>CM034146.1:869219705-869528491 GCA_019776745.2 Taxus chinensis | reverse complement strand
GAACATTGTTCAGATTGTTTCCCAACAAATTTAATTTATTAACATCTAATGCATACTCCACGGATGTAATGAGATCATAGAGACCCAACTCAGTTTAGTTTCTCAGTTTCAAAAAATGTCGATGAGGGTAGAATGCCAATATCTTTATCTAACATGAAAAATATGATGCAACAAAATCATAGCACCCTTTGAAGTCCTTATTTTGCATGGGGCATCTGGTTGTAATCTACAACATTATCCATCTCTCAAGATGTGGGATGCAAGGATGAGATGGTCCTCTGGGGAAGGATGACTTCTTCTTCATAAATACCTGCCAGAAGCTACGCGAATGAAGAAAAATATCTATCCTAATCTAACCTTTAAGGGATCAGGGGGAGAGAGTGAATGAAAAAAATCCTACACTTAAAGCTATGATACAACAGAAAAGGAAGTGGTCTATACCATCCAATTCCTAACATGAGATAGGTGAGCAATGGAGAGGATGGACAAGATTGCATAAAAGACCAAGTTAAAGTTCACAACAGAACACCATTTACAAAACATTAAAAACACTCTAAAAACCTATGACGACATTAGAAAACTATGCACAATATACCCTGCATGGTGAGGTTTGAGACAAAAAAAAGACAATAAAATAGAACAGGATGGAAAAAAAAACAGCATCATGAAATGGATTTTATGACTCCTATGAGTTCACAAGACATCATTGGGGAAAGAGAAAGAAAATGCATATAAAAGAAAAACGGAGAAGATGCTTAAAACTCCCATTCAAACCGGAGAAGAAAACTGGAGGTGGGATAGGAGAGAAAAAAATGACCACTCTTAAAAATTACCCAACTTGTATATATATAAAGAAACGGAGAAGAAGAGGGATAATTTAAATTTCTTCTCAACACCCAATAAATGCATTCAATCTCCTCCCATACAACAGTGATGGTCACCACTGCAAAATCCATGCCTTCATTGGTTGTTCCTTTGTGGGAAAGAAAGGGAATCCTATACTTCATTATGGTGGTAGGTGGAAGCTTGACAAACCTCGAAAGGCAATAAGTATTTTTTCAATTAATAACCTTAGTTCCCACTAATTTTAGAGATATCAGACTAGTGAGCCAGATATGTCATGGATTTCCAAAGAGTCTCTCTTGCTCAAATCATAGCTTCCAGTCCAAAATTTCTGATCACTTGAAGGTCACAGTTTCTATTTTGTTCTACCTGTTCCATATTTAGGAGAACCTTTGTTGGACACTCAACACGTGGAGGGCCTGCACGTTGTCGGGGACCACCCCTACTTTGGATTTTTACACATTTGAAGTTTCCTGACGAGGCATGTGGAGGCTTTCAGAGGCTTCTTCCAATGCTATTACTTTTCCAAGGTAGTTTGCTAACCTTTCTCAGGGTCTGACCAAGGGACGCCTGCGCTCATTTTCGGGACCTTTCTTTAAGAATCATACCCAAAGTGTGCTAAAGGAGCAGAGGAGACTTTTTCCAGTGTTTTGGGTCGGGTGCAACGTGATGGGACACTTGGCACCGTTCACAAAAACTTGTTGTTCTTCCTTTGGGTGAGAGTTAAAGGGACCCCACCATATAGAATTTCAAAACCCTTTTTGGGGAGATTTTAGTTAGCTCCAATGGAAACCCTACTGGTTCCAAGAATGTACCCGCATTGTCAATCTTGAAGTTACGATGGTTGAAAATTGGCATTGTCCCACGGCCTGCACTGCTTTATTTTTTGTTGTGGCTAAGTCTCTTCCAGGAGAAAAACTTGGTTGACCCTAGACATGTGGAGGGCATCCCTACGTTCACTTGGGGACCTGTTATTGGATTTTACATTGCAAGTTGCACAAAAGAGACATGTGGATGCTTCATTTGCCCTTCCCATGCTTAATCTTTCAACGGCCAATGAAAATTTCTCAGATTCTAACCACATGGGATCCTTGTGTCATCCATTTGGGGGCACGTTTTTCACACCTTTTGAAGGTGCGCTAAGCTGACATTGGGCACCTCCACGAGTTAGTGCTTGTTTGAGTTGACTTGCTTTGGGCTCATTTTGGATTTAATGATTAGCTTTCTTCAAATTTTTTCAATTGTCCATTTGGATGAGATCCCAAAAATGTGAAGTCTGAAAACTTTAAGCCTTTCTCTATTTTTCACTTAAGCTTGGTCTTCTTCAAATTTCCATTGGCATCATTTCCCACCTTCCATGTCCATTGTCAAGCTTGCCTTAAGCATGACTGTTAGATTTGAAATGTGGGCTCGCATGGAATGAATCGACCTTCTTCATTTCTTACAGTGGAAGGTGTGTTTGATTACAAAATTTTCCATGGGGAAACTTGAATTAAAAAAACCAAACCCCACCTAAAATTCACACACCCCCTTAATAACAAACTTATTCAACTTCCACAAATTTTACATTTATCTCCATGCCTAAAATCAGTCCAACCAATATCGTTTGGGCATCAGGGGGGCTTAAGAATAGGTCTATTGTAGACCTAGAAACCATGTCCCCCTCCAAACCTGAACTAGCCATATAAGACACTACATTATCCACCAAGCGTCATCAATTCTATTCATTACCTATAATCCATCAGTGACCAGACCTCAGCTTTATTCAAGTCCGCCAAAACCAGCATTTAACCATGCTTAACCATCATATTGACATCCTCATGTATGTCCCACTTTTCAAATTTACAAGAGTCTTCAAAACACTTCATGTATCATCAAACATCACCAATAGAAATCCAATATATCATCTTCCAATTACATGCCAAAATACTATCAATCATGGCATGACAACAATTGAAAGACATTACAATTCAACCTCATGCTTTCTTATTATTTTACATCAAGAAATCCTCAAAAATATTCCATCAACACAATAACATTGTGACAAAATCATTCCATCCACATTCCAACAACCTCCCCCTTGCTATCATTGATGGAAAACATAAATAGTTAATATCCCAAAGTTATTTCACATTCCCTCCAACGCTTTTCTCCCCCTGTTGACATTAATGAAAAAAACAACATACCTACAAATCTTGGATATCTTCACTTGAGAACACACTATGGCTAACAATTTGGTGGAAACCAATAACCAAACAAAATAAGGTCGTTTGACATTCTTCTATATTTTGAATCTTATAACACTAATTCCCCTTATAATTCATGACGTTAAAATAATATACTTAAATTCCTCTTGAGATCAGAGAGAAGGAAAAAACCACATTCTCCCCCTATTTTCCCATGCATACCCTTCAACCTTAAACACCTTCTCAAGGAAATACAACTCCATGACTATACTAATAGCTTATAGAAATATTTACAATTACATTTTTATCTCTATTTTTCAATGAAATCTTAAGTCATATTTCAATTCTCATTAACATTATTTGAGCTATTTTCCTCCCTGAGGGGTCTAAATATTCTATTTAAAGCTCATAGGAATATCAATATGCATGAAAATGGTTGAAGAAATAATACAGACCATCAAGACAAGATTAGACTTTTAAAACACATAATTGTCTCATATTACCCACTTATTAGATCTTCATATGAGCTACATACATGATTGACTCCCCATGAGTACTTAAGATCTCAAATACAACACAATATCAATGCAAATCTCCCTAACTTTCCCACTTCATTTAATAGACACCAACTTCTCAAAACTATACACCTAGACCTCGAGAAAAGAAATAACACTAGGAACATTATACAAAATCCATTACCAAGGTATGTGAAATACTCAAATAAAATAATTTGCATACCATGGCCCAGAGATTCAAACTCCCCCTAAAACAAGTGAGGGTTTAATTAGGCTCCATCATGGTTCCAAATTAGCGATGAAAAAATATTTCATGTGAGATAATACTTCAAGAAAGAAACCATGCATGAAGAGGAACATCTTTGCACTTCTATTTTTCTCTTGCATGACATCATCACTTAATCATGAACACCAAACCTCAAATCTTATCATGATATCGCTATTTTACTGAATTCACTATCGGTTCTATTCAAATTCTATAAACTAATACCTGTTATCCTACCTTCAATAGTATAAGAACAACTCCATGACAAAATAACATACACTTTTTAAATAGTTAACACTATGCACACTCATAGTATCCTTTCCAATCTGGTCTCTATTATCAAGCTTCTACCATGAAAAATCTCTTATTAAAACTTATTTTTTAAGTCATATTCTTGACCATAACCTAACCGACATACCAATAGCCCTTTACATCTTATGTTACTCATATAGGATCGATGACCTATGGTTCTTATAGACAATGATTGTACTCTTTATTCAAACTCCAAAGAACCATTACTGAATCAGCCAAAGACTCCTCATGCCACAATTTTCGCTACACCACACTGATTTAGACCCTATAGACATCACTAGACTAAATAAAAGTAATATCCATAAAATTTAGCACACCATACGTAAAAAATTCAAACCACATTGTTGAATTACATTCAAAACTCAAACAGACCTTCTTGAAATCACTCTTCCTATATTTGGACGCATGAACTAGCTTCTCGAGAATTATAGCTCTAAATGAGATACACAATCACCATTCCAATCTAACATAATATCTCATTTTAAAAGGAGAGCGATTTGAAAATGTGGGCAAGATTGGTGAGTGGGGACCATGAAGGAAGGGTGAGGATTTGAATTATATTTTTAAGATGGGGAGTTCTTTAAGCATGACATGTCTTTGAAAAATTCAAATTCAAATCCTCACCCACCATTCGTGTCCCCCACGCACCTAAAATCCTCCATTATGCTTAAAATATAATTCAAATCCCCAAACCCATTCTCGTGGTCCCCACTCACCTAATCTTGCCCACATTAAGAAGGATCGTTGTTGTTGGAGGAAGGTCTTGCTCTATCTTGAAGAAAAGTACCTACATATCACAAAATCAGGGCTCATCAAGGGTTCTAGCCCATCTGGGTTTGCTACGGAATGCAAAGGAGGAGGTATGCTTATTGGTATGTTACTTCCTTGTTAGTAGTGTATTGTTAATAGACATTTCTTTTCACGAGTTCTAGCGTAAATTGGGCAAGATTAGGTGAGTGGGGACACGAAGAAGGGGTGAGATTTGAATTATTTTTTAATCATAGTGATAGGATTTTAGGGATTGGATTTAGGGAGTGGGGACCAGGAATGGTGGGTGAGGATTTGAATTTGAATTTGAAATTTTTATTTTCAATTTGTGGAATTACATGGAAAATAATGACATTGTGGTGAGGATTGGATTATTTTTTAGATTTTGAAAATTGTGAAATGGATAATAATTAATCAAATTATATTTGATTAATCGAAAAAGTGTATTTTTTGTGGAAAGAGGAAGGGTTTAAATAATTGATTTTAGGATAGATATTAGATAGATGTGAAATTGGGGGTTGTGTCTTAAATAATATTGCCACATTTTCAAACCATGATTACTTAAATTAATCTAAGCTAATCTTACCTCAGGATATAATACAACCTTACCTCCTCTCTAAACACACAAGAATAAGCTTTCAGCCATATCTAAGTTTTGGATCCTTTAAGAAAAAAAAATCATTTTGCCTCCCTCGTCCTAATGCCAAAATAGCCTCATAATCCTTTTTACCATCTAGGGCAAAGTAAAGAGACGCGTTGTTGCAGGAAGGTCTTTGCCTTCGCTTCTGAAGGAAAATCACTCTAATATACAACATCAGGGCTCAATCAAGGTTCCTAGCATCATTTGAGGTTTTCCTACGGAATTCGAAGGAGGAGATATGATTATTGGTATTTTAATTGCTTGTTAGTAGTGTATTTTTTCCTAGCTTACATTCTGGCACGCCCGGTGGTTACTTTCGATCTGTTACCATTAATTTCCTAATTAGTGGTTTTATCTGTTATTTGTTTATTATTGTTCATTATTATTTCCTTTTCTATTCCTCTATGGTCTTTTTTTGGTTAACATTCACGCTTTGGGTAGTGTTTTTCTTGTGTGGTGTCTTGTGGTTGTACTGCGACAGGTTATAGCAACAATGAAACTTTGAAGCCTCATCCTATCTTGATCTCCTCGGTTTGTTTGGTGTTTAGTTCCTAGTTTTAAATTTTTTATTTACTCATCATTTGTAGAAACACATGAACTAGCCATAGTTTATCATCTTACTGTCATGGGACATCCAATCCCGGAAAATGCATTATTTATTTACTTTTGTCTAAAATAACTGCTTTGTAGGAACTTAATCATTTTTTTCTTTTATTTTAATCAATCATTTTGTGATTTAACTCTTTCTGTCTATTTATTGTTATTTTTTAACCTTGCTATCAAAATTTTAGTTTCTCAGGTAAAGTACAGACGTCAGAAAATTAAAAAAAAACTCCCGGGACGTTTTTTTCTCACGTTCAAAATTTTCATTCAGAATGCTACTGTAGCCCATCTCCGGAAGCCATAAATTTACTCTCGAACTCGGAATGACTTGATTTTTTTTTAATGGAAAGGATCCGGAAAGATACTATGCAATTAAAAAATAATTTTTAGATTTAGACTTATAGAAAATTTTTTGTTTCATTTCTTCTAACACTTGTCTTTTTAACAAAAAACACCAAAATTATATATATATATTTTTAAATTATTATTTTTATTTTATTTCACATAACAACCTCACATGTATGCTCTTTCCTCGCACTTCAAAAGTGATCTTGGAAATCAGAAATGTGAGGCCACTCGGGCTCTGCACAGCAATTTTTTTAATTTTTAATTTTTTACCTTACATTTCAATTTTCCACGACAACACTTCTAGGTAGCATTTTCACACTTTTCTTTCAGCGTTTTTCTTTTTTGTGAAAATAATCATTATCGCTATTTCACAATCATTATTAATTGCAATAATTATTAACATTTAAAAAAAATTAAAAAATCTATTTCAACTGTATCTACGTATGCTCTTTCCTTGTGCCTTCGAGCGATCTGGAAATCAGAAACAATCACAATTTTTTAGTTTCTTGTTCTAACATTGCAGGATCCTCTAGCTTTGTTTTCCAACTGTCATTTCAATAATTATTTTCCTTTGTCATATTATTAATATTTTTTTTAGTCGTTGGTTTTGTATGCTCTTTTCCTACGCCTTTGAGCGATCTGGCAAATCAACAAAACAACCACGATCACTTTTCTAACATTTCATTGGCAAGATAACTACTAATTTGTTTTCTGTAGAACCCGCGTTACTAGAATATTGTCAAAAACAAAAACAAAAATAAAAAAACAAAAAATCCCACAAAAATACCACCATTCAAAGACAATTGCTGAAACCAAAAAAAAAAAGTATGCTCAGGTACGCAATTATTTTCTGCTAGTGATTTATTTCAAGTTGGAAAGAACCCTGCATTTAATCACTTTATCATATTATTTTTGCACATAGACGAGATGGATTTCATCACCACCAAAGCTACACCAGTGACATGGACTTGACTACCACGCACCAACAATATTTACATCTGCATTGCACTTTGAGACCTAGTCTCATCACAACGTTTGGTATTTACCTCACCGCTGCTCTTCACCTTACAAGTAATGTTGTCATGTAGCACATACAAGTCATGCCTAAATAGAGTGTAACAACGAAGCCCTGGGAATCATCCCTGTAAATCTTCAAGGAGTTATAAGGGCACCATACACATTCATCCCTCCATCACCTTCCACCTTTTCACAAAACTTGTTCTGGACATGGTGATTCTCTCCGAAACAGGAAAGTAAGAATTGGTGAGTCTCCTCGCAATGCTCTAAGGGTTTCTCGTACCAATTCTGTCCCCATACAGAATTAGGTATATCAGGACTAGGGTATATCGGAGGATGTATCTTCTTGGAGTAATAAGAGCCTACATCCACCATTTCACAGCATACTTTGTATGATTTCATGAAACAATAATCATTCCTGAAGAAGTTACCTCATAAGCCAAAAAAAATTGAATCCACGTGACTTCTTGCTATTTGAAAACACAATAGTTCAGCATTGTTTTATCCTAAAACTTGGCTGATATCATTGTGTTCATTGTAAAAGTTCAGACCCTAGTTGTGTTCCACAAAAAAATCAGTTCTTGACCAATTCAATACCAATATAAAATATCCAAACAGTCCAACAACACAGATCAAACCATCACACAAATTTCATTAGCTTTCCTCATCAAACAATACATTTTTCATAGCTTGTCTTCGGCTATATCCAACTGATATTGAGTGACTAGCATTCACTCCCCATACTCTCAATTGTCAAAACGTATTTCATAGCTTGTTTCCAGCTATATCAAATTAATATTAGGTGACTTGTTTGAGTTCACTCATTATTCTGTCCCCCATCGCATTTATCCAATTCACAGCCAACACAAATCCCTTCACAACCATATCGCGATTAACCTATTCAGGTTACTCTCCCCGTCAATAGTCCAGAGCATGTTTAAGCCAAATCTACACAACATGCAACAAATCGTCTAATAACTCATCTCGAGTTAATTCATCATCATATTGAGATAACTTGTTTGAGTTACTCTCCTTATCAGTCATCACAAGCTTATTCACGATAAATCCAAAGTAATCAAGTTCTCATTTCCTCACACCTATTCAAAATTCCTACCCATTTTCTTAGCTTAATTAGACACATTTCATCATGGTATTCACTCGCAGTCACAATCATGAAAATGACGACAAAGAAAGTCACACAACCGGAACTCACCACTGAAGAACAAGAACAAGTCAATAGGGTGATAAAACAAAAAAAAAAATGAATATCTGTTATGCATCCTAGCCATAAGGGAAAAACTACCCCTGACTTCGGGACATAATTTAAACAAACTCATCGACAATGGTGAATCAAGTTATCACAACAAAATACCAAACAATCCAAATGGTTCTTCGGTTGAAGAATTATTTACTAAAATCCAAGATTTAACAAAGAAACTTGAGGAAACAACAACTAGAGCTGAAAGATTAAAATACCTCAATCTAGATTCCAATACTCACGACATGTTTGATAAATCATCCCCCGCTTATCCATTTCCACAAGAATGGAAACTTATGAAAGACACCATTCAAGGACTGCAAAAACAATCGAAACAATTCAACTTTGAAGAATTGTGTCCTTATCCATTTGATACAGAGATATCACGATTACCATTTCCGCCATCCTTTGAAATCCCTAAGTTTGAAAAATAACAAAGCAAAGGCGACCCTCATGCACATGTCAAGGAATTTTTCATGCAATTTCAAGAAATTGCCTATCGAGACACGTACCTTTTTATGATTATTCCCCCAAAGTTTAGGAGGACAAGTTTTAGACTAGTTTTTCCATCTACCCAAAGGGGTCGGTCATGACATTTGCAGACTTATCAAAGAAATTTTTCAAACATTCTTATAACCTAGACTTAGAAATAACTATGCTTGATCTTTGCAACACTAGGCAAAGGCCAAAAGAAAATTTTGCTTCCTTTTTACAACGATGGCACAAAATTGCAAGGTGATTTCCCTACTCAGTACCTGAGAGACAATTAGTTAGCATTTTTGTCCCTAATCTCAATGCCGAATTATCATTCCACATGCAAATGCATTGTCTAAAATAGTTTCAAAGAAGTCATCGAAAAGGGGACACAAATCAAAAAATCCCTCATTTCTAAGGGCTTACTTAAAGCACCCTTTAGAGACCAACCTTATCGAGACACTCCTCAAAACCAGGACAAATCTAAAGTCTTTAATCGGAATCAAAATATCGTCAGAGATGGCATTACTGATTCCTGCCATGTCTGAAATGTCTAAAACCATTCCACCAACACATTAAAATCAAAACAACCCATCATTATCCCTAGAAAGGAAGTTCCTTCTAGGGATCAACGTAGAGAGTTCACTCCTCTCGGAGAAAGTCTATCTAGTGTCTTTCGTCATTTAGAAAATACTAATATGATTACAATATCCCATTGTCAAACCCTTCGAAGAAGGACAACCCAAACCAAATTGGTATAAAGACAATGAATATTGTGATTACCATCGCATAAAAGGGCACTCCACAGATAGATGCATGCAACTCCACCATTACGTCCAAGACCTGATTGAACGTGGAGACATAGAAGTTGGAAATACTTTATATCATGGAAGATTATGTTGATGATATATTAGCAAAATCTAAAACATGAATTGGGCATCCAAGTGTGTTGAGACGCATTTTCGTTAGATTACGCGAGTATAAGGTTCATCCTAACCCAAAAGAAATGTGTGTTCAGAGTAACCTTTGGTAAATTATTAGGGTTTATTGTCTCACGAAGAGGCATAGAAGTGGATCCTACCAAAGTCAAATCCATTATGGAAATGCCTCCTCCTCAAAACCTAAAACAATTACGCAGTCTTTAGGGAAAGAAACAATCTATTTGGCGTTTCATATCACAGTTAGCTGATAAGTGCCATCAGTTTAATCAGTTCCTCAAGAAAGATGCACACTTTCACTAGAACCACGATTCCCAAGACTCTTTTACTAAGTTAAAAGAATACCTCTCTAGTCCACCCTATTCTTATGTCAACTGGTTGTCGATAAACCTATGTTGCTTTTTACATCTACCACTGAACATGCCATAGGAGCTCTACTAGCACAACATAACGATCAAGGAAAAGAACAGGTTTTATATTACCTTAGACAAACACTTATTGAGCACGAAATATGTTATTCCCAAATCGAAAAAGTATGCTTAGTGGTCACCTTTGCATTCCATAAGTTACGTCATTACTTGCTCAATCACACAACTAAGTTGATTGACAAAATTGATCCTCTCAAATATTTTTTGTCTAGACCCATTCTCACAGGAAGAATGTCTAGTAAGGTCGTATTACATAGAGAATTTGATGTCAAATTTTTTCTACAGAAAACAATTAAAGGACAAGCCCTTGCCGACCAACTTGCCAAGGCACCCCTTCCTAGCACAGAACCACTTCAGTTCTCTTTTCCTGATGAAGATATTCTACACATAGACATCGCGCCAGCTTGGACTCTAGTTTTTGATGGATATTGTAATCTCCATGGCTTAAGGGCTTGTATTTTTCTTATCACACCCAGCGTACATGTTATCCACAAATCATTTCTCTTTGAATTCCCATGTACCAACAATATCACAGAATATGAATCTCTCATCATAGGATTAAAACTGGCTATATCTTGGAATCTTACAGAATTAGCTATATTTGGTGATTCTTTACTTATCATCAAGAAAGTTACCGATGAATACCAGTTCAATGACAAAAAACTTATCCCATATAAATGCATGGTGGATAGTCTTCGAAATTATTTTTGATTAATTATCTTTGATTAAATTCCAAGAATTTGTTAATAAATATGCCGATGCTATGGCAACCATCGGATCCCTATTAAAAATTACATCTAGTGAACCCCAGGCACATTTTCTTGTTGAACATCTCTTAATGCCTACCTATGATCTTCCTGAAAACACTATGGTATGTGAGATCATGGGTCTGAATAACCCTTGGTACCATGATATTTTTACCTTCATTCATAATAAAATATTTTCTGCCAACATGAAACCAATGCATAAACGTGCTTTAGCACAACGTGCTTCTCGTTACACCATTTTAGCAGAAACTCTTTATAAACGAGGATATGATGGCACCTTGATCCGATGTCTTAATTAGGAAGAATACTCGAGTGTCTTAGCTGAAATTCATTTTGGTATCTTTGGAGCACACACGAATGGTATCGCCTTAGCCAAGAAAATCCTGCGAGTTGGATATTATTGGCCCTCCATGGAAAGTGATGCCTGTCATTTTGTCAAATGTTGTCAAGCATGTCAAAAGCATGGAAATCTTATCTACGCACCTTCCCAAGCATTACAATCAATAACCACACCATGGCCCTTCTCTCAATGGGGACATGACCTCATTGGTAAAATCAGACAAACATCTTCCGATGGTCATAAGTTCAATCATTACCGCTACCGATTACTTCACTAAATGGGTAGAGGCTATGCCTCTCACTTATGTTACCGGTAGCCAAATATCAAAATTTATTTTCAATAATCTCATATGTCGATTTGGTATTCCATCCGTTCTGGTTGCAGATAATGGCAAATCATTTAAAAACCAGGATGTAAATGACTTAGCCAAACGTTTTCACATCAAAGTTAAATGGTCCCCTCCATGCTACTCTCAAGGGAAATGGTCAAGCGGAAGAAACCAATAAGACCTTAAAATCTTTCATGGAAAATATTGTCAACACCCATGGACATAATTGGCATACCTCAAATTTACCCCACTCTTTGGGCTTACGGTACATTTTACCGCACGGCCTATCGGAGCCACCCCATTTTCCCTTGTTTATGGTTGTGAAGCCATTTTACCTATTGAAATAGAACTCCCATCCTTGAGGATCTCCCTTAAAGATGTAATTAATGAGGATGAATACCGACAGTCACGGCTTCAGGAGCTTGAGCTTCTCGATGAAAAATGACTTAATGCTCTCAATCATCTTCAAGTCTATCAAAACTGACTGCAACGTAGTTATCATAAAAAGGTAAGACCCGGAGAATTCGAAATTGGTGACCTCGTTTTAAAAGAAAATCAAAAGACTACCACTAAAGAACAAGAAAAACAAGGAAAATTTGAGCCTAATTGGTTAGGACCCTATTTTAATTACAGCTAAAATTTGGCTCTAGAGCCTATAAATTTGCCACTGAAGATGGTAAAGATCTTCATGAACCAATGAATGTAGTTCTTTTAAAGAAATTTTATCCTTGACATGTTCACTATTCTAGGATACAACATGTACATTGTTGCTGTTGTCTAGCTTATTTCTGAATAATTTAAATTTATTCATTTCCATTGGCAAATATTTTCTTTATCAAAATCACATCTTCATATTTATCATCATGAGACTAGTGCTAGTATAAATCCTATTAAGATTGTGACATCAGACTTCTTCCATTTTCTGTTGCTTTCCCTTATGGTCATACCTAGAAGCTTACTGATGGTAATATATTCCCTTCAAAATACATTCTCTCTTTCATAACAAAGCTCTAAAATTTGTTACCTCGTTTATTTCGTCGTCCATCTCAGTCTTCGGTGTTGAACCCTCGCGTCCTACTAGTCGTGTGGGGCTGAGATTGGGGCCAGACGTTTCTTCACAAATACAAAGCACTATTGTAAAAAAAAATCCATCAATTTAGTAACTTAGGAATAATTCATTGTCACATCTTTCATCCTTCATAGTCTTTGGTGTTGAGCCCACACTTCTTACTGGTACTGTGAGACTAGGAATGGAGGAAGGTGCCCTTACTTGTCTACGTCTTGTCTTCGGTGATAAACCCTTGCCTCTTACAAGTGGCATGGGGCAAAGCATAGAGGGTCATTCTCATACAAACATAAAAACATTGCAAAATATTAAAAAAACAAAACAAAACAAAACAAAACAAGAAAAAGACAAAAATGAATTCACTCGCCTATATTTTGCCTTCGGTGATAAGCCCTTGCTTCTCACTAGTAGCATGGGGCAAGGCATAGGGAGTCATTTCAAAAATACAAAATCTTACAGTGCTTACAAATTATAGAATCCCCAAGCATATAATTTAGATGCCTAAGTGAAGAGAGAACTATCCCTTAACCTCATATCTTACCAATAAGCAGGCCACATAACTATCTAAGTTTAGCATGTGACTCATAAAGGAAAACCCATTTTTAAAAATGGTTCAGTACCATTATGAAGAATGGAGTCATAATTTTCCCAAAGGGATTGTTGTTAGCATTTGTCTCTATATTCATTATCTACCTCTTACGTCCTTCTTGATTCTCGGTGATGACCCCACACATCTTACTAGTTGTGTGGAGTCAAGAATGGAGCTGGAATTCTTTTCATCATATCATCACCACCATATCCTGCCAATGGAAAGAGAATTTGTGTTATTCTGAGCATACATTAGAACACGGAACATGGTACATATGGATGATATCCATTTTTATCACCTCTCAAAAAATAAGTCTACACTCTGGTCTATAAATTGTCAATCACAATGTAAAAATCTAAAAACATTTGAAAATCATCAAAAATTCAAAAACAATGTAAAAATTTAAAAATATTTGAAAATCGTCAAAAATTTAAAAACAATGTAAAAATAAAAAAATCTAAAAACAATTCGAAAATACGTCAAAAATCCAAAAACAGTGTAAAAATCTAAATATCCAAAAACCATTTGAAAATTGTCAAAAACCCAAAAACATTAGAAACAATCATCTAAAATCCAACAAAAAAATTAGAACTCATCAAAAATCTAAAAACATTAGGAAATATTCGTCAAAAATCCAAAGACATTACACATAATCGTGAAAAATACACAACCATTAACAAGAATCGTCAAAAATCTAAAAACATTTGAAAATCGTCAAAAAAGTCAAAAACATTTGAAAATCATCAAAAATCCAAAAAACATTAGAAAATCTGTATATATATATAATAAACAAAAAAAAAAATCCACAAAATTGCTGAAAAAAAAAAAAACAACTCTAAAATAACGAACACAATTTAATCTGTTGAACTATTATCCCCAACGAATGATCCAATCACCTTATGACTACCAAATTCAAAACCACACTCTCCTCGCGTGAATCCTCGCTTGGGTCAAATCTGGTTGTCATTGTTTCCTTGTTTGAGGACAATGACCCAATGCTTTACTATGTCCTCATACCCCTGCTTGGGGGCACATCCAATCAATCCTCATTGTGGAACACGTTAGGGACATGTTTATTGGTTCTTGTGTTGTATTATTAGTTGTAAATTATTAATTGCTTTCTTGCATCTTGATTTTATGTATCCTAGTGTTCTATCTAATATTCTTATGTTATCTGATTGCATGTCGTACTAGGGCATCATACTTTCTTGATGGCATCTTTCTATGCTCTCTTCCATTTGCATATCATACTGGGGCATCAAACCTTTTTGATGGCCCCTGTCTATGCTATCACGCATATTACAGTCTAGTCATCCTGATCTTTTATATCACGATGCATCCTGTTATGTGCTATATTAAAATTAAGATACTTTTCGTCACGTGAGTATCTTCCTACATGATCAACAT
The DNA here is from genome assembly GCA_019776745.2 of Taxus chinensis. Lineage (NCBI taxonomy): Eukaryota > Viridiplantae > Streptophyta > Pinopsida > Cupressales > Taxaceae > Taxus > Taxus chinensis. The sequence goes on along the minus strand of CM034146.1, from coordinate 869,513,399 downwards.
CTTACTTTGCACCCCATCCATTCACCCATACTAATACATTCCCCAGTTTGGGAATCCTACTTGATCACTGTTTTAGTTTGCGAATCCTACTTGATGATATTTCTCAAGTAGCATTCACTATCCAGTAGCTCCTTCTTCCCCACAATGTTCACCATGTATTTTATTCATTCATCCTCGTTCCTCATTTTTACTCCTCTGCCACTTATCCCCATATTACCCTTCTCACCATTCTTGTCCCCTCTCACCCATTTGTATTCTTTCCTTTCACCCTTTTTACTTCCCGCTTGACAATCTTACTTAATAACCCCTTCTATATGGAATCCTCAGTGGAGGTTTACCCTCTCCCTAAGATCCTCCTACTGTAGAAGCTTATTCACCACCTCCCCTCTCATCAAACAACAATCACCACCACACACATATTCCCATTCCACCTCTTTTGCTTCCCATTCTCGCATCATTACTCTCACCACACGGGCATCCCAATTAATGATTTTCCGCGCACTCTCCACTCTCCACTACATATATTCCTTCATCCATTCATGTTACACTCCTTTTTATCCTTTCTTTCTTATTATCACCTCATCTAATATCATATACCACTTAGGAATACCTCACTCACTCTTTTCTCATCCTTTCCCAGATTCTCCTTATGCCTAGTCATTCTACTTACACGCTCTCGTAGTATGGAAAAGTCACTTGAGGGTTCCCCTTTAGTCCATTTTGTCATACCCTATTCCCACCAACTCTAATATCATACTTCTTCTTCCTCAGCTTGGCATTTTACTTAACCATTCCAGCCGCATGACAATCTTACTTAAGACTTCCACTTAAGATTGATCTTCCCTATGGCCTTCCTCCATCCCATCATATTTCCCCATCTTATTTCTCCCACCTCTCATCATGATCATCTTCTTCACCCTACCATTCCACCCCTATCCCCAATATCATCTTGTCTTTCTCTTTACATATCATCCCTGTCAATTGGGTGATCATACGAGAACCTCTCCAGCAGCATGATGATCTTACTTAAGAGATTCTCTTGAGCATGACATGTCATCTTACACTCACCCATCACTCTACCAATCTCACCATCTATTTTTCCTTTTCATTCCCCATCATCACATCTTTTTACCACCACTATCACCCTCCTCTTCTTGGAAATCTTACTTAACCACTCACCTGGCATGGCGATCTCACTTAAGAGTCCCTCTTAAGGATGATCTGTCTCTTTTCCTTTCCCCATAACTACGCACCCTTCACCCTTCATTTTTTCTTGGCATTCCCCATTATCACATCCTTTCACCTCATTTTCGATTCTCGCAAAACACCACTTCTCACCTAACCACTTGTCATCTCGATTTTCGCTCACATGGCAATCTTACTTAACCACTTCCGTCACATGACAATCTTATGTCAGCGGTCCTCCATACATTTAACTTTTCATTGTGAACTTCTCCCCCGCATCATTCTTCGTTCACTTTGTTGATCACTTCTTCCACCGGGTATCACCTACTACCCACTTTTTGCTCCTACTATTATCCTTTCTCCACATATCCTCTTACAACATACATCTAATCTCTTCCGCCTATAATCACGTTCTTTTCCCCCATTTTCCCATTCTTGATCCATTATCCTTTATACTGTTTCTTCCCATTGTTTTCATGTCTTGGTTCTTCATCCTCATCACCCGCATCCTCTCCTCACTTTCACCTAGTCCCAACTCATCCACTTCATCTTCTCAAATTCCCCCCACATTTCTACCCACACACACATTCACCATTATTGTTAACACTCCTATATCACTCTTTCATCATCATCTTCTCTTCCCGAGCTAATAATTGTCAACGGGTTTTCCTTAAAAATCATCAATCCTCATTCCGCATGACCTCATTCACTCCATTGGACCTTCTAGAGTTTCCCTTCATTCCTTCCCTCCTCTAAGCCCACCACTCATTGTCAAAGGGTTTTCCCTAATATCCTTTTGTTGGCGTTACCCTTTCCAATCCTCATTAGCTATCTCGTTTTCTTCATTTTTTTCTCTCACCCTTCCCCACCACTCATTATAAAAGGGATTTCCCTAACATCCTTTCATTAGCATTACCTCTTCTATCCCCCATTCTCTTTCCTCTCCTATTCTTTTCCCTCACTCCCACCATTTCTTGTCGCTTCTTACCCATCTCTCCATCTCCTCTTTTCCCTCTTCAATATCTTTACTATCTTCATCATACATCCTTTTCCTATTTTCTCGTCATCCTTGTATCCTCATTTCATGCATCTCCACATCTTTTCCAATTGATGTCATTCCTCCCCTCTTTCGTCTTTGAACATTCCTTATACCATTCCCTTTCCACTTATTACCCCCTTTCTTTATTTCCTTCCTTCTACATCATTTTCTTTGTTATCCTCTTCTCTCTCCCACCCCTCATCTTATTTCCCTTCCCCTGTATCATCTTCTTCCCCTTTTTCCATCACGTTTCCTCCTTACTTTCCCATCAATAACCTAGTTGTTCCATGTTGTCTTATCTTTTTTATCATACCACCCTCCACATGCATCTCTATAGGGTCTGTTCCATATTCTTTGCCTTGGTCTTCCTCGTAATGACACAATTCCTTCAATCTTCTCCTTGTATTCGTTCTATCTTCCTTTCCTCTCCACTAAATTTCACGTTTCTTCTTACCACTTCTCCTTTTCTCTACCACCCCTACCTTTTCGTTCATTTTTTATCTGTTTATCTTCCTTTCTCTCCTCTTTTTCACAATTTCCTCGCCCCTCATAGTTTCTTTTTACTCTGTTCTACTTCTTCTTTCATCCTCTTTCCATTTTTCTCCATTTCACCCCTTACTCCCACCTCGTTTTCTCCTTCTTATTTATCCTTTCCCATTTCCTTCTTTTCTCTGCTCTATCATTTATTTCCCTTCCACACATCCCTCTTTACTATCTCTTTACTATCACATAAAAGGGCACTCCACAGGATAGATGCATGTAACCCTCTGCCATTACGTCCAAGACTTGATTAAACGTGGAGACATAGAAGTTGAAAATACTTCTGAGACAAAAATACCTAATGAAAAACTTCACATGTTAAAAAAATCTATTCCCTAATCATGATAAAAATTCAAAAGATAAGGGTCAATTGTCAAGTAATTTCGAGTTCGACTCAGTCATCTCAACCATAGATTATGACTAATACTTAGTGGCAACTATAAAGACGAGAACTGACTATGTAAATACCACTACACAGAAAAAAATCTGGGTCCCTACAAACAAGAAAATCTACCAATTCATCCCCTGGCATCACCTCCTAATCCACCATCTAATTCTGCCGCAAATTTCTCTCTACAACCTACGCCATCATTTAATATTGTCAAACAATTAGATAAGACTCCCACACAAATTTCAATCATGGAAGTACTTAATTCTTCTCCCGCACTACAAACACATCCTTATGCAAAAATTGAATAATACTCGTGTCCCTAAGGACATCAATTCACAACAATTCTAGTATTTAATAGCATATCTTATGGTAACCAATTCTATTTTATATTTTGGTCCTGCTGACCTGCTTAATCCCAACATTGCTAATAATCATTCTTTATATGTCGAGGGTTATGTAACTCATCGTAAAATCAAGCACATCTTAATTGACAATGGATCGACATTAAATATTTGTTCCATGAAACTTTTACGTTGTCTAGGGTACACTGAAAATGATTTGCAAAATAATATCATAACCATTCGTGGGTATGATAATAGTGAAATAAATTCTGAAGGCACAATCACGTTGCCTCTCCAAGTTGGACCATCACCTTAGAAACAGTCTGTCATGTGGTAGATGTAGAAGTTGCATATAACATTCTTTTCGGCCGACCATGGATTCATTGCCATGAAAGCCATCCCATCAACATTCAACCAATGCATTAAGTTTCCTCATTTGGAAAAGGAATTTACATTAAATGCAGATCCCCAACCTTTTGAGGATTGTAGATTCCTTGAAGGATGGTATCAACATGATCACTATTGTCCATCAATAGATAAATATGCTCCACCTTATATAATCCCTAATGAAACACGCATTGATCCTAATACACTCCCTAATAATAATATGAAACCATCATCTCATAACCAAAACACATTTTCCAATCCATTATCATCCGCTAGTCAACCACCTTCCACCAGTCCTCCTCCCAACTAATCAATCATCTTCTTCCACTAATCAAGCTTCTTCTTCCAGCAACAATTATTCTTCCACCACACCATCTTCTTCTCCACCTAGCCAATCTTCTTCATCTAACCACACCTCCTCTATTAAGATACCTCCTCCTGTGAATAACCAACCTTCATCCCTTTTATCTACCCCCTTCTTCTTATAACCCATTTTCTTCATCTTTTAAGACTACCAAACTAACTTCCCCACCACATGAGGTACCTATTGGTCCCCTATCTCACACATTTAAAATCATTGACACGAGCTGCGGTGAATATCAATTTCAAAAGATGGCAGACTCTTTTTATATCACCAAATCCCCACATAGCTATGGCAAACCTAATGCTCCACATTTGACAATCCATCCCAATTACCAAATGGGTCAGTCAATTTGGAAAAAGTTTTGGTCATCTTGACAATGAACATATTCCAAGTACTTCAAGATCTTGGTTATATAATGACGAATTTGATCCATGTTATGAGTCCCCTTAATTTACCAAAGCTCACCGAATAATGAAAAACATGTGATGGTAGGGTAAAGGACTCGGTCCAAATGAACAAGGTCGTTTAGACCCTATAAATTGCACACAACATCACGGTAAACATGGTCTAGGTTTCAAGGTGTTTGATGTCACTCCATTAACAATTTTGAGTGACAATGATGACACCGGTTCTGATAATGACATTAGGTCTCCATGTAGTCTTTTTGAAGACCTCGCTGAAACACATCTTTCCTTTGAACATTTCTCTATTAATGTCATCAATTTTGAGCCTACACATCCGAGTCTCATAGACCATGGCCAACCACAACATTCAGCCCATGGACATGTTCCAAAATGATGAATCCATCAAATAATTCCTTGGAACTCGTGACCAAATACCTACTTCCGACCATAGAATAGGATTTGAAATCAATCTAAATGAATTGGCCTATTTTGGTGAAGAGATAAAATATTCAGATCCTTTACCCTCAAAAAATTGGGATCAAAAGCGCAAACAGAGGATTTACCATAGTCAAAACCTCACTGCCACCCCTATCCAATAAACATGTCAAAAAATTCCAACAAATACCCAACGCTGATGACCTACATCAACCATTAGCATCATTCTCCAAAAAGGATACATCTAAAATGCTTGTAGAAAGAAACAAAAGACATAAACATTGGCACTACTGAACAGCCAAAAATTTTACAACTTAGCATTAGTCTATCTGACCAAAAATGCATGGAATTCACAACACTCCTTATTCAATTCCAAGATATATTTGCATGGACGTATAAGGACATGCTAGGCTTGGACCCATCTCTTGTAGTACACCATCTTGTGGTACATCCAGATGTAAAACCTGTAAAAAAAAAAACTACGTAAAATGCATCCCCAAGTTGCATTGCTTGTCTAAGTCCAAACTCGAGAAACTTTTGGAAGCTGACTTTATAAAACCTATTGATTATTCGGCATGGATATCTAACATAGTTCTCGTTGCCAAGAAAACTCTTGGCATTAGAATCTGCACATACTTCCATGACATCAACAAGGCTTTTCCCAAAGATGACTTTCCCTTACCAAATATAGACATGATTTTTGATTCTACGGCAGGCCATGAAATGCTCTCCTTAATGGATGGATTCTCTGGTTACAATCAAATACGTATTGCTGAAGGAGATCAACATAAAACGACATTTACTACACCATGGGGCACCTTCTATTATAAGGTCATGCCTTTCAGCTTGAAAAATGCTAGTACCACCTATCAACGAGCAATGACTGTCATCTTCCATGGCATGTTACATGATATCATGGAAGATTATGTTGATGATATATTAGAAAAATCTAAAACATGAATAGGGCATCCAAGTGTGTTGAGACGCATTTTCGTTAGATTACATGAGTATAAGGTTCATCTTAACCCAAAGAAATGTGTGTTCGGAGCAACCTCTAGTAAATTATTAGGGTTTATTGTCTCACGAATTGGCATAGAAGTGGATCCTACCAAAGTCAAAGCCATTATGGAAATGCCTCCTCCTCAAAACCTAAAACAATTACACAGTCTTCAGGGAAAAGATACAATCTATTCGGCGTTTCATATCATAGTTGGCTAACAAGTGCAATCACTTTAATCAGTTGCTCAAGAAAGATGCAAACTTTCACTGGAACAACGATTGCCAAGACTCTTTTTCTAAGTTAAAAGAATACCTCTCTAGTCCACCTGTTCTTATGTCACTAGTTTCTGATAAACCTATGTTGCTTTATACATCTACCACTGAACATGCCATAGGAGCTCTACTAACACAACAAAATGATCAAGAAAAAGAACACACTGTATATTACCTTATTCAAACACTTATTGAGCATGAAATACATTATTCCCAAATCGAAAAAATATGCTTAGCGGTCACCTTTGCATTCCATAAGTTACGTCATTACTTGCTTAATCACACAACTAAGTTGATTGCCAAAATTGATCCTCTCAAATATTTTTTGTCTAGACCCATTCTTACAGGAAGAATGTCTAGTTGGGTCATATTACTTAGTGAATTTGATGTCAAATTTGTTCCATAGAAAGTAATTAAAGGACAAGCCCTTGCCGACCAACTTGTAGAGGCACCCCTTCCTAGCACATAACCACTTCAGTTCTCTTTTCCTAATGAAAATATTCTACACATAGACATTGTGCCAGCTTGGACTCTATTTTTTGATGGATCTTGTAATCTCCATGGCTCAAGGGCTGGTATTATTCTTGTCACACCCAGCGGACATGTTATTCCCAAATCATTTCCCTTAGCATTCCCATGTACCAACAATATCACAGAATATGAAGCTCTCATCGTAGGATTAAAACTTGATATATCTTGGAATCTTACAGAATTAGCTGTATTTGGTGATTCTTTACTTACCATCAAGCAAGTTACCGACGAATACCAGGTCAAGGAAGAAAATTTTATCGCATATAAATGTATGGTGGATAGTCTTTGAAGCTAGTTTTGATTAATTAGCTTTGATCAAATTCCCAGAATTCGTAATAAATCTGTCGATGCTATGGCAACCATCGGATCCCTATTAGAAATTGCATCTAGTAAACCCCAGGCACATTTTTCTCGTTGAACAACTCTTAATGCCTGCCTATGATCTTCCTAAAAACACTATGGTAGGTGAGATCGTGGGTACGAATAACCCTTGGTACCACGATCTTTATACCTTCATTCATGATAAAATGTTTCCTTCCAACATGAAACCAATGCATAAATGTGCTTTAGCACAACGTGTTTCTCGTTACACCATTTTAGCAGAAACTCTTTATAAATGAGGATATGATGGCACCTTGCTATGATGTCTTAATAAGGAATAATCCTAAAGTGTCTTAGCTGAAGTCCATTCTGGTATCTATGGAGCACACACGAATGGTATCGCCTTAGCCAACAAAATCTTGTGAGTTGGATATTACTGGTCTTCCATGGAAAGTGATGCATGTCATTTTGTCAAACGTTGTCAAGCATGTCAAAAGCATGGAAATCTTATCCACGCACCTTCCCAAGAATTACAATCGATAACCACACCATGGCCCTTCTCTCAATGGGGACTTGATCTCATTGGTAAAATCAGACCAACATCTTCCGATGGACATAAGTTCATCATTACCGCTACCGATTACTTCACTAAATGGGTAGAGGCTATGCCTCTCACTTATGTTACCGGTAGCCCAAATATCGAAATTTATTTTCAATAATCTCATCTGTCGATTTGGTATTCCATCCGCTCTAGTTGTAGATAATGGTAAAGCATTTGAAAACCAGGATGTAAAAGACCTAGCCAAACGTTTTTCACATCAAACTTAAATGGCCCACTCCATAACTACCCTCGGGGCAACGCTCAAGTGGAAGCAACCAATAAGACCTTAAAATCCATCATAGAAAATATTGTCAACACCCATGGACGTAATTGGCATACTCAAATTTACCCCCACTTTTTAGGCTTACCGTACATCTTACCGCACACCTACCGGACCCACCCCATTTTCCCTTTTTTATGGTTGTGAAGCCATTTTACCTATTGAGATAGAACTCCCATCCTTGAGGATCTCCCTTAAAGATGTAATTAATGAGGATGAATACTGACAGTCACGGCTTCATGAGTTTGAGCTTCTCGATGAAAAATGACTTAATGCTCTCAATCATCTTCAAGTCTATCAAAACCAACTGCAACGCAGTTATCATAAAAAGGTAAGAACTAGAGAATTCAAAATTGGTGACCTCGTTTTAAAATAAAATCAAAAGAATACCACTAAAGAACGAGAAAAACAAGGAAAATTTGAGCCTAATTGGTTAGGACCCTATGTAATCACAGCTAAATTTGGCTCTAGAGCCTATAAATTAGCCAATGCCTAGGTGGTCTAGATCTTGATGAACCAAATGAATGCAGTTCATTTAAAGAATATTGTATCCTTGAGATGTTCATTGTTCTAGGATACAACGTGTACAGTGTTCCTTTTGTCTTGCTTATCTCCGAATAAATTCAATTTATTCATTTCCATTGGAAGATATTTTCTTTATTAAAATCACATATTAATATTTATCATCATGAGACAAGTGCTAGTATAAATCCTATTAAGTTTGTGAGCGTCATACTTCTTCCACTTTTCATTCACTTTCCTCTATGGTCATACCTAGAAGCTTACTGATGGTAATATATTCTCTCCAAATACATTCTCTCTTTCATAACAAATCTCTAAACTTTGTTACCCAGTTCGTTTGGTTGTCCATCTTAGTATTCGGTGTTTGAACCCTCGCGTCCTACTAGTCGTGTGGGGCTGAGATTAGGGGCAGACATTTCTTCTCGAATATAAAGCACTATTGTAAAAAAATCCATCAATTCAATAACTTATGAATAATTCATTGTCACATCTTTCATCCTTCATAGTCTTTGGTGTTAAGCCCACACTTCTTACTGGTAGTGTGAGAATGGGAATGGAGGAAGGTGCCCTTACTCGTCTACATTCTTGTCTTTGGTGATAAACCCTTGCCTCTTATAAGTGGCATGGGGCAAAGTGTAGAGGGTCATTCTCAATATAAGCATAAAAATATTGCAAAATATTCAAAAAAAAAAACAAAACAAAAAAAATAGAAAAAGGGAATTCACTCGCTTATATTTTACCTTTGGTGATGAGCCCTTGCTCCTCTCTAGTAGCATGAGGCAAGGCATAGGGATTCATTTAAAAAAAAAAAAAATACAAAATTTTACAGTGCTTACAAATTATAGAATCCCCAAACACGTAATTTAGATGCCTAAGTGAAGAGAGAACTATGTCTTAACCTCATATCTTACCAATCAGCAGGCCACATAATTGTTTAAGTCTAGCACATGACTCATAAAGTGAAAGCCATTTTTGAAACTGGTTCAGTACCGTTATGAAGAATGGAGTCACAATTTTCCAAAGGGATTGTTGTTAGCATTTGTCTGTATATTCATTATCTGCCTCTTGCGTCCTTCTTGATTCTCGGTGATGAGCCCACACATCTTACTAGTTGTGTGGAGTCAAAAATGGAGCTGGAATTCTTTTCATCATATCATCACCACCATATCATGCCAATGGAAAGAGAATTTGTGTTATTCTGAAGCATAAGTTACAACACGGAACACAATACATATGGATAATATCCATGTTTATCGCCTCTCAAAGATAAGTCTGCACTCTGGTCCACAAATTGCCACTCACAGTGTAAAAATCTACCAACATTTGAAAATCGTCAAAAATCTAAAAAACAGTGTAAAAAATCTAAAAATCCAAAAACATTTGAAAATCGTCAAAAATCCAAAAACAATGTAAAAATCTAAAAATCCAAAAACATATGAAAATCGTCAAAAATCTAAAAAACAATGTAAAAATCCAAAAACATTTGAAAATCGTCAAAAATCCAAAAACAGTGTAAAAAATAAAAAAATTCAAAAACATTTGAAAAATCGTCAAATATCCAAAAACAATGTAAAAATCTAAAAATCTAAAAAACATTTGAAAATCGTCAAAAATCTAAAAACAATGTAAAAATTCAAAAATCCAAAAACATTTGAAAATCATCAAAAATCTAAAAACACATGTAAAAATCCAAAAACATTTGAAAATTGGCAAAAACCCAAAAAATATTAGAAATAACCGTCCAAAATCTAACAAAAACATTAGAACTCGTCAAACATTAGAAACACTCGTCAAAAATCCAAAAACATTACACATAATCGTCAAAAATCTAAAAACATTTGAAAATCATCAAAAAAGTCAAAAACATTTAAAAAATCGTCAAAAATCTCAAAAAACATTAGAATATATCTATATATATATATATATATAAACAATAATAAAAAATATTGTAAACTCCACAAAATCGTTAAAAACTCTAAAATACCCAATACAATTCAACCTTTGAACTATTATCCCCAATGAATGATCCAATCACCTTATGACTACCAAATTCAAACCACTTCTCCTTGCGTGAATCCTTGCTTGGGGCAAATCCGGCTCTCATTGCTTCCTTGTTTGAGGACAATGACCCAATATTTTACTATGTCCTCGTGCCCCTACTTGGGGGGCACATCCGATCAATCATCATTGTGGAACACGTTAGGGATATGTTTATTGGTTCTTGTGTTGCATTATTAGTTATAAATTATTAATTCATTCTTGTATCTTGATATATTACAGGGTGGCATCTTGATTTTATGTATCGTGGTGTTCTCCGTAATATTCTTATGTTATCTGATTGCATGTCGTACTGGGGCATCATACTTTCTCGATGGCCTCTGTCTATGCTCTCTTCCATTTGTATATCGTACTAGGGCATTAAACCTTTTTGATGGCCCCTGTCTATGTTATCACGCATATTACAGTCTAGTCATCCTGATCTTTTATATCACGATGCATCCTGTTATGTGTTATATTAAAATTAAGATGCTTTTCGTCACGTGAGTATCTTCCTGCATGATCAACATCTTACTTTACACCCCATCCATTCACCCATACTAATACATTCCCCAATTTGGGAATCCTACTTGATCACCGTTTGCAGTTTGCGAATCCTACTTGACGATATTTCTCAAGTAACATTCACTATCCAACAGCTCCTTCTCCCCCCACCATGCATCACCATGTATTTGATCCATTCATCCTCGCTCCTCATTTTTACTCCTCTACCACTTATCCCCATATTACCCTATCTCACCATTCATGTCCCCTCTCACCCATTTGTATTCTTTTCATTTCACCCTTTTGCTTCACGCTTGACAATCTTACTTAATAACTCCTTCTATATGGAACCCTCAGTGGAGGTTTACTCTCTCCCTAAGATCTTCCCGCTATAGAAGCTTCTTCACCACCTCCCCTCTCATCAAAAAACAATCACCACCATACAGCATATTCCCAGCTCCAACTGTTCTACTTCCCATTCCTCGCATCATTACTCTCACCATGCGGGCATCCCAATTAAGGATTCCCCTCACACTCTTCCGCCCTCCACTGCATATATTCCTGCATCCATTCATGTTACACTCCTTTGTTCCCTTTTTTTCTTATTATCACCTCATCTCATATCATATACCACTCAGGCATACCTCACTCACTCTTTTCTCATCCTTCCCCAAATTCGTCTTATGCCTGGTCATCCTACTTACACGCTTTCGTAGTATGGACAAATTCACTTGAGGGTTACCCCTTCAGTCCATTTTGTCATACCCTATTCCCCACCAACTCTAGCATCATCCTTCTTCTTCCTCACCTTGGCGATCTTACTTAACCATTCCGGCCGCATGGCAATCTTACTTAAGACTTCCACTTAAGGTTGATCTGCCCTATGGCCTTTCCCCATCCCATCATATTTCTCGCATCTTATTTCTCCTGCCTCTCGTCGCGATCATCTTCTTCAACCTACCATTCCACCCCTGTCCCCAATATCATTTTGTCTTTCTCCTTGCATATCATCCCTGTCGGTTGGGTGATCCTACGAAACCTCTCCAGAAGCATGACGATCTTACTTAAGAGATTCTCTTAAGCATGACATGTCATCTTAACACTTGCCCATCACTCTACAATCTCACCATCCATCTTTCCTCTTCATTCCCCATCATCACATATTTTTACCACCACTATCACCCTCCTCTGTTTGGCAATCTTACTTAACCACTCACCCGGCATGGCGATCTCACTTAAGAGTCCCTCTTAAGGATGATCTGTCTCCTTACCTTTCCCCATGACTGCACACCCTTCACCCTTCATTTTTTCTTCGGCATTCCCCATTATCACATCCTTTCACCTCCTTTTCGATTCTCGCAAATCACCCACTTCTCACTTGACCACTTGTCATCTCCAGTTTCGCTCACATGGCAATCTTACTTAACCACTTCCATCACATGAAAATCTTATGTCAGGGTCCTCCCTACACTTAACTTGTCATCGTGAACTTCTCCCCCACCTCACTCTTTGTTCACTTTGTTGATCGCTTCTTCCACCTGGTATCTCCTACTACCCACTTTTTCCTCCTACTATTATCCTTTCTCCACATATCCTCTTACAACAAACATCTAATCTCTTCCACCTACAATCACGTTCTTTTCCCTTCATTTTCCCCCTTCTTGATCTATCATCCTTCATACTGTTTCTTCCCATTCTTTTCATGTCTTGGTTCTTCATCCTCACTTCGTTCATCCTCATCACCCGCATCCTCTCCTCACTTTCACCTAGTCCCAAATCATCCCTCTCATCATCTTCACTCTTTCCACTTCATCTTCTCGAATTCCCCTCACATTTCTACCCACACACGCATTTCACCATTATTGTTAACACTCCTATATCATTCTTTCATCATCATCTTCTCTTCCTGCAGCTAATAATTGTAAACAGGTTTTCCTTACAAATCATCAATCCTCATTCCGCATGATCTCATTCACTCCCTTAGACCTTCTATAGTTTTCCTTCATTCCTTCCCTCCTCTAAGCCCACCACTCATTGTAAAAGGGTTTTCCTGTAACGTCCCTTTATTGGCGTTACATTTTTCCAATCCTCATTAGCTTTCTCATTTTCTTCATTCTTTCTCTCATCCTTCCCCAACCACTCATTGGTGAAAGGGATTTCCATAACATGCCCCTCATTGGCATTGCCTCTTCTATCGCCCATTCTCTTTTCTCCCCTATTCTTTTCTCTCACTCCTACCCTTTCTTGTCGCTTCTTACCCATCTCTCCATCTCCTTTTTTCCCTCTTCAATATATTTAAGGTCTTCATCATATATCCTTTTCCTATTTTCCCGTCATCCTAGTATCCTCATTTCATGCATCTCCACATCTTTTCCAATCGATGTCATTCCTCCCCTCTTTCTTCTTTGAACATTCCTTATACCATTCCCTTTCCAGTTATTACCACCTTTCTGTATTCCCTTCCTTCTACATCATTTTCTTTGTTATCCTCTTCTCTCTCCCACCCCTCGTCTTATTTCCCTTCCCCTGTATCATCTTCTTCCCCTTTTTCCATCACGTTTCCTCCTTACTTCCCCATCGATAACCTGGTTGTTCATGCATTGTCCCATCTTTTTTATCATACCACCCTCCATATGCATTTCCATACGGTCTGTTCCATATTATTTACCTTGGTCTTCCTCGCAATGACACGATTCCTTCAATCTTCTCCTTGTATTCGTTCTATATTCCTTTCCTCTCCCCTAATTTTCACGTTTCTTCTGACCATTTCTCCTTTTCTTTGCCACCCCTGCCTTTTCGTTCATTCAGTATCTGTTTCTCTTCCTTTCTCCCCTCTTTTTCACACTTTCCTCACTCCTCATAGTTTCTTTTTTTTCTCCGTTCTAATTCTTCTTTCATCCTCTTTCCATTTTCCTCCATTTCACCCCCTACTCCCACCTCGTTTTCTCCTTCTTATTTATCCTTTCCTGTTTCCTGTCTTTTCTCAGCTCTATCATTTACTGTCACTTCCACGCATCCCTCTTTACTATCTCTGTTGCTTCCTTCATTTTGCACATCTCTCTATTTCATCCCTTCACCCTCTACTTTATCATTTTCCTATTTTTTCCTTGTTTGTCTTTCATCATTCCCTTCTTCCCCTATCATCCCTCTCTCTTATTTCTATCATCTTTCATTCCTTTTTTTCCCCTCCCCTATCTCCCTTACTCTTCTCGTAATCAACCCCCAATCCTATCCATTCCCTTTTCTCTTTCCCACACACCCTCACTCCTAACATTCAAGGTCGATTGAATCCTTTCTCCATTTGCGTCGTGCGGTCATTCCAGGTATTTTCCACTCCATTATCGTCCTCTTCTCCACCGACTCCATTTCCCTTCTTTTCGAGAGTTTTGTCGTATATTCCATTCTCGTCAGTCCTCTCGAGGGGGCATCACCACATCTATCCATAATCACATCTTCTCATGAAATTTTTGTCTTGGAGGATACTATGACATCCGTCACTCGCCACTTTCTATTCTCCCCAAAAAACATTCACTCTACCTTTTAAAAAGTAGATTGAATTCTTCCCCCCATACCGTCTACTTTTTTTGAAAGGACACTACTTTCATAGTACCCTTCCTAAGAGGGGGCAAATGTAGACACGCCAATTTCACATCTATCATAAATCTATTAATTCCCCTTCCTCATTTCCCACAAAAATACACTTTCGAATTAATCAAATATAATTTAATTAATTATCCATTTCAAAATCTAAAAAATAACCCAATCCTCACCACATGTCATTATTCTCCATGTTTTTCCACTATTGAATTAAAAATTCAAATTCAAATCCTCACCCACCCTTCGTGGTCCCCACTCACCTAAAATCCTCCACTTATGAATCAAAAATATAATTCAGATCCTTACCCATTCTTCGTGGTCCCCACTCACCTAATCTTTCCCACATTTTCAAACCACTCACCTAATCTTTCCCACATTTTCAAACCACCCACTTAATCTTGCCCACATTTTCAAACCACTCACTTAATCTTGCCCACATTTTCAAACCTATGATTACTTAAATTAATATAAGTTAATCACTCCCTCTAGGCTATAAATACAACCTTACCCCTCCCCTCTAAATACGCGGAGAATAAGCTATCATGTCATATCTAAGTTCTTGTATCTTTTGAGAAAATAACATCCTTTAACCTCATCCTAATGCCCAAATAGCCTCATAATCTTTTTTCCCATCTGGTGTAAAGTAAGAGGATCGTTGTTGCAAGAAGGACTTGCTCCGTCTTGAATACAAGCACCTACATATCACACAATCATGGTTCAATCCAACTATCCTAGCCCATTCCGAGGTTTGCTACGGAACGCGAAGGAGGAGGTATGATTACTGGTATTTTACTTCCTTGTTAGTAGTGTATTTTTCCTAGCATACATTCTCACATTCAAAATTTTCATTCAGATCTGCTACCGTTAGCCCATCTTCTGGATTAGCCATTTTATCTTTTGCTCCCGTTTATTATTCGTTCATGATTATTTCATTTTTTTTTCCTTACGGAAAGGTATCAAAAAGATAACCTTCACGCAAAGAAAAAATAATTTTTGTAATGTGTGGTGTCTTACAGAATATTTTTAAGTTTCATTTCTTCAATGAACACTCTGAAGCTTATCCTAACAAAAAACAACAAAATGCTATAGTTTTTGGTTCCCATTATTGATTTTTCTATTTTATCCTTCATCTGTAGACAACACATCAACTAGCCATTATGCTCTTATCCTCGCACTGTCAAGAGTGATCTTGGAAATCCAGAAAATACGTTTATTTAGGCCACTCGGGCTTTGCAGGAAGTTAATCATTTTTTAATTCTTTTATTTTAATGCCTTACATTTCAATTTTCTATGACTAACATCTTTCTTTAGGTTTATTATTCTTTTTCACACTCTTGCTTTCCATTGTTTTAGCTTTTTTGGTGAAGTACATAAGTCAGAAAATTATCAAAACTAGCTCTTGCAATCATGATTAATATGTTCAATAATTATTAACATTAAAAAAAAAACTATTCTAGCCCGTATTCCAGACGCCATACTCTTTTGCTTGCGCCGATCTCGGAGCGACTTCATTATTTTTTTAATCAGAAATGGTCACAATTTTTTAGTTTCTATGTTCTAACATTGCAGGATCCTCTAGCTTTATATTTCCAGACTTATACAAAAAAATTGGTCAATCATTATTTTCCTTTTTCATATTATTAATATTTGTTTGGTCGTTGGTTGTGTATGCTCTTTTCCTATGCCTTTCGAGCGATCTGGAAAATCAAAAACAACCATGATCACTTTTTTAACATTTCGTTTGTAGGATAAGTTACTAATTTGTTTATCTGTAGAACTGTGTCGCTAGAATATTGTCAATAACAAAAACAAAAAAAAAAACAAAAATCTCGCAAAATTACCACCATTCAAAGACAATTGCTGAAACCAAAAAAAAAAGTACGCTCAGGTACGTAATTATTTTTTGTTGGTGATTTATTTCAAGTTGGAAAGAACCTTGCGTTTAATCACTTTATCATATTGTTTTTACACGTGGATGAGGTGGATTTCATCACCACACAAAGCTACACCGATGACATGGACTTGACTACCACGTACCAATAGCATTTGCATCGGCATTGCACTTTGAGACCTAGTCTCATCACAACGTTCGGTATTTACCTCACCCCTGCTCTTCACTTACAGGTAATGTTGTCATGCAGTGCATGTGAGTCACGCCTAAATAGCTATAACAACGAATCCTAGCGCATCATCCTTGTAAATCTTCAAGGAGTTATAAGGACACCATACACATTCATCCCTCCATCACCTTCCACCTTTTCACAAAACCTGTTATGGACGTGGTGATTCACTGAGAAACAGGCAAGTAAGAATTGGTGAGTCTCCTCTAGTGCTTTAAGGGTTCCCCGTACCAATTTTGTCCCCGTATAGAATTAGGTATATCAAAACTAAGGTATATCAGGACTAGGGCATATCGGAGGACGCATCTTCTTGGAGTAATAATATCCTGCATCCACCATTTCACAGCATACTTGTATGATTGCATGAAACCATGATCATTCCTGAAGAAGTTACCTCATAAGCCAAAACAATTGAATCTGCATGATTAGCTTGCTATTTGAAAACAAAATAGTTTAGCATTATTTTATCATAAAACTTGGCTGATATCAATGTGTTCATTATAAAAGTTCAGACCCTAGTTGTGTTCCACAAAAAAAAAATTAGTTCTCGACCAATTCAATACCAAGCGAACACATCCAAACAATCTAACAACACAAATCAAAACATCACACCAATTTCATTAGCTTGTCCTCATCCAACAATACATCTATCATAGCTTTTCTTCGGCCTATATCCAACTGACATTGAGTGACTAGTATTCACTCCCCATATTGTCAATTGTCAAAACATCCTTAATAGCTTGTTTCCAGCTATATCAAACTAATATTGGGTGACTTGTTTGAGTTCACTCATTATTCTATCCACTCGTCGCGTTTATCCAAATCACAATCCAACACAAATCCTTTCATAACTCATTTTGAGTTATATCACAACCATATCGCGATTAACCTATTCAGGTTACTCTCCTTGTCAATATTTCAGAACTTGTTTAAGCCAAATCTACACAACGTGCAACAAATCCTCTAAAAAACTCGTCTCGAGTTACATCATCATCATATTGAGATAACTTATTTGAGTTACTCTCCTTATCAGTCATCACGAGCTTATTCACAAAAAATTCAAAGTAATCGAGTTCTCATTTCCTCACACCTGTTCAAAATTCCTACCCACTTTTCAGCTTAATCAGACACATTTCATCATGGTATTCACTCATAGTCACAATCATGAAAATGACGATGAAGAAGTCGCACAACCAGAACTCACCATTGAAGAACAAGAACAAGTCAATAAGGTGATAGAACAAAACAAAAATGAATATCTGTTACGCATCCTAGCCATGGGGGTAAAACTACCCCCTGACTTCGGGACAAAAAATTTAAACAAACTCATCGAAAATGGTGAATCAAGTTGTCAAAATGAAATACCAAACAATCCAAATGGTTCTTCAGCTGAAGAATTATTCACTAAAATCCAATATTTAACAAAGAAACTTGAGGAAGTAATTACTAGAGCTGAAAGATTAAAAGACCTCAATCTAGATTCCAATACTCATGACATGTTTGATAAACCGTTCCCCACTTCTCCATTTGCACAAGAATGGAAACTTATGAAAGACACCATTCAGGGACTACAAAAACAATCGAAACAATTCAACTTTGAGGAATTGTGTCCTTATCCATTTGATACAGAGATATCACGATTACCATTTCGCCATCGTTTGAAATCTCTAAGTTTGATAAATACAAAAGCAAAGGCGACCCCTGTGAATATGTCAAGGAATTTTACATGCAATGTCAGGAAGTTGCCTATCGAGACATGTAACTTTTACGATTATTCCCCCAAAGTTTACGAGGACAAGCTTTAGACTGGTTTTTCCATCTTCCCAAATGGTTAGTCATGACATTTACAGACTTATCGAAGAAATTTTTCAAACATTTTTCCTATAACCTAAACTCAGGAATAACCATGCTTGATCTCTGCAACACTAGGAAAAGGCCAAATGAAAATTTTGCTTCCTTTTTACAATTATGGCATTGAATTACAAGCCGATTTCCTTGCTCAGTACTCGAGAAACAACTAGTTAGCATTTTTGTCCCTAATCTCAATGCTAAATTGTCATTCCACATGCAAATGCATTATTTGAATAGTTTTGAAGAAGTCGTCGAAAAGGGGACACAAATCGAAAAAGCTCTCATTTCTAAGGGCTTACTTAAAGCACCCTTTAGAGACCAACCTTATCGAGACACTCCTCAGAACTGGGACAAATCTAAATTCTTTAACCGGAATCGAAATATCGTCAACGATGCCATTACTGATTCATGCCATGTCTAAAATGTCCAAAACCATCCCACCAACACATTAAAATCTAAAAAAACCATATTATCCCTAGAAAGGAAGTTCCTTCTGGGGATCGACGAAGAGAGTTCACTCCTCTTGAAGAAAGTCTATCTAGTGTCTTTTGTCATTTGGCAAATGCTAATATGATTACATATCCCATTGTCAGACCCTTCGAAGAATATTGTATAAAGACAATGAATATTGTGATTACCATCGCATAAAAGGGCACTCCACAGATAAATGCATGCAACTCCGCCATTACTTCCAAGACCTGATTGAACGTGGAGACGTAGAAGTTGAAAATACTTCAGAGATAAAAACACGTAATGAAAAACTTCACATGTTAAAAAATCCGTTCCCTAATCATGATAACAATTCAAAAGATAAGGGTCAATCCTCAAGTAATGTTGAGTTTGACTCAGTCATCTCGACCATAGATTATGACCAAGACTTAGTGGCAACTATAAAGATCATAACTGATTATACGATTACCACTAGACAAAAAACAATTTGGGTCCCGACAACAAAAAATATGCCACTTCGTCCTTGACATCACCTCCTAATCCACCATCTAATTCCGTAGCCAATTCCTCTCAAAAACCTATGCCGTAATTTAATATTGTCAAACAATTAGAGAAGACTCCCACACAAATTTTAATCATGGAACTACTTAATTCTTCTCCCGCACTACAACGCATCCTTATGCAAATATTGAATAATGCTTGTGTCCCCAAGGACATCAATTCACAAAAATTCCAGGCTTTAATTACACATATTACAGTCCCTAATCCTATTTTATCTTTTGGTCCCGTTGACCTGCTTAATCCCAACATCGCTAATAATCATTCTTTATACGTCGAGGGTTATGTAACTCATCGTAAAATTAAGTGCGTCTTAATTGACAATGGATCTGCATTAAATATTTGTTCCATGAAACTTTTACGGTGTCTAGGCTACATTGAAAATGATTTGCAAAACAATATCATAACCATTCGTGGGTATGATAATAGCGAAAGAAAGTTTGAATGCACAATCATGTTGCCTCTCATAGTTGGACCCATCACCTTAGACACGATCTATCATGTGGTAGATGTAGAAGTTGCATATAACATTCTTGTTGGCTGATCATGGATTCATTCCATGAAATCCATCCCATCAACATTCCACCAATGCATTAAGTTTCCTCATTTGGACAAGGAATTTACATTACGTGCAGATCCCCAGCCTTTTGAGTATTGTAGATTCCTCAAAGGACGGTATCGACATGATCACTATTTTCCATCAACAGATAAATATGCTTCACCTCGGATAATCCCTAATGAAACACACATTGATCCTGATGCACTCCCTAACAATAATCTGAATCCATCATCTCGTAACCAAAACACATTTTCCAATCCATTATCATCCGATAGTCAACCACCTTCCACCAGTCCTCCTCCCACTAATCAATCATCTTCTTCCACTAATCAAGCTTCTTCTTCTAGCAAGAATTATTCTTCCACCACACCATCTTTTTCTTCACCTAGCCAATCTTCTTCATCTAACCAAACCTCCTTTATTAAGATACCTCCTCCTGTGAATAACCAACCTTCATCCTTCAATCCACCCCCTTCTTCTTATAACCCATTATCTTTATCTTTTAAGACTACGAAACTAACTTCCATCTCACACATTTAAAATCATTGACACAGGATGTGGTGAATATCAATTTCAAAAGATGGCAGACTCTTTTTATATCACCAAATCCCCACATAGCTATGACCTAATGCTCCACATCTAAGAATCCATCCCAATTACCAAATGGGTCAGTCAGTTTGGAAAAAGTTTGGTCATCTTGACAAAAACATATTCTAAGTTCTTTAGGATCTTGGTTATATAATGACGACTTTGCTCCATGTTATGAGTCCCCTCAATTTACCAAAGCTCACCGAATAATGAAAAACATGCGATGGCAGGGTAAAGGACTCGGTCCAAATGAACAAGGTTGTTTAGACCCTATAAATTACACACAACATCATAGTAAACATGGTCTAGGTTTCAACGTGTTTGATGTTGCTCCCATAATAATTTCGAGTGACAATGATGACACCAGTTCTGATACTAACATTAGGTCTCCATGTATTCTTTTTGGATCAAAAGTGCAAACAAAGGATTTCCCATAGTCAAAACCTCACCACCACCCTATCCAATAAACATGTAAAAAAATTCCAGCAAACACCCGACACTGATTACCTACATCAACCATTAGCATCGTTCTCTAAAAAGGATACATCTAAAATTCTTATAGAAGAAACAAAAGACATAAACATTGGCACCATTGAACAACCAAAATTTTTACAACTTGGCATTAATCTGTCTGACCAAGAATGCATGGAATTCACAACACTCCTTATTGAATTCCAAGATATATTTACATGGACATATAAGGACATGCCAGGCCTGGACCCATCTCTTGTAGTACACCATCTTGTGGTACAACCAGATGCAAAACCTATAAAGAAAAAACTACATAAAATTCATCCCCAAGTTGCATTATTTGTCAAAGTCGAACTTGAGAAACTTTTGGAAGCTGACTTTATTAAACCTATTGATTATTTGAAATGGATATCTAACATAGTTCCCATTGCCAAGAAAACTCCTAGCATCATAATATACACAGAATTCCATGACATCAACGCGGATTGTCCCAAAGATGACTTTCCCTTGCCAAATATAGACATGATTGTTGATTCTATGGTAGGCCATGAAATGCTCTCCTTAATGGATGGATTCTCTGGTTACAATCAAATACGTATTGCTGAAGGATATTAACATAAAATGGCATTTACTACACCATGGGGCATCTTCTATTATAAGGTCATGCCTTTCGGCTTGAAAAATGCTGGTGCCACCTATCAACAAGCAATGACTGTCATCTTCCATGACATGTTACATGATATCATGGAAGATTATGTTGATGATATATTAGCAAAATCTAAAACACGAATAGGGCATCCAAGTGTGTTGAGATGAATTTTTGATAGATTGTGTGAGTATAAGGTTCATCTTAACCTAAAGAAATGTGTGTTTGGAGTAACCTCTGCTAAATTATTAGGGTTTATTGTCTCACGAAGAGGCATAGAAGTGGATCCTACCAAGTCAAAGCCATTATGGAAATGCCTCCTCAAAATCTAAAACAATTATGCAATCTTTAAGGAAAGATACAATCTATTCAGTGTTTCATATCATAGTTAGCTGACAAGTTCTGTCACTTTAATCAGTTACTCAAGAAAGATGCACACTTTCACTGGAACCATGATTGCCAAGACTCTTTTGCTAAGTTAAAAGAATATCTCTCTAGTCCACCTATTCTTATGTCACCGGTTGCCGATAAACCTATGTTGCTTTATACATCTACCACTAAACATGCCATAGGAGCTCTACTAGCACAACATAACGATCAAGGAAAAGAATAGGCTATATATTACCTTAGTTGACCACTTATTGAGAACGAAATATGTTATTCCCAAATTGAAAAAGTATGCTTCGTGGTCACCTTTGCATTCCATAAGTTATGTCATTACTTGCTCAATCACACAACTAAGTTGATTGCTAAAATTTATCCTCTCAAGTATTTGTTGTCTAGACATATTCTCAAGGGAAGATTGTCTACTTGGGTCATATTACTTAGTGAATTTGATGTCAAATTTGTTCC
The DNA here is from genome assembly GCA_019776745.2 of Taxus chinensis. NCBI lineage: Eukaryota > Viridiplantae > Streptophyta > Pinopsida > Cupressales > Taxaceae > Taxus > Taxus chinensis. The sequence goes on along the minus strand of CM034146.1, from coordinate 869,490,553 downwards.
ACAGAAAGAAATTAAAGGACAAGCCCTTGCCGACCAACTTTCCGAGGAACCCCTTCCTAGCACGGAACCACATCAGTTCTCTTTTCCTGATGAAGATATTCTACACATAGACATCATGCTAGCTTGGACTCTATTTTTTAATGGATATTGTAATCTTCATGGCTGAGGGGCTGGTATTTTTCTTATCACACCTAGTGGACATGTTATCCCTAAATCATTTTGTTTAGCATTCCCATGTACCAACAATATCGCATAATATGAAGCTCTCATCGCAGGATTGAAACTGGATATATCTTGGAATCTTACAGAATTAGTTGTATTTGGTTATTCTTTACTTATCATCAAGCAAGTTACCGATGAATACGAGGTCAAGGACAAAAAACGTATCCCATATAAACGCATGGTGGATAGTCTTCGAAGCTATTTTTCGATTAATTATCTTTGACCAAATTTCTAGAATTCGTAATAAATCTTCCAATGCTATGGTAACAATCAGATCCCTATTAGAAATTACATCTAGTGAACCCCAGGAACATTTTCTCATTGAACATATCTTAATGCCTTCCTATGATCTTCCTAAAAACACTATGGTATGTGAGATCGTGGGTCCAAATAACCCTTGGTACCACGATCTTTATACCTTCATTCGTGATAAAACATTTCCTATCGACATGAAACCAATGCATAAACGTGCTTTAGCACAACATGCTTCTCGTTACACCATTTTAGTAGAAAATCTTTATAAATGAAGATATGATGGCACCCTGATCTGATGTCTTAATCAGGAAGAATCCTTGAGTGTCTTAGCTAAAGTCCATTCTGATATCTGTGGAGCACACACGAATGGTATCACCTTAGCCAAGAAAATCCTGTGCGTTGGATATTATTGGCCCTCCATGGAAAGTGACACATGTCATTTTGTCAAACGTTGTCAACCATGTCAAAAGCATGGAAATCTTATCCATCCACCTTCCCAGGAATTACAATTGATAACCACACCACGGCCCTTCTCTCAATGGGAACTTGACCTCATTGGTAAAATCAGACAAACATCTTCCAATGGACATAATTTTATCATTACCGCTACCGATTACTTCACTAAATGGGTAGAGGCTATGCCTCTCACTTATGTTACTGGTAGCCAAATATCAAAATTTATTTTCAATAATCTCATATGTCGATTTGGTATTCCATCCGCTTTGGTTGCAGATAATGGCAAATCATTTAAAAACCAGGATGTAAATGACTTAGCCAAACATTTTCACATCAAACTTAAATGGTCCCCTCCATACTACTCTCAGGGAAATGGTCAAGCGGAAGCAACCAATAAGACCTTAAAATCCTTCATGGAAAATATTGTCAACACCCATGGACATAATTGGCATACTCAAATTTACCCCACTCTTTCGGCTTACGGTACATTTTACCGCATGCCTATCGGAGCCACCCCATTTTCCCTTGTTTATGGTTGTGAAGCCATTTTACCTATTGAAATAGAACTCCCATCCTTGAGGATCTCCCTTAAAGATGTAATTAATGAGGATGAATACTGATAGTCACGGCTTCAGGAGCTTGAGTTTCTCGATGAAAAATGACTTAATGCTCTCAACCATCTTCAAGTCTATCAAAACTGATTGCAACGCAGTTATCATAAAAAGGTAAGACCCGGAGAATTCGAAATTGGTGACCTCGTTTTAAAATAAAATCAAAAGACTACCACTAAAGAACAAGAAAAACAAGGAAAATTTGAGCCTAATTGGTTAGGACCCTATTTAATCACAGCTAAATTTGGCTCTGGAGCCTATAAATTGGCCACTACAGATGGTAAAGATCTTGATGAACCAATGAATGCAGTTCATTTAAAGAAATTTTATCCTTGAGATGTTCACTATTCTAGGATACAACATGCACATTGTTCCTTTTATCTTTCTTATCTCTTAATACTTTAAATTTATTCATTTCCATTGGTAGATATTTTATTTATCAAAATCACATCTTCATATTTATCATCATGAGACAAGTGCTAATATAAATCCTATTAAGTTTGTGAGCATCATACTTCTTCCATTTTCAGTCACTTTCCTCTATGGTCATACCTAGAAGCTTACTGATGGTAATATATTCCCTTCAAATACATTCTCTCTTTCATAACAAAGCTCTAAAATTCGTTACCTAGTTCGTTTGGTCGTCCATCTCAGTCTTCGGTGTTGAACCCTCGCGTCCTACTAGTTATGTGCGGCTGAGATTGGGGGCAGAAATTTCTTCACAAATACAAAGCACTATTGTAAAAAAATCCATCAATTCAATAACTTATGAATAATTTATTGTCACATCTTTCGTCCTTCATTGTCTTTGGTGTTGAGCCCACACTTCTTACTGGTAGTGTGAGACTGGGAATGGAGGAAGGTGCCCTTACTCGTCTACGTCTTATCTTCGGTGATAAACCCTTTCCTCTTACATGTGGCATGGGGCAAAGAGAAGAGGTTCATTCTTATACAAACATAAAAATATTGCAAAATATTAAAAAATAAAAATAAAAAAACAAAAAAAAAGACAAAAAGGGAATTCACTCACCTATATTTTACCTTCGGTGATGAGCCCTTGCTTGTCACTAGTAGCATGGGGCAAGGCATAGGGTGTCATTTCAAAAATACAAAATTTTATAGTACTTACAAATTATAGAATCCCTAAACACATAATTTAGATGCCTAAGTGAAGAGAGAACTATCTCTTAAACCTCATATCTTAACAATCAGTAGGCCACATAACTGTCTAAGTCTAGCACAAGACTCATAAAGTGAAAGCCAATTCTGAAACTGGTTCAGTACCATTATGAAGAATGGAGTCACAATTTCCCAAAGGGATTGTTGTTAGCATTTGTCTCTATATTCATTATCTACCTCTTGCATCCTTCTTGATTCTCGGTGATGAGCCCACACATCTTATTAGTTGTGTGGAGACAAGAATGGAGCTGTAATTCTTTTTATCATATCATCACCACCATATCCTGCCAATGGAAAGAGAATTTGTGTTATTCAAAGCATAAGTTACCACACAGAACATGATACATATGGATAATATCCTGGTTTATCACCTCTCAAAAACTAAGTCTGTACTTTGGTCCATAAATTGCCAATCACATTGTAAAAATATATAAACAGTGTGAAAATCGTCAAAAAAATAAAAAACATTTGAAAATCGTCAAAAATCTAAAAACATTGTAAAACCCTAAAAATCTAAAAACATTTTAAAATCATCAGAAAAATAAAAAACATTGTAAAAATCCAAAAATCCAAAAACATTTGAAAATCGTAAAAAATCCAAAAATAGTGTAACAATCCAAAAATCTAAAAACATTTGAAAAGTGTCAAAAACTCAAAAACATTAGAAACACTCATCAAAAATCTAAAAATATTTCAAAATCATCAAAAAAAAAAAATTCCACAAAATCACAAACAAAAAAAAAAAACTCTAAAATAACTAAGACAATTTAACCTTTGAACTACTATCCCCAATGAATGATCTAGTCACCTTATGACTACCAAATTCAAACAACTTCTCCTCGCGTGAATCATTGCTTGGGGTAAATCTGGCTTTCATTGTTTGAGGAAAATGACCTAATGCTTTACTATGTCCTCGTACCCCTGCTTGGGGGCACATCTAATCAATCCTCACTGTGGAACACGTTAGGGACATCTTTATTAGTTTTTGTGTTGCATTATTAGTTGTAAATTATTACTTGCTTTCTTGCATATTAATATATTATAGGGGACATCTTGATTTTATGTATCTTGGTGTTCTCTATAATATTATTATGTTATCTGATTGCATGTCGTACCGAGGCATCATACTTTCTTCATGGCCTCTGTCTATGATCTCTTCCATTTGCATATCGTACCGGGGCATCAAACCTTTTTGATGGCCCCTGTCTATGCTATCACACATATTATAGTCTAGTCATCTTGATCTTTTATATCACGATGCATCCTGTTATGTGCTATATTAAAATTAAGATGCTCTTTGTCACATGAGTATCTTCTTGCATGATCAACATCTTACTTTGCACCCCATCCATTCACCCATACTAATGCATTCTCCAGTTTGGGAATCCTACTTGATCACCGTTGCATTATGCAAATCCTACTTGATGATCTTTCTCAAGTAGAATTCACTATCCAGCAGCTCCTTCTCCCCCACCATGATCACCATGTATTTTATTCATTCATCCTCACTCCTCATTTTTACTCCTCCGCCGCTTATACCCATATTACCCTTCTCACCATTCCTGTCTCCTCTCACCCATTGGTATTATTTCCTTTCACCCTTTTGCTTCCCGCTTGACAATCTTACTTAATAACCCTTTCTATATGGAATCTTCAGTCGAGGTTTACCCTCTCCCTAAGATCTTCCCGCTATAGAAGCTTCTTCACCACCTGCCCTCTCATCAAACAACCATTATCACCAAACACATCTTCCAACTCCACCTCTTATACTTCCCATTCCTGCATCATTACTCTAACCACACGGGTGTCCCAATTAAGGATTTACCTCACACTCTCCGCCCTCCACTACATATATTCCTTCATCCATTCATGTTACACTCCTTTGTTTCATTTCTTCCTTATTATCATCTCATCCCATATCATATACCACTCAGGCATACCTCACTCACTCTTTTCTCATCCTTTCCCAAATCCATCTTATGTCAGATCATCCTACTTACACGCTTTCGTAGTATGGAAAATTCACTTAAGGGTTCCCCTTCAGTCCATTTTTTCATACCCTATTCGCACCAACTCTAACATCATCCTTCTTCCTCAGCTTGGCGATCTTACTTAACCATTCCAGCTACATGGCAATCTTACTTAAGACTTCCACTTAAGGTTGATCTTCCCTATGGCCTTGCCCCATCCCATCATATTTCCCCCATCTTATTTCTCCCACCTCTCATCACGACCATCTTCTTCACCCTACCATTCCACCCCTATCCCCAATATCATCTTGTCTTTCTCTTTGCATATCAACCCTGTCGGTTGGGTGATCATATGAAACCTCTCCAACAACATGATGATCTTACTTAAGTAATTCTCTTAAGCATGACATGTCATCTTACACTCGCCGATCAATCTAAAAACATGAAAGGATAAATAAGAAGGAGAAAATGAGGTGGGAGTAGGGGGTGAAATGGAGGAAAATGGAAAGAGGATGAAAGAAGAAGTAGAACGGGGAAAAAAAAGAAACTATGAGGGGCGAGGAAAGTGTGAAAAAGAGGAGAGAAAGGAAGAGAAACAAATACATAATGAATGAAAAGGTAGGGGTGGTAGAGAAAAGGAGAAGTGGTCAGAAGAAACGTGAAAATTAGGGGAGAGGAAAGGAAGATATAACGAATACAAGGAGAAGATTGAAAGAATCGTGTCATTGCGAGGAAGACCAAGAAAAAGAATATGGAATAGACCGTATGGAGATGCATGTGGAGGGCGGTATGATAAAAATGATAGGACAATGCTGAACAGCCAGGTCATCGATGGGGAAGTAAGGAGGAGACGTGATGGAAGAAGGGGAAGAAGATGATACAGGGGAAGGGAAATAAGACGAGGGGTGGGAGAGAGAAGAGGATAACAAATAAAATGATGTAGAAGGAAGGGAATACAGAAAGGGGGTAATAAGTGGAAAGGGAATGGTATAAGGAATGTTCAAAGAAGAAAGAGGGGAGGAATGACATCGATTAGAAAATATGTGGAGATGCATGAAATGAGGATACTACGATCACAAGAAAATAGGAAAAGGATGTACGATGAAGACAATAAAGATATTGAAGAGGGCCAAGAGGAGATGGAGAGATGGGTAAGAAGCGACAAGAAAGGGTGGGAGTGAGGGAAATGAATAGGAGAGGAAAGAGAATGGGGATAGAAGAGGCAATGCTAATGAAAGGATGTTAGGGAAATCCCTTTTACAATGAGTGGTGGGGAAGGGTGAGAGAAAAAATGAAGAAAAGGAGAAAGCTAATGAGGATTGGAAAGGGTAATGCCAAAAAAGGGACATTAGGGAAAACCCTTTGACAATGATTGGTGGGCTTAGAGGAGGGAAGGAATGAAGGGAAACTCTAGAAGATCCAATGGAGTGAATGAGGTCGTGCAGAATGAGGATTGATGATTTTTAAGGAAAACCCATTGACAATTATTAGCTCGGGAAGAGAAGATGATGATGAAAGAGTGATATAGGAGTGTTAACAATAATGGTGAATGTATGTGTGGGTAGAAATGTGGGGGGAATTTGAGAAGATGAAGTGGATGAGTTGGGACTAGGTGAAAGTGAGGAGAGGATGTGGGTGATGAGGATGAACGAAGTGAGGATGAAGAACCAAGACATGAAAAAAAATGGGAAGAAACGGTATGAAGGATGATGGATGATGGATCAAGAAGGGGAAAATGGGGGGAAAGAACATGATTGTAGGTGGAAGAGATTAGATGTATGTTGTAAGAGGATATGTGGAGAAAGGATAATAGTAGGAGGAAAAATTTGGTAGTAGGAGATACCCGGTGGAATAAGTGATCAACAAAGTGAATGAAGAATGAGGTGGGGGAGAATTTCACAATGACAAGTTAAATGTAGGGAGGACCCTGACATAAGATTGTCATGTGACAAAAGTGGTTAAGTAAGATTGCCATGTGAGAAAAACTGGAGATGACAAGTGGTCAAGCGAGAAGTGGTGTTTGCGAGAATCGAAAAGGATGTGAAAGGATGTGATAATGGGAAATGCCAAGAAAAAATGAAGGGTGAAGGGTGTGTAGTGATGGGAAAGGAAAGGAGATAGATCATCCTTAAGAGGGACTCTTAAGTGAGATTGCCATGCTAGGTGATTGATTAAGTAAGATTGCCAAGCAGAGGAGGGTGATAGTGGTGGTAAAAAGATGTGATGATGGGGAATGAAGAGGAAAGATGGATGGTGAGATTGTAGAGTGATGGGTGAGTGTAAGATGACATGTCATGCTTAAGAGAATTGCTTAAGTAAGATTGTCATGCTGTTGGTGAGCTTTCGTATGATCACCCAACCGACAGGGAGGATATGAAAAGAGAAAGATAAGATGATATTGGGGATAGGGGTGGAATGGTAGGGTGAAGAAGATGATCATGATGAGAGGTGGGAGAAATAAGATGGGGGCAATATGATGGGATGGGGGAAGGCCAAAGGGAAGATCAACCTTAAGTAGAAGTCTTAAGTAAGATTTCCATGTAGCTGGAATGGTTAAGTAAGATCGCCAAGATGAGGAAGAAGAAGGATGATGTTAGAGTTTGTGGGAATAGGGTATGACAAAATGGACCGAAGGGGAAACCTCAAGTGAATTTTCCATACTACGAAAACATGTAAGCAGGATGACCAGGCATAAGACAGATTTAGGGAAGAATGAGAAAAGAGTGAGTGAGGTATGCCTGAGTGGTATATGATATGGGATGAGGTGATAATAAGGAAGACAAGAAACAAAGGAGTGTAACATGAATGGATGAAGGAATATATGAAGTGGAGGGCGGAGAGTGTGAGTGAAATCCTTAATTTGTATGCCCATGTGGTGAGAGTAATGATGTGGGAATTAGAAGTAGAAGAGGTGGATCTGGAAGGTGTGTTTCGTGGTGAAGAAGCTTCTATAGCAGGAAGATCTTAGGGAGAGAGTAAAACTCCACTGAATATTCCATATAGAAGGAGTTATTAAGTAAGATTGTCAAGCGGGAAGCAAAAGGGTGAAAAGGGTGAAAGGGGATAAGTGGCGGAGGAGTACAAATGAGGAGTGAGGAGGAATGGACAAGAATGGTGAGAAGGGTAATATGGGGATAAGTGGCGCCGGAAAGGAGTAAAAATGAGGTGAGAGGAGGACAAGAATGGATGAGAAGGGTAATATGGTGATCAGTGGTGGAGGAGTAGAAATGAGCTGCTGAGATAGTGAATGGATCAAATACATGGTGAGAAAGGTGGGGGAAGTAGGATTTTCATAATGCAACGGTGATCAAGTAGGATTCCGAAGAAGGAGCAAGGAGCTACAGGTTAATGAATGCTACTTGAGAAATATCATCAAGTAGGATTCGCAAACTGCAATGGTGATCAAGTAGGATTCCCAAACTGGGGAATGTATTAGTATGGGTGAATGGATGGGGTGCAAAGTAAGATGTTGATCATGCAGGAAGATACGTGACGAAAAGCATCTTAATTTTAATATAGCACATAACAGAATGTATCGTGATATAAAATATCAGAATGACTAGACTTTAATATGTGTGATAGCATAGACAGGGGCCATCAAAAAGGTTTGATGTCCCAGTATGATATGCAAATGGAAGAGAGCATAGACAGATCCCATCAAGAAAGTATGATGCCTTAGTATGACATGCAATCAGATAACATAAAAATATTAGAGAGAACACCAGGATACATAAAATCAAGATGCCCCCTATAATATATCAAGATGCAAGAAAGTAATTAATAATTTACAACTAATAATGCAACACAAGAACCAATAAACATGTCCCTAACGTGTTCCACAGTGAGGATTGATTGGATGTGCCCCCAAGTAGGGGTATGAGGACATAGTAAAGCATTGGGTCATTGTCCTCAAACAAGGAAATAATGAGAGCCAAATTTTCCCCAAGCGAGGATTCACGCGAGGAGAAGTGGTTTGAATTTGGTAGTCATAAGGTGATTGGATCATTCGTGCAGATAATAGTTCAAAGATTAAATTGTGTTGGTTATTTTAGAGTTTTTTTTTTAAGCAATTTTGTGGATTTGTTTTTTTTGTTTATTATATATATGTACAGATTTTCTAATGTTTTTTAGATTTTCAAATGTTTTTGACTTTTTTGATGATTTTCAAATGTTTTTGGATTTTTGACGAGTTCTAATTTTTTTGTTGGATTTTGGACGATGGTTTCTAATGTTTTTGGATTTTTGACGAGTTCTAATTTTTTTGTTGGATTTTAGATGATTGTTTCTAATGTTTTTCGGTTTTTGACAATTTTCAAATGTTTTTAGATTTTTACACTGTTTTTGGATTTTTAGATTTTTACATTATTTTTGAATTTTTGAAGATTTTCAAATGTTTTTAAATTTTTACATTGCACTTGACAATTTATGGACTAGAGTGCAAACTTATTTTTGAGAGGCAATAAACATGGATATTATTTATATGTACCTTGTTCCATGTTGTAACTTATGCTTAGAATAACACAAATTCTCTTTCCATTGGCAAGATATGGTGGTGATGATATGATCAAAATAATTCCAGCTCCATTCTTGACTCCACACAACTAGTAAGATGTGTGGGCTCATCACCGAGAATCAAGAAGGACGGAAGATGTAGATAATGAATATAGAGACAAATTCTAACAACAATCCCTTTGGGAAATTGTGACTCAATTCTTCATAATGGTACTGAACCAATTTCAAAAATGGATTTCACTTTATGAGTCACGTGTTAAACTTAGACAGTTATGTGGCCTGCTGATTGGTAAAATATGAGGTTAAGGGATAGCTCTCTCTTCACTTAGGCATCTAAATTATATGTTTGGTGATTCTATAATTTGTAAGCAATGTAAAATTTTTTATTTTTGAAATGACTCCCTATGCCTTGTCCCATGCTACTAGTGAGAAGCAAGGGCTCATCACCGAAGGTAAAATATAGGCAAGTGAATTCCCTTTTTGTCTTTTTTTTGTTTTGTTTTGTTTTGTTTTTTTTTGTTTTTTGAATATTTTGCAATGTTTTTATGCTTGTATGATAATGACCCTCTACGCTTTTCCCCATGCCACTTGTAAGAGGCAAGGATTTATCACCGAAGACAAGACGTAGACAAGTAAGGGCACCTTTTTCCATTCCTAGTCTCACACTACCAGTAAGAAGTGTGGGCTCAACACCAAAGACTATGAAGGACGAAAGTTGTGATAATGAATTATTCATAAGTTATTGAATTGATAGATTTTTTTTACAATACTGCTTTGTATTTGGGAAGAAACGTTTGCCCCCAATCTCTTCCCCACATGACTAGTAGGACGCGAGGGTTCAACACCGAAGACTGAGATGGACGACCAAACGAACTGGGTAATGAAGTTTAGAGCTTTGTTATGAAAGAGAGAATGTATTTGAAGGGAATATATTACCATCAGTAAGCTTCTAGGTATGACCATAGAGGAAAGCAACAGAAAATGGAAGAAGTATGATTCTCACAAACGTAATAGGATTTATACTAGCACTGGTCTCATGATGATAAATATGAAGATGTGATTTTGATAAAGAAAATATTTGCCAATGGAAATGAATAAATTTAAATTATTTGGAAATAAGAAAGACAAAAGGAACAATGTACATGTTGTATCCTGGAATAGTGAACATATCAAGGATAAAATTTCTTTAAATGAACTGCATTCATTGGTTCATTAAGATCTTGACCATCTTCAGTGGCCAATATATAGGCTCCAGAGCCAAATTTAGCTGTGATTACATAGGGTCCTAACCAATTAGGCTCAAATTTTCCTTGTTTTTCTCATTCTTTAGTGGTATTCTTTTGATTTTCTTTTAAAACAAGGTCACCAATTTTGAATTCTCTGGGTCTTACCTTTTTATGATAACTGCGTTGCAGTCAGTTTTGATAGACTTGAAGATGATTGAGAGCATTAAGTCATTTTTCATCGAGAAGCTCAAGCTCTTGAAGCCGTGACTGTCGATATTCATCCTCATTAATTACATCTTTAAGGGAGATCCTCAAGGATGGGAGTTCTATTTCTATAGGTAAAATGGCTTCACAACCATAAACAAGGGAAAATGGGGTGGCTCCGGTAGGCGTGCAGTAAGATGTACGGTAAGCCCAAAGAGCGGGGTAAATTTAATTATGCCAATTATGTCCATGGGTGTTGACAATATTTTCCATGGTGGATTTTAAGGTCTTATTGGTTGCTTCAACTTGACCATTGCCCTGAGGGTAGTATGGAGTGGACCATTTAAGTTTGATGTGAAAATGTTTGGCTAAGTCTTTTACATCCTGGTTTTTAAATGATTTTCCATTATCTGCAACCAGAGCGGATGGAATACCAAATCGACATATGAGATTATTGAAAATAAATTTCGATATTTGGATACCGGTAACATAAGTGAGAGGCATAGCCTCTACCCATTTAGTGAAGTAATCGGTAGCGGTAATGATGAACTTATGTCCATTAGAAGATGTTGGTCTGATTTTACCAATCAAGTCAAGTCCCCATTGAGAGAAGGGCCATGGTGTGGTTATTGATTGTAATGCTTGGGAAGGTGCGTGGATAAGATTTCCATGCTTTTGACATGCTTGAAAACATTTGAAAAAATGACATGCGTCACTTTCCATGGAGGGCCAATAATATGCAACTCGCAGGATTTTCTTGGCTAAGGTGATACCATTCGTGTGTGGTCCACAGATACCAGAATGGACTTCAGCTAAGACACTCGAGGCTTCTTCCTGATTAAGACATTGGAGTAGGGTGCCATCATATCCTCGTTTATAAAGAGTTTCTGCTAAAATGGTGTAACGAGAAGCACGTTGTGCTAAAGGACATTTATGCATTGGTTTCATGTTGGTAGGAAACATTTTATCACGAATGAAGGTATAAATATCATGGTACCAAGGGTTATTCGGACCCACGATCTCACATACCATAGTGTTTTTAGGAAGATCATAGGCAGGCATTAAGAGATGTTCAACGAGAAAATGTTCCTGAGGTTCACTAGATGCAATTTCTAATAGGGATTTGATGGTTGTCATAGCATCGACAGATTTATTACGAATTCTAGGAATTTGATCAAAGATAATTAATCAAAAATAGCTTCGATGACTATCCACCATGCATTTATATGGGATAAGTTTTTTTTCCTTGACCTGGTATTCATCGGTAACTTGCTTAATCATAAGTAAAGAATCACCAAATATAACTAATTCTATAAGATTCCAAGATATAGCTAGTTTTAATCGTGCGATGAGAGCTTCATATTCTGTGATATTGTTGGTACATGGGAATGCTAAGTGAAATGATTTGGGGATAATATGTCCGCTGGGTGTGATAAGCAAAATACTAGCCCCTCAGCTATGGAGATTACAAGATCCATCAAAAAATAGAGTCCAAGCTAGCGCAATGTCTATGTGTAGAATATCTTCATCGGGAAAAGAGAACTAAAGTGGTTCTTTACCAGGAAGGGGTGCATCGGAAAGTTTGTCGGTAAGGGCTTGTCATTTAATTGCTTTCTGCAGAAAAAATTTGACATCAAATTCACTAAGTAATACGACCCAACTAGACATTCTTCCCGTGAGAATGGGTCTAGACAACAAATATTTGAGAGGATCAATTTTGGCAATCAACTTAGTTGTGTGATTAAGCAAGAAATGACGTAACTTATGGAATGCAAAGGCGACCACTAAGCATACTTTTTTGATTTGGGAATAATGTTTTTCATGCTCAATAAGTGTTCGACTAAGGTAATATACAACTTGTTCTTTTCCTTTATCATTATGTTGTGCTAGTAGAGCTCCTATGGCATGTTCAGTGGCAGATGTATAAAGCAACATAGGTTTATCGGCAACCGGTGACATAAGAACAGGTGGACTAGAGAGGTATTCTTTTAACTTAGCAAAAGAGTCTTAGCAGGTATGGTTCCAATGAAAGTGTGCATCTTTCTTGAGTAACTGATTAAATTGATGGCACTTGTCAGCCAACTGTGATATGAAATGCCGAATAGATTGTATCTTTCCCTGAAGACTGCGTAATTGTTTTAGGTTTTAAGGAGGAGGCATTTCCATAATGGCTTTGACTTTGGCAGGATCCACTTCTATGCCTCTTCATGAGATAATAAACCCTAATACTTTACCAGAGGTTACTCCGAACACACATTTCTTTGGGTTAAGAAAAACCTTATACTCGCGTAATCTAATGAAAATGTGTCTCAACACACTTGGATTCCCTATTCGTGTTTTACATTTTGCTAATATATCATCAACATAATCTTCCATGATATCATGTAACATGTCATGGAAGATGACAGTCATTATTCGTTGATAAGTGGCGCCAGCATTTTTCAAGCCGAAAGGCATGACCTTATAATAGAAGGTGCCCCATGGTGTAGTAAATGTCGTTTTATGTTCATCTCCTTCAGCAATACATATTTGGTTGTAACCAAAGAATCCATCCATTAAGGAGAGAATTTCATGGCCTACTGTAGAATCAACAATCATGTCTATATTTGGCAAGGGAAAGTCATCTTTGGGACAAGCCTTGTTGATGTCATGGAAGTCTGTGCATATTCTGATGCCAGGAGTTTTCTTGGAAAAGGTAAATATTTTAGATATCCATGCCGAATAATCAATAAGTTTGATAAAGTCATCTTCTAAAAGTTTCTCAAGTTTGGCTTTGACAAGCAATGCAACTTAGGGATGCATTTTGCGTAGTTTTTGCTTTACAGGTTTTGCATCTGGATGTACCTCAAGATGGTGTACTACAAGAGATGGGTCCAGGCCTGGCATTTCCTTATACGTCCATGCAAATATATCTTGGAATTCAATAAGGAGTGTTGTGAATTCCATGCATTCTTAGTCAGACAGACTAATGCAAAGTTGTAAAATTTTTAGCTGTTCAGTGGTGCCAATGTTTATGTCTTTTGTTTCTTCTACAAGCATTTTAGATGTATCCTTTTTGGAGAATGATGCTAATGGTTGATGTAGGTCATCAGTGTCGGGTGTCTATTGGAATTTTTTAACATGTTTATTGGATAGGGTGGTGGTGAGGTTTTGACTATGGGAAATCCTCTGTTTGTGCTTTTGATCCCAATTTTCTGATGGTAAAGGATCTAAATATTTTATCTCTTCGCCAAAATGGGTCGATTCATTTAGATTGATTTCAAATCCTCTTCTATAGTCGTAAGTAGGTATTTGGTCACGAGTTCCAAGGAATTCTTCGATGGCTTCATCATTTTGGAACATGTCCATGGCTGCATGATGTGGTTGGCCATGGTTTATGAGACTCAGATGTGTAGGCTCAAAATTGATGACATTAATAGAGAAATGTTCAAAGGCAGGATGTGTTTCAGCGAGGTCTTCAAAAAGACTACATGGAGACCTAATGTCATTATCAGAACTGGTGTCATCATTGTCACTCAAAATTATTATGGGAGGGACATCAATCACCTGGAAACCTAGACCATGTTTACCGTGATGTTGTGTATAATTTATAGGGTCGAAACGACCTTGTTCATTTGGACCGAGTCCTTTACCCTACCATCGCATGTTTTTCATTATTCAGTGAGCTTTGGTAAATTGAGGGGGCTCATAACATGGAGCAAAGTCGTCATTATATAACCAAGATCCTGAAGAACTTGGAATATGTTTGTCGTTAAGATGACTACACTTTTTCCAAACTGACTGACCCATTTAGTAATTAGGATGGATTTTCAGATGTGGAGCGTTAGGTTTGCCATAGCTATGTGGGGATTTGGTGATATAAAAATAGTCTTCCATCTTTTGAAATTGATATTCACCACATCCCGTTTCAATGATTTTAAATGTGTGAGATGGGGGACCAATAGGTACCTCATGTGGTGGGGAAGTTAGTTTGGTAGTCTTAAAAGATGAAGAAAATGGGTTATAAGAAGAAGGGGGTGGATTGAAGGATGAAGGTTGGTTCTTCACAGGAGGAGGTATCTTAATAGAGGAGGTGTGGTTGGATGAAGAAGATTGGCTAGGTGAAGAAGAAGATGGTGTGGTGGAAGAATAATTGTTGCTGGAAGAAGAAGCTTGATTAGTGGAAGAAGATGATTGATTAATGGGAGGAGGACTGGTGGAAGGTGGTTGACTAGCAGATGATAATGGATTGGAAAATGTGTTTTGGTTATGAGATGATGGTTTCGGATTATTGTTAGGGAGTGTATCAGGATCAATGTGTTTTTCATTAGAGATTATATGAGGTGGAGAGTATTTATCTGTTGATGGACAATAGTGATCATGTCGATACCATCCTTCGAGGAATCTACAATACTCAAAAGGTTGGGGATCTACACGTAATGTAAATTCCTTGTCCAAATGAGGAAACTTAATGCATTGGTGGAATTTTGATGGGACGGATTTCATCGCATGAATCCATGGCTAGCCGACAAGAATGTTATATGCAACTTCTACATCTACCACATGACATACCGTGTCTAAGGTGATGGGTCCAACTTGGATAGGCAATGTGATTGTGCGTTCAGACTTTCTTTCACTATTATCATACCCACAAATGGTTATGATATTGTTTTGTAAATCATTTTCAGTGTAGCCTAGACAACGTAAAAGTTTCATGGAACAAATATTTAATGCCGATCCATTGTCGATTAAGACGCGCTTGATTTTACGATGAGTTACATAACCCTCGACGTATAAAGCATGATTATTAGCGATGCTGGGATTAAGCAAGTTAGTGGGACCAAAAGATAAAATAGGATTAGGGATTGTAAGATATTTAATTAAATCCTAGAATTTTTGTGAATTGATGTCCTCGGGGACATGAGCATTAGTCAATATTTGCATAAGGATGCATTGTAGTGCGGGAGAAGAATTAAGTAGTTCCATGATTGAAATTTGTGTGTGAGTCTTCTCTAATTGTTTGACAATATTAAATGACAACATAGGTTGTGGAGAGGAACTGGTGGTAGAATTAGATGGTGGATTAGGAGGTGATGTCAGGGACGAAGTGGCAAAGTTTTCTGTTATAGGGACCCACATTTTTTTCTATCTAGTGGTAATCGCACATTCAATTCTAATCTTTATAGTTGCCACTAAGTCTTGGTCATAATCTATGGTCGAGATGATTGAGTCAAACTCGACATTACTTGACGATTGACCCTTATCTTTTGAATTGTTATCATGATTAGGGAATAGATTTTTGAACATGTGAAGTTTTTCATTAGGTTTTTTTTTCTCAGAAGTATTTTCAACTTCTATGTCTTAACATTTAATCAGGCCTTGGATGTAATGGCAGAGTTGCATGCATCTATCTATGGAGTGCCCTTTTATGTGATGGTAATCACAATATTCATTGTCTTCATACCAATTTAGTTTGGGTTGTCCTTCTTCGAAGGTTCTGACAATGGGATATGTAATCATATTAGCATTTTCCAAATGACAAAATACACTAGATAGACTTTCTCTGAGAGGAGTGAACTCTCTTTGTCGATCCCTAGAAGGAACTTCCTTTCTACGGATAATGATGGGTTGTTTAGATTTTAATGTGTTGGTGGGATGGTTTTGGACATTTTAGACATGACGGGAATCATTAATGCCATCGTTGATGATATTTCGATTCCGGTTAAAGAACTTAGATTTGTCCTAGTTCCGAGGAGTGTCTCGATAAGGTTGGTCTCTAAAGGGTGCTTTAAGTAAGCCCTTAGAAATGAGGGCTTTTTCAATTTGTGTCCCCTTTTCGATGACTTCTTCAAAACTATTCGGACAATGCATTTGCATGTGGAATGATAATTCAGCATTGAGATTAGGGAAAAAAATGCTAACTAGTTGTTTCTCAGGTACTGAGCAGGGAAATTAGCTTGCAATTTCATGCCATCATTGTAAAAAGGAAGCACAATTTTCATTTGGCCTTTTCCTAGTGTTGTAGAGATCAAGCATGGTTATTTCTGATTCTAGGTTATAGGAAAAATGTTTGACAAATTTCTTCGATAAGTCTGCAAATGTCGTGACCGACCCTTTGGGCAGATGGAAAAACTAGTCTAAAGCTTGTCCTCCTAAACTTTGGGGGAATAATCCTAAAAGGTACATGTCTCGATAGGCAACTTCTTGACATTGCATGTAAAATTCCTTGACATGTTCACGGGGGTCACCTTTGCTTTTGTATTTATCAAACTTAGGGATTTCAAAGGATGGCGGAAATGGTAATCGTGATATCTCTGTATCAAATGGATAAGGACACAATTCTTCAAAGTTGAATTGTTTCGATTGTTTTTACAGTCCCTGAATGGTTTCTTTCATAAGTTTCCATTCTTGTGCAAATGGAGAAGCGGGGGATGGTTTATCAAACACGTCGTGAGTATTGGAATCTAGATTGAGGTCTTTTAATCTTTCAACTCTAGTCATTGCTTCCTCAAGTTTCTTTGTTAAATCTTGGATTTTGGTGAATAATTCTTCGGCCAAAGAACCATTTGGATTGTTTGGTATTTCATTTTTATAACTTGATTCACCATTGTCGATGAGTTTTTTTAAATTTTCCGTCTTAAAGTCAGGGGGTAGTTTTTCCCCCATGGCTAGGATGCGTAACAGATATTCATTTTTGTTTTGTTCTATCACCCTATTGACTTGTTCTTGTTCTTCATTGGTGAGTTCTGGTTATGTGACTTCTTCATCGTCATTTTCATGATTGTGACTGTAAGTGAATACCATGATGAAATGTGTCTGATTAAGCTGAAAAATGGGTAGGAATTTTGAACAGGTGTGAGGAAATGAGAACTCGATTACTTTGGATTTATTGCAAATAAGCTCGTGATGACTGATAAGGAGAGTAACTCAAACAAGTTATCTCAATATGATGATGATGTAACTCAAGATGAGTTATTAAAGTATTTGTTGCACGTTGTGTAGATTTGGCTTAAACAAGCTCTGGACTATTGATGGGGAGAGTAACCTGAATAAGTTAATTGTGATGTGGTTGTGATATAACTCAAAATGAGTTATGAAAGGATTTTTGTTGGTTGTGATTTGGATAAATGTGATGGTGGACAAAATAATGAGTGAACAAGTCACCCAATATTAGTTTGATATAGCTGGAAACAAGCTATGAAGGATGTTTTGACAATTGATATTATGGGGAGTGAATGCTAGTCACTTAATATCAGTTGGATATATCCAAAGACAAGCTATGACAAATGTATTGTTGGATGAGACAAGCTAATGAAATTGGTGTGATGGTTTGGTTTGTGTTGTTGGATTGTTTAGATGTTTTCACTTGGTATTGAATTTGTCGAGAACTGATTTTTTTGTGGAACACAACTAGGGTCTGAACTTTTACAATGAACACATTGATATCAGCCAAGTTTTATGATAAAACAATGCTAAACTATTTTGTTTTCAAACAGAAACCAATCATGTGGATTCAATTGTTTTGGCTTATGAGGTAACTTCTTTAGGAATGATCATTATTTCATGCAATCATACAAGTATGCTATGAAATGGTGGATGCAGGCTCTTATTACTCCAAGAATATGCATCCTCTAATATACGCTAGTCCTGATATACCTAATTCTGTACGGGGACAAAATTGGTACGAGGAACCCTTAGAGCACTGGAGGAGACTCACAAATTCTTACTTGCCTGTTTCGGAGTGAATCACCACATCTAGAACAGGTTTTGTGAAAAGGTGGAAGGTGATGGAGGGATGAATGTGTATGGTGTCCTTATAACTCCCTGAATATTTACAGGGAAGATGCCTAGACTTTGTTGCTACAGCTATTTAGGTGTGACTCGCATGCGCTGCATGACAACATTACCTATAAGTGAAGAGTAGCGACGAGGTAAATACCGAACGTTGTGATGAGACTAGGTCTCAAAGTGCAATGCAGATGCAAATGTTGTTGATGCATGGTAGTCAATTCCACGTCACCAGTGTAGATTTGGTGGTGATGAAATCCACCTCGTCTATGTGTAAAAACAATATGATAAAGTGATTAAATGCAGGGTTCTTTCCAACCTGAAATAAATCACTAGCAGAAAATAATTACGTACCTGAGCGTACTTTTTTTTGTTTCAGCAATTGTCTTTGAATGGTGGTATTTTTGCGGGATTTTTGTTTTTTTGTTTTGTTTTTGTTTTTGACAATATTCCAGCAATGCGGTTCTACAGAAAATAAATTAGTAGTTATCCTGCAAATGAAATGTTAGAAAAGTGATCATGGTTGTTTTTTATTTGCTAGATCGCTCAAAGGTGCAGGAAAAGAGCATACACAACCAACGACCAAACAAATATTAAGAATATGACAAAGGAAAATAATTATTAAAATGACAGTTGGAAAACAAAGCTAGAGGATCCTATAATGTTAGAACAAGAAACTAAAAAATTGTGACCGTTTCTGATTTTCCAGATCGCTCGAAGGCGCAAGAAAAGAGCATACGTGGATACAATTGGAATAGTATTTTTTTTTTTAAATATTAATAATTATTGCAATTAATCATGATTGTGAAATAGCGATAATGATTATTTTCACAAAAAAGAAAAACGATGAAAGAAGAGGGTGAAAACGTTACCTAGAAGTGTTGTCGTAGAAAATTGAAATGTAAGGCAAAAAATTAAAAATTAAAAAAATTGTTGTGTAGAGCCCAAGTGGCCTCACGTTTCTGATTTCCAAGATCATGTTTGAAGTGTGAGGAAAGAGCATACGTGTGAAGTTGTTACGTGAAATAAAATAAAAATAATAATTAAAATATATATATATATATATATATATATATAATTTTGTTGTTTTTTTGTTAAAAAGACAGGTGTTAGAAGAAATGAAACCAAAATTTTTCTGTAAGTCTAAATCTAAAAATTATTTTTTCATTGCATATATCTTTTCAATACCTTTCCGTTAAAAAAAAATGAAGTAATTCCGAGTTTGGGAGAAAAATTTATGGCGTCCGGAAGATGGGCTACTTTAGCACTCTGAATGAAAATTTTGAACGTGAGAAAAACATCCCGGGAGCTGGTTTTTTTTTATTTTCTGACTTTTGTACTTTACCTGAGAAGCTAAAATTTTGACAGCAAGGTTAAAAAAGAACAATAAATAGAAAGAAAGAGTTAGATCACAAAATGATTGATTAAAATAAAAGAAAAAAAATGATTAACTTCCTACAAAGCAGTAAATAAATAAATGCATTTTCTGGATTGGTTGTCCCATGACAGTAAGATGATAAACTAATGGCTAGTTCATGTGTTTCTATAGATGATGAGTAAATAGAAAAATCAAAATTGGGAACTAAACACCAAGCACCGAGGAGATCAAAGACAAGATGAGCTTCAGAGTTTCATTTTTGCTATAACCTGCAGATACACCACAAGACACCACACAACAAAAACACTACCCAAAGCGTGAAGGTTAACCAAAGAAGACCATAAGGAACAAAAAATGAAATAATAATGAACAATAATAAACAAAGAACAAATAAAACCACTAATTGGAAAATGAATGGTAAAATTTCGAAAGTAACCGGGCGTACCAGTATGTAATCTAGGAAAAATACACTACTAACAAGGAAATAAAATACCAATAATCATACCTCCTCCTTCGCGCTCCATAGAAAACCTTGGGATGGGCTAGGAATCTTGGATTGAGCCCTGATTTTGTGATATGTAGGTGCTTTTCGTCAAAACGATCCTATTACATTGCACTAGATGGGAAAAAGGATTATGAGGCTTATTTTGGTATTAGGACGAGGCAAAAGGATGTTCTTTGCTCAAAGGATGCAAGAACTTAGATATGGCATGGAAGCTTATTCTCCGTGTGTTTAGAGGGGAGGGGTAAGGTTGTATTTATAGCCTGAGGGAGTGATTAGCTTAGATTAATTTAAGTAATCATGGTTTGAAAATGTGGGCAAGATTAGGTGAGTGGTTTGAAAATGTGGGCAAGATTAGATGAGTGGGGGCCACGAAGAATGGGTGAGGATTTGAATTATATTTTTAATTCATAAGTGGAGTATTTTAGGTGAGTGGGGACCACGAAGGGTGGGTAAGGATTTGAATTTGAATTTTTAATTCAATAGTAGAGAAACATGGAGAATAATGACATGTGGTGAGGATTGGGTTATTTTTTTGGATTTTGAAATGGATAATTAATCAAATTATATTTAATTAATTCGAAGTGTATTTTTGTGGGAAATGAGGAAGGGGAATTAATTGATTTAGAATAGATGTGAAATTGGGGTGTCTACAGAATCACTCTTCCTATATTTGACTCATGTAACTAGCTTCTCGAGACTTTCATAGATCTAAATGAGATAACACAATCACCATTCCAATCTTAAACATACATATCTCATTCTTGACTACTTCCTTTGATCCCACATACACTAATATGTTGATGCTTCAACCATATAGTACACTCAGGACTCTCTACCTATCAATACTTCAAAGGACAACTGTAAAAACAATCAATACAACACATGTTCTCATCATCTCAAATTGTCTTGATGCCAACAATAGTTATCTACTCATATAGACAAATATAGGTCACAAAAAAACATTTCATGCATATAAAACTATCTACCATGACTTTTCAACCCTTTCAAAATTCTTAAGAAATCAGCAACATGTCCACAAACTAAACTAAAATAGGTCACCAAACATACCTCAATATTCTTTACTTGGTCATTAGCATGATTAACACACCTCACTGCTTTAGGATGACTACTGTCAAACTCCTTTTTGATGATACAAATCTAGTATATGCCTCACAACATAGAATTAATTTTGTTAGTAACCAAATTTAATCTCCTTCAAAGGCCAAGTAGCATCACGGATTTAACAGGAGACTCAGAGGCAAATAGATGATTAGTTATGTCATTTTGTAGCTGGGGAATAAATCTATCTAACTCTTTAGCTCTACGGATTTGGAAGGAGTGGGTAGCACCTTCAAAGGATGTGATTTTATCCTAACTATTTTAGGTTGTGCCTTTTAACCAAGGTAAGAGAACCTATTTTTTTAAATCTGTTATTGAAGAATCTTGGTAAATCCTTCTTTTGTACAAATTTTATAGAGAATACTTTGGGAAAATATGATCAACACACCAAATCTAACTCTCACGAGTTGTCAATTCAAGATTATTTCCTAGGGAACTCCTAATGTTTAATCTATATATAAGTATGGAGTGTGGTATGGTTCAATTATGAGATGTATAGGCCTGGATGGGTATCTTATAATCATGTTCTATAACTCTAGTTTCCATTGGTGGCATCAAAATGTTCTATACAATCTAATGTGAGGGTTTGAAAATGTACAACACCTCATGTACTAAATTTCAATAAATAAACATCATGGATCCTTGAAACAATAGTTTATGAACACTAGTAAATAAAAATAAAAATAAATCTATAAGTGATGAAGTTAAACTGAACCTAGTTCTTGTTTCCTACTAACTTGACCTAGGTGTTACACTACACCAACTCAAAGGTGGTATTAAACTCCATGTAGTTGTCGTAGCATATCAACATTTTTGTATGTAACTCTAACCTAAAACCTTATGTTATCCTTATGTCTCTTGACACAAATATAGAAGGCATAACTAAATATAAAATAAAATGTTCCCAAGATCATTACTATATAGTGTGTTGTGATTGAAATCTCTATATTGATTCCTTTTGATCTTGAGAAACTTTGGAAATTTTTTGTATTAAATACTTACAATACAAATGAGTTGGTTTGAATTGTGAGGTATATTCAATGGGAGGCATGCTTCTTTAACCTTGTTTGAATGAATTTATACCTATGTATATATTACTTCTAGGTTTTTCAACTACTTTTATAGAATTTTGGATATCTAGTAGTTCTTTACAAATGTATATTGTAATAATCTCTCTTGAAGAGTGTCAATTGAGTTTATAATTGCGTCAAAAAATCTTTTGTTTCAATTGTAGGTTAAATTATCTTTAATACCACATTTGGAATATGAAACTACACATAGAAAGATAAAAACTAGAAAACATTTCATTAGAAGAGGGAAATAAGATTTTATGTTTATATCCAAGACCGTATTACTACTTATTCTCATCCCATATAATTATTAAAAAGTATTTCATGATTATTGTGTAAGATTCTAGGTGAGATAATTGGGATTGATATGTTACTTTAGATTAATGTAACATACTATGTGAGTGACTTACTAATGTGTAGAGTAAATAAAGTCATGTGGGAGATATATACTAAGTTTCTTTGGCTTAGGATGCATGCACAAGTCATATTATAAAGAAAAATCCAAACTTGTCATTATTGAACGATAAATTTTCAAATGATAAATTGTTGAATTAATTAGCCTACATTTCCCCCCATTTAAATATGAATTCAAAAATTGCATACTTAAAGAAACAAATACTTTATTTTTTACACACACACTTTCTTCACTCAAAGTTGATGATTATGCATTAGTGTTTGCATGCTCCATGATGAAACTTACAACATAAAGTGTTGTATATATCTGTAAATTATGTTGAAATGTAACTCATCTTTTATAAATATATATGTATCTTTTAAATATTATATTTATAAGTATTATAGTAAAGAGGAACAATAATGGAAGTAATATTCTTAATGATTTTTTCCGATGGACAAACTATTTCATTTGTTGTAAATGAATATTTTGAGTTATTATAAGTCATTGGGATCTCAGGGATTATCAATAAATTTTTTTATTGAATTATATGAAGACTTGTAGAGGATTTGAGTGTAACTTTCCTCAACACCAAAAGGAAAGTTATAATATGAATTTCATCTTAAAAATCCCAAATTAGTGAATATTCTTACAATGTTTGCTAGTCACCCCGATATAATAAGGATTAATGGTCATCTAGATATCTTCAAATCCTATGAACCATATTATTGCATAAGGATCTAGAAAAAAATCTAAATTAAAACTATGAAATCAAAATGATTGGTATCAGACTAAGATATGTAATGTTGAATATATAAAAAAGTAGAACAGTTCCAATGCCATCATATGCTTTATTTAAATTGTGTCTAGTTCATTAACTGTCAAAAAAGAATAAAGTAGTCAAAGCCACAAACTATTTTAACTAACTATAGTAAACAGTTAACTAAATTCTATAACCTAGATCTAGTAGACTATATCGACAACATGTATCTATCTGTCAAAATTTAGTAATTCTATCATTTTTCAAAACAATACTTTAGAATAGAAACATCTATCCTACACACTAACATTTGTTGGATTTTTATATTGTAAATTTATATATACTTATGTAAAATCTATTGAAATTTTAAATTTTAATCTGTTAATACATATTTGTAGTTTTTCATTCTATTCTTGAGGTCTAAATTTTGTTTTTGTTTCTTATGTGTATAGAAATCCATGTGGAAAAATAAAGTAATATACGCATCCTTTTAGTTGAGTGAGATATGAAAATAGAATTCTCATCTTTACAAAAATGATTTGTATCCATTTCTTATGTGTTCAACAGTCTCGATTGGATCATGTAGGAGTGTTTTTGTGGTAAACACAATTGATATTATATTCCTGCAAGGGTGTACATGGTTAAAACCAGATGAAGATAAAAATATATAACAATAAAACAATCAAAAATCACAAAAAATAATCACATATAATAATAAATATGAAAATAAAAAAGGAGACATAAAAGTAATCTAGCATACAAGTACATATGGAATTCATAAAAAAAGGTGTAATGCCACAAAAAGGGACAAAAAGTGTTTTAAGATACGCAAAGTAAAGTAAATAGGCCACATGCATACAAAAATAAAATAAAATAAATCTAGCATATTAGTACATAATCAATGTCACATATTTTAGTCATTGAAAATGCATAGTGTTGTCACAATGGAACACCAATGTGTCACAAAACATGCATACTAAAGGCCATATGTTATATACATAGAAAAACATGCATTTAATAATGAAAGTGAATAAAGTAGAAAAAAAACCCCAAAATGTATATAGATCAATATTTATAGTGTTGTACAAGACATGTTGTAGCCATATAAGTTTTAAAATATCTTATATGCAATATAAGAAACAAAACATAATCATAAAGTAAAATCAATTTTTTTACAAGAAAATCACTTGAGTAGTGTATTTGATTTGCATAGATTAGAAGTTCCACAAACAGATACTTAGGACAACATCTATCATTTTTTATCATATTATATTGTCCTTCATAAAGCACAAGATACCTCATGAATGCTTGTTTGCAAAAAGTATATATAAAATACATTATTCATTAAACTTTATGACAAACAACAAATGTAAAGTAACAAGTTAGAAGATTAAGTCATATGTTTGTAGTTATTTTATTTCTTTACAAATATTCAAGTGTTTTGTATTTATTTAAATATTTTAATGGTTTTACTCTAAAATTTGGAATATTTTTATGAACATAGTAAAAAATGTCTAATAATATTAATATGGGGATGGGAATAGTAAAGAAATATAGGATCAAACCTTTAATGATTCACATGTGTAGAAGCATGGGGATGTACCTCAATAAAATGCATCCTATTTATGTAGGTGCATCTAACTTCATACAATATCCTATGTCAACATAAACTAGTTCCACAATATAATCTATCAATATTTGCATATTTTTAGAACATATTGTGTTGTTTCTTGAGTCAATTAGTGAAAATATATAATTTTTGAGATTCATAGATTTTTCTAGTACATTCTATAGAGTTCAATAGTCCTTTTCTCAATATTTTCATAGTGCATAGTTCAACATTGTAATTATTTTTCTAATGTGTAATCATCAGGTGTACAAGCAACTCTCGTGCCATCTTCTTTAAGTCACAAACATAGGAAAATTAGATGTTTAAAGTTACAAGGTAGAGGAATATCTAAATGATTTTGTTTTAATACATTGTTCAGTTATTAGGCCACTTCATTTACATTCCATAGAATGATAATTCTTAGGAGGTGGCATGAATGAATGTAAAAGAATAGAAAATTTCCTTAGTATTGTAGTTCAAGATTGGGAAATAACTCAGTACTTAACAAAATTGTGAGATGTGAACTTAAGGATCATCATGAATCGTATAAATGGAAAATATATCACACAAGAGGAGATAAGTATATGACATATATTTTATGAAGGATGAATCAAATTCCTTCATTATAATGTTGATATTTCTCTAAACGTGATATCGCAAACTTTTTGTTTTCATTTAAATCATTTTTGATTTGATCTATCTGTGTATACATGTTTTATTTTAGACAATTATTATTTCATGTGCAGTATAAGGGTTATGAGGTTTTATGTTATCTTTTTTTATAATCTCTCACCACATATAAATCACTTAGTATTGGTGTGAGATTGCTTTCCTTGAAGAAAGGAATGACATATATTGTAGTTTTCCACATATTTTAGTGCGAGTATAAATTCTTTATGAAAATATTATAGTAGGAAGTTGTTAGGTAAAAGGTGTGAGATGAAGTGGCACAATAATATTTTTATGGCCTTCCGTAATGTTTATTTTGGGTACAATATTTGTGCAAGAATCTTCCAAAAAGAGGATTGTTTTGTAGAATATTGTGGAGATTTATTACATGAATTTAGAGAAAGAAATAGGAGAACTTGTATTTAAATTACACAATAGAGGAATGTAGGATGCCAAAATTAGAGTATAAGAGTTAAGGAATTTCATAAAATAATGTGAACTATGAAACCTCACTAGGAATGTGTCAAATCCACACACTGAAAATGTATTGTTATGGAATATAGTATAAATGATGAAGGAAGACCCATGAAATTAGGATTAAAGGATGTTAATGTGAATGTGGATGTGAATGAAAATACCAAATAAGAGGAAGCTCAAGATGATTGTGAGGAAAGAGTGCATTAAGAAATCAATAAGATGCATAAATAAGTTAAATTAGACACCCCACATTATTATGGTATATAAGAACTAATAGACATTTTGTATTGGATATTAGACATGAAAATTTATTTTCGATATAAAGATATATAATATCCCCACTAAATGTTGAAAGGTCATAAATATCATTGGTGGGAACATATTCATACGAACTAAGTTTAACGTGGAAAGCTGAAAATTAAGGGATGGGGTAGGTTATTGTAAAATATTTCCCCCAAAGATTACCATTTCAATTTATTTATGAGGTTATAAGGATTATTATTTAGAGATATTAGTGCAAGATAATATGATAAGGAATTTATTAACTCATCATTAGGTAAGGACATGTGGAAACTATTAAGGTAATTATTTGCATTACAAATAGAAAATAAAGATGAGATCAGTATGCTAAATTTTCACTCCATTGAAAAAGTGTAGTACTAAGATTTTAATTCATATAGAAATTTGGAGAAAAAATAACATAGAACTAACCAAATAAAGGAAAAATATGCTCAGGGTTATCAAAAAAGTAAATTTATAAATAATTCTAAAAAGGTGATAGTGAGTCATATTTTTTTGTCTAAGCTAAAGGAAATTCTATTGGACGTGTTCGTGAGCCTCTAGAAAGAGGTCATGGATTCAGTACAATATTCCAAAGGTCTGGAGAGAGAAATCATATAACATATGAGTTCCACACACTGGTAATGATTATAAGTGAAGTGTGAAAATAACACAAAGATAATCAAAAGGATATATGATTCATGAAGTAGATATATATATGGGAGTAAACTTGGTGTTTAAGTGTATATTTTTTAAACCATAAATAAAATAGATTATTCTTGAGAAGAGAAAAATATGTTTAGAAAATTTTGTATATAAAATGAAAAAGTCTAGACGATGGTGGTGGATAGTGGGATCAATAATAACTTGTTCATAGAAGAGATGTCAAATAAATAGTATTTCAAAAGGATTCAACATCTAAGACCATTTAGGTTTTGTGTTTTTAGAATCAGAACTAGATTCTAGTGACGAGATATGTCACATCTTTCCCATGGATGCATGTGATGCAAGAGCATCACTCTTAAATTTTATATATGGTTGAAAAAAATATTTGTTTCTTTCTCAGAGTGTTTATAGGTCTAGGGAGTCATTTACAATCATCTATGGTTGTTGGTTTAGTTTAATTCCTTCATAAGTTTGAATTGTGGACTATCCCTCCAAAAGTGCAAATTTGAATTTCAGAGGATATTTTGTCTTAGTTAAAGAGTTATGATGTATTTATTGGATCAAGTAAGGTTTTTAAAGTTTGGAATGAGAAATATATACATGTACAAAGTCACTTCTAGGGATAGAGGTCAGGATAAGTTATTTTATCTTTATAAACTTAAGACATCTTGTGTAAAAGAACCCTAATGGAGCACTCATGCATGTAAAACATGGGTACAACTAACTTGAGGAATCCACACCTCAGTTAAAAGGTGGTTAAAAAATTCTTGAATTTTATTTTATAAACTTATTCCATTAGACTGTGAATCAAGTGATAAATCCAGGGAATTTTGGTTTTGGTGTATATACTTTGTGGTGACAATTTTTCATTGTTCTTGTGCATAGTGTTGATTATTGAAACTAGTGCATTCATACTGAGAAGAACCTTAATGGTAAAATTTCTTGTTTTATGTGGATCTACAATGATTTATATGTTCCATTGTTGTATTTTGTGGAAATAAGATTGAAAGAACTGTGCAAGCCTCCAATAGCAATTTTTAGTTCATGCAAGTTAAAAATATCAACAGTGAGAGGGTTTAACCAAGAGGATGAAGTTGTGTACGTGTAAATCTAACCATGTTTAATGGAATGAAACTAACGCCTAGTATATTCAAGGAAAAGTTAATCAAATAAGAAAATCATAAGAACAACTTAAGGTAAAATAACTTCTTTAATGCATAAACATGATATAACCATTAAATGGGAAGTCATTCCTACTCTTTTTTATTGTTACTTAAATTATGAAACTAATTAGATCATCTAGCAATCAAATTAGTGTTGTTACCCTTAAGAATTAAGGATGAGATATCTCCATGAAATGGATACAAGGACATCTTTAGAGCTTCCCATGCTCCTCAATTTGAGATAATGGATGCAAGATGGAGAAGCTCTTTCAAACAATGGAGAATGGCTCAAATAAAAATGCCTATTATTTTCACTATTGAAATGATGTGTAAGAAAAAGGGAAGGAGGAGGGTTTGTTACATAGCGTTATTTTTTGGTTAAGGGTTTAAATTTGGTGGATGTGGGATAAATCCCAAAGAAGAAATGAAAAGGATATGCATGTTTAATAAAGGATGTGCAGTAGATGATATTTGAGAGGGGTTTAATTAATCAAATGTGATTAAGTAATAGGTATGGATAAGCTTCTAGTATCTATTTAGAAGGGATTTACTAAAAAAATGGCTTTATTCAGGGGATGTAAGAGGGGATTTGACCAATAAAAGAGGTTTATTGATTAGAATAGAAGGTGTTACTAACTAATAATTTTTAATTAATCACTCAGAAGTAAGTTATAACTAATGAAAGATAATTAAATGGCATCCAAATTGGAGGGAGGGTTAGTTAATTAACAAAATTTCATTAATTAATGAATAATAAGGGGAATGTTAGATAATTAGAGGAAAAACGTTAATTATTACGGAAATGAAGGGAAAGAGGATAATTAGTACAATTTTAGTATTAAAACGGTGTAGGTGGATTTTAGGTCTCTACATTTGCCCTTGTTTGGGGTGGCGTAAGTGAAACAACTTCAAATATAGTAGACAAGTATAGATAAATAAATTTTGAAGTAGTGGAAGAAAATTTAGTAGAAGGATGCCCACTCTTGTATCAATGGGGTGATGGAAGAGGTCATTCGACGATCGAAAAAGAGGAAGGAAACAAATGAAAAAAATGAATGGGGGAGGGGGGGGTAAAAAATGATCCCTATTGCCCCAGGTGTTGTTGAAAAAAAACAGTGATAGGAGAAAATGATAAGGAAGAAAAATGAAGATTAAGAGAATGGACATAACTTTCATCCAATTGATGTAAAAACAACTTTATTTCATCATTTTTCTTTATGATCTATGTCATCATCACTTTATTAAACAAATGCATGCAAG
Organism: Taxus chinensis; assembly: GCA_019776745.2. NCBI lineage: Eukaryota > Viridiplantae > Streptophyta > Pinopsida > Cupressales > Taxaceae > Taxus > Taxus chinensis. The sequence continues at coordinate 869,460,802 of CM034146.1, read as the reverse complement.
GATTTACTCAAATCAATGTACAAAATGTAATGCTTTATAAGAAACTGAACAAGAAGACCAACAAAGAAACAAGCACAAACAAACGTACTCAAAAAAACAACATTCAAGATAGTTGTACTGATTTTTTTGTTATCAAGATTCATATTCAACCTGTTTAAATTATATCACAAGGGTTAAAGATGACACCCAAAGAAAAAATACATGTAAAGTAAATAAACGGAGGAAATAAAAGTCCTATGAAAAAGTAGATATGCCCTATGAAGCAATATCATGGAACATGGTTGTGCAAGGAAGTTAAAACATAGAAGGAGAAAAAAAAATTAATTGAGGTAGACCAAAACAACCCACAAGTCATGGGAAAGAACATGTGAGAAAAAAAGAGATATTTTTTTTAGGATAGTTTTTGATGTTTGAGGTCATTGTGTCTGAAAAATTCAATTGAGTAAATGTTGTGTTTACTAATTTTGTGAATTATTTGAATTTTTAGGGTTTTTGAATTTTTTTACAAAGCTTTTTATTTTTTGGAATTATACCAAATTTTTTATTTTTAATGATTTTTGATGATGTTTTTAGGTTTTTTTTTTATATTTTTCTGAAGCTATGGACAGGGAAAATAAAGATCCTAATATGCCCCCAACGAGATATGGTAATATACATGGGAAAATCTTTACGCATATATACAAAAAGAAGATATGGTGGATCAAGGCCATGAAGGATAGGTTCAACGTGATGATGAACTCAAACCAATGAAGTGATAAGAAGGAGAAAGCATGAATTGAGTGGAAGATTTCCAAGAAACATATGATATAAAATAAGTAGAAGAGTGGTTTACTAAAAGGGAACAAAGGTTCCCATAAATATTATAAAAATGAAATCTTATACACATGGATGTTCTGAAAAAAGAATAAGAACATTGTGAATGCTATGGAAGGATGTGGAAAATATAGCTAGAATCCTTGCAATCAAAAATTTGATTAGTCAAAGGAAAAAATCATGAGTAAAAAAAAGGAATAAAGTAAGAGTTTGAACAAGGTTTAAACAACACCTAGTGACATACTCATCATGTTTTCTCATAGAGACCCAATGTGTGGATGTGGAAATTTATTACTTCTTAAAGGAAATATTTTATTGACAGAAAGTAAAGACATGCTAGGAAATGTGTAGGAATGATTTATTTTGATAGGTGATTTGTAAATGGAGGGTGGAAGGAGAGTCATACATTCCTCTGCTTCCATTCAAGCGTTCATCAGCCCTTACAGAGATGTATTTTATCCTAGTCATAGAATTTCTCTACTACTAGCCATACGTCCATAGCCCTGGTAGAGATATTGGAAATACCTCAAGAGAGAGTTATATATTGTTCTTCTTAGGATTTTTTTATTTTTGAAAATTTATTTCATCTCTCTCGATTGTTTTGAATGAGGGGTTATTTTCCAGTGTATGTCTTGATGGGAAAAGGGTACTAGACAAAAGTGATTGTTCGATCCCCAATACAGGTCTCCAAACAATTGTTGGTCAAAATATTTTGTCCAAGGGAACTTCACAACATGTGTAATTTCATCAACATAGTGACTGGATCACTAAGAGGTCCATCCATCTCAAGAATGGGTAGGCTCCCATTTGATTGGAAAACCAAGGAAAAATCAGATACCACTAGAGATAATTGTCCAGGGTGGCTATGAGCGCCAATAGAATATGCAGAAAGATCACCCTTGTTGATGGCCAAAACAATGGTTGAGAGAGACTTGGAGAGACTTGTAGATAGGTGAGAAGAGAGAACATGAGAAGGGGTAGTTGTAATACCTGATTGTAGATGTTTGACAAATTGTACCTTTCAATTATTTATTTATTTTTTGATTTTGTAATGTTTTCTAAGTTTTTGGTATTTTTGCAATTGGGACAACACAATGTCACTCAGCGTTATCAAGATCTACGATAACAATGTTTAGATTTCTTTGATAAATACAAAGCCTTGTCTATATATATATATATATATCATATAGTCATATATATATATATATATATGATGATCGTGGTGAGCTAATATTCCACAAATAACTGAGAAAAAATTCCTTCTAAATTTTACTAATTCTATGCCATGTGCTCTGACTACATGACAAGATGAGACCTGGAGGAAAATTGCTTTAATGTAGGACTCATAGAACCTAATACAAATTGCTAGAGAGGGCAATCATATTGAAATCGCTTGGAATTAGGAAAGAGTATTACAATTTATATCAAAAGCAAGCGACTCTTCACATTACCATACAGTGTGAACAATTACATGTGCAACTTCAAAACCTAAATTGGGACATGAAGAAGGCCTAAATACACTTAAAGTGACCTTTAAGTCACTTTTACAAAAGTTTTTTCTCCTATCAAGGCCATCAAATTTCTGAGACTACTTAGAAAGTGTGATTAGATGAATACCTCATCATAGGATTCTAAGTTATGTCCTTGCTTCATCTGTGGAGGATGAATGTGGAAACATGATATGAGGATCTTCACAAAAAACTGCTCTCCTCATAATCAGGGCTATGCCTTAGAAATGATTCTCCACAACTTATTCGGAATGATTATATTTTGTCATGTCTTTAACATGATATCTTTTCAACTCATTCACCTCTGTGATGAATGGTGGGTTGTAATGAATCATTACCTCATTTGTCATGACAAAATGATCTCGTTTCTACAAATGAGAATGACACCGCCATCTTGCAAAATACATCTGTGAAGAATGTACCACAAAAATAGCCACACATCCCCCAAAATTGGTAACCATGAGCTCTTTTGGATTTGATGTTCATAACATACCTTCATGAGACATCCTAGGAGGTAACATGATCTATATCAATCCCCTGAACATGAAATTATGGACTTCCTAACTTTATGTGATGGAACCAAGAAAATACTAACATGTTTAGTGCATACATCTTCTTGAAGAATATGAGTAATCTTCTATCATGTATCATGACACTGGATAATGGTGAGCCCATATTTATAATACACCACAACCATGGTTCCCATCACGAATTGCATTTGGAGATTTATTTAACTAGATGCTTCATGCTCAACAATCCTCTTGTGCAATCATGAAATGTAATGTATACAAAATCCATGTGTTGGGCCACTACAAGGAATTGTATGCAATATCTGAGTATTTAGAAACCAAGATTGAGATGGACTCATATTTGGAGACCACCTGGAAGTTAATCTGTACATGTTTGTGGTATCATGGGATATAAGAGTGATGGTAGAGTTAAGAGGGAAATAATGTTTGGAACGATTGATTTCGAGTCGGTTTATGGGAATTCAAGATGTTGAATGGTTTTGTAACCTCTGAATTCATACGTTTACGTGTGTCATTATGAGCGGGAAAAAAATCCAAATGTGATGAGACTTAGATTCTCACTTTGGAAAGGTATTTCGATAGATGAAGAGATGCTATAAATTTGGTCCAACATGAAAAATAGTTAATGCAGATTAGCTTTAGCACCCTTTAAATGTCATTTTTTTCAATGGGGCAAAAATAATATAATCTGTATATACATTGGACAATCTCTACATGATATGTTAAGCTTGCAAGATTCAGATACAAACCTAAGTCGGAGAAGGTGGGAGATTCATCTAGTCCTAAACTACCTGTCATACCCCTTACTACTAATGCATGAAAACTATCTAATAACATCAAGTCTCACCTTCTAAGGGATCTAAATGCCTGGAGATTTTTTGTTATCAAAGCTCAACATTACTATCAATGGTGCTCAAGAAAAGGAAGTTGTCCATCAAACAAATCAAAGGAATTTCCCTTAAAATGGAGAGAGGTCACGCAATGGAGTGGATGTAAGTTGTATGCATGGAATTTTCTATTGTTAAATTGGTGTTACAGAACACCATTGTGAAACTAATTAAAGACATAACTGTCAAAACCTAAGACAGACCCACTGTAGAATTTTATGCACATGAGTGATACCTTCCACATGGTGAGACCAAATTGAGAGAATACCGAGGGGAAGAATGATGGCAAAAATGCAGTTTGGAAATGGAATTTTATTGACTACACGAGGTGCAGTTGCACACAATGATCAAACCATTAGCTGGAGGCGAGAGGACCTTTAGATGGAATTTCTCCACTTGCACATGAATTTGGAGAGTGATATTAGAGACTCCACATTCAACATTTTTAGCAACACATAGGTAGGGGGATCAGGAGAGAAATAATGATTGAATCTTACATCATTTATACCATTTTCCTTAATATATCAGAAGCAATGGGAGAAGGAGACGTGTTAGAATTTGTGTATATTTCTGTATCCAATCATGGTTGAGTCCCCCAAAAACATGCATTTTCCAATTAAAAATCCTACAACAGTAAAAAGGATCACCACTACAGGGGGAGTGAATCCAATGCCATCATGGATTGAGCCTTATTTTTGGAACCAAACGAATCCCATACTTTCATAATGTTTGTAGGCGATGAAGCCTGACAACCTAGAAAAATGGGTGGACTATCATTCCTAATCATTTTCATAGACTTAATCCTATTGGAAATCTTTGATAAAGATATGCACCATAGGAAATGGTATTTCTCGAGATCAATAGATGGTCAATGCACACCTTTACAAAGAATCATCTCTTGCTCACATCTTAGCTTCTAGTCGAAATTTATGATCTTTTAAAGGTCAAAGTGTCTAAGAGTGCCCCACATTTTCAAACTCTCAAGGGGAAAGGGTTTGATGGACCCTACACAAATGGAGGATCTACACTGGTGGAGTGGAGTCTCAACTAGCCACTTCTAGATTAGTCTAGCATTTGGTAGGAGATTGAATAACGATACATTATGGATATGTGCATTCAGATATGACAATATATCCCATTTCCATAATAAATTCCTACTAACGGTAAATGCTGAAATATATCTCAGGCTATGACCACATGGAGAGCCAAGTGCATTTAGTGTTGGAGGTCCTTACTTTTAAGAAATCAAACATGACCTTGATGCCTCTTCTAAAGAGACATGAGGAGACTGTCTACTAGCCTTTCCAGAGTCTGTTGTCCACTCAAAATTCCCCGCTCTGATAAGAGTAAAAAAAATTTCAAAAATTTTTGAGTCTTAAGTGTTTTTCTCTTAAGTGCCTAAGCCGTGAAATTGAAAAAATCTGTGTTTTGGGTCATTTTGTGTGATTTTTCGGGCCTGTCAGAACTTTTATGTCCCAACTGTCCCAAGTACGAAAGTGCACTCTGTTCCCCGATCGGCCGAAATCCCCGAAGTTGTCCCATTTTCGGGCCCGTCGGAAAGTTTTGTCCCAAGTGTCCCAAAACTTATTGTGTGAACTGTTCCAATTTCGGCCGAAACACCCGAACCGCGTACTCCGCACTTTCATGTTCTCAAATGTCCCAAAGTTAAAAAAAGTGCGAGCTTTCCAATCTTCGACCAAAACTCTCGTGCCACGTACTTCAGAGCTCCTTGTCCCCAAATGCCCCATTTGAAAAAGTGCAAGCTGTTTCCAATTTCGCCCGAACCGGCCAAACCGCGTACTCCGGAACTTTTTGTCCCGAATGTCCCAAGTCCAAACGGGCCCACTGTTCCGATTTCAGCCGAATCACCCGAACCGCGTACTTCACGTGCATTTTCGTCCCAATCGTTCCAAAAAGCATTTGTGCATCCTCTCCCTGTTTCACCCGAATCGGCCGAGCCGCGTGTTTCACGCATTCGCGTCTCACATGTCCCAAGCGTACCAAGTGTCATTCACACTTAGTTTTTCCCGCTCACTCCGAGTATGATGCTATTCAAATTGGTGGTTGTGTATTCAATGCGCATTAAATTCATTCCTCTCTCCAAGCGGCTATATAACGAGCATTTCCCCTTTGCATTTTTCACATTGCTTCCATGCTATCTTTTGCTCGAAACCCTTGTAATTTGAAAACATGCGCAAATATCCCCCTCCCTTTGCAAATTCCTTCCCGAAGTCTAGGTTGCAGCTCCGAGACTATCAACATGAAGATCAAGTTTCAGGGACAGGAGCAAATTTCTCCGCTTGAGTCTGCTGTTAGCAATATAGGGGACAGCGAAGCTCGTCATCTCGACTTCGGCAATTTTTAGGCAAGAATGACAGATGCAAACCCTACACCAATGGCACAGATGATCAATGTTAGCGGCTTGGCTTTTGCCGGTGGTTTCCCAATCTCAGTACAGTGTGCTGATACTGTGCTTTCATGTGGAGCTCACTTCGACCCCGCTTCGAGCGAAATGACAAATGTACATGGGGAACTCATTGCCAAGCTGGACACTGCCGCCATTGGCGCTGCTCTGAGGATTCCGGAGTTGGACAATGCTATAGTCGTCTCCCGGGATCAAGCACAGACCCTATGTTCGATCAAGACAATGACAGATATAAGGCACGAGTGGTGAAGTCTTGGTTGAAGAACCCTAAGAAAGGTACTTCTCGCCTAACCAAAAACCCTCTTCCAAGTAGATTTCAATGAAGAATTGTCAGACTTCATAATCCTGCTGGCTCGAGTTATGGGTTTGCCCTCCACCAATGAGTTTCATTTCTGGATGTGCCTGCTCATCAGCATGGTGTGCGAGGGAACACAAAACATCAACTGGGCAGAGATCATCAGTATGAATTTGGCGGAACAGCTATCCAACGTTCAGCAAACAAAGAAGTTCTATATGACTTCATACCTGATGTATACTCTAGCGGCATCAAGGCAGTGGTTTGGTTTCTCCTATATAGATGCACACAAAGATGATCCAGTGTATGCCTATTGCCCGCAGTTCACCTTGGAGACCAGCAACCGTAATTTCAGAAGGGTCAATGATGCTTTCACCATATACGTGGTCAGATTGCTCGAAGGTGATACTACAAGAAGGTTTTCAGATGAAGCCATGAACCTGATATCGCAGTATGGAGCCTATTTCATTCAATTCAGGAAATTCTCCTATATTAGGCTGGCTGGCTATGAGAGCACCCCTCTGCGGCTCCCCATGTTCTGCAACGACAAAATGGCCCTGATAGAAGTATGCAGGCAACTAGACAAGTTACACAAAACTTGCAGAGAAGAGAAGATTTCTGGCCTGCACTTTCCCATCTCTCTGGGAAACTACACGTTCAAAACAGCTCTAGATGCTCAGAACATAGAGAGAGCCCTGGTCCCTATCACTGTTCATTTCTTCAAGCCTAGAACCTGCTTTGACTTGAAGAAGTTCATTGAATAGAACCTCAAGATAATCTATCATCATAGGGGAGATACAGAACACTACTGGGCTGACTGTGCAGATGATTTTGAAGCCAGAAGAAGGCATTGTGGCAGGTTCTCCCTGCAATTGATCCAAGAACTCAGTCTGTACCAAGTTCCTGAAGGTCTCCAAGATGAAAATTCTGAGCTATACTCTTATGAGTATGAAAATGTGATTAAGCACACCCCTCTGGAGGACCTGGATTGGAACAAGAAAGAGAGAGATGATCTGGCTGAGATTCTTGCTCCAGTCTTAATCAGGACTAGGGTCTGGTTCAGTAAGAAGATCCGAGAATTCAAGAGGCACTCAGGAGAATCTAGCTCCAAGGATGATTCGACACCCATAAGAGAGGCATCAGTTCCAGAGTCTGGAACACCAGTGAAAACCCCTCCTACCTCAATAGCTCGGGGACCTGTAGAATCTACTCCTTCTCCATCTACCCAGGTATACAAGAAGAAACTCAAAGAGGTAAAGAAGGAACCTGTAGAGAATGATCCTCCTAGAAAACAGGTAGAGTTGCCTATAGGGCCAGAGAACATCGTTGTTCAAAGTGAAAGTGAAGAAAGTGACATGCCAACTCCTGCAAATGTTCCTGAAGATCCAGCAGATAAGGACAAGGAGGTCCAGAGCACTGAACTTCCAGGTACTACTAATTCTTCTACTACCATTTCCTCCAGTGCTCTACTTACGTCTCAGCTTGAGTCAATAGCTGCGCAGACCCTGAGTGTCATGAGCTCCCTGTCTCTTGGTCCCCTTGTCCCTCCTGCAGATTCTTCTTCATCTTTTGCTTAGGTGCAACCTCTGGTCGACAAAAGGAAGAGGAAATCCTCCTCTCAAAGCTTGGGACCAAATTTTGATGCCGTAGCAGCCTTGTTGGGCACCACTCCTTCTCATGCCAAGAAAGCCAAAACCACCTCCAAAATTGTGTCTGATGCCCAAGGTCAGCAATTCTTGGAGATTGCTAAGCCTACAGTAGACAAATCAGAATCAGACTTGCTGACATCTGACTTAGAGCTTTCAAGGATCCCCATGGGAGAGTCTACTCCTGAAGGTGAAATTCACAACCTCCAGGAAACAGTCACAAGAGTCATTGGAAGGGTAGAGAAAGGGCAGCAGACTATTGAACAGCTGGAAGAACAAGCCCAAGTTCTCACAAGTTTTATCAAGTCACTCTTGTCTAAGGACAAAGTTTTGGATCCTACCCCCTTGACTGCTCTACCGCCTCCTGTAATTCTAAGCCAAGATGAAGTGCAAAGTATTAAAGATATGCACAAGTATTCTGTCTATGGCAGAGCTATTGAAGCCATGGTGGATGACATGCTTGTTGCTGGGCTAAACTTCATCGATGAAGCTTTTAAACTACATGGAAAGGTAGACAATTTGCAACAGAAGCTATCATCTACTATTGGGGTTATGGATAAACAGCTTAAACTCTGGAGCAGTTGCATTATAGACCTTCGCCTCATGGGACAGACGGATGAGAACATCTTACTGGCGAACAAGATTTTCGATGATGCCAAAGACAATCTATCAAAATCCTGGGTCTACAGCGTAGAGTGGAAAATCAAAGTCTTGGAGGAAGCTGTGGGAGAAATGAAGAACAGTTGGCAGAAGGGAGAAGCTTTCAAGACACTGGCAGCTGCTGCTTTCAAAGATATGCATTGTCATCTTCAAGATGAAAACTCTGGTGCTTCCTTGTCCTTGCAAGAAATCAAAGCTCAGTTTAGAGCTTTTGTCAAAGATCATCTATTCAAGGAAAGCTCCATCTCTAAGGAAAAGATGAAAGAAATTTGTTCTCTTCAGTCTGCCATTGAAGAAGCAAACAAAGATTATCATACTCACGTCGAGTTTGATAAAGAGATGGAGAAATGTCTGGGATTTTGGACTCGGTCTGCAGCTAACATGTCAGTCCCTCGTGGCAGAGATATAGCTGAGTCATTGAAAAAATTCAGGCAGCGGATTCTGAAGACAGTGGGTCCCTCCCAGTAACCGGCCACCTGTCTCCTTCTCCTTTCTTTCCTCTTCTTCCCTTTCTTTTCGTATTCTTTGTAATCAGTTAAGGTATTGTAACCGGCGGTCCTTAACTATTCTTTAGTTAAAAGAAACGGTTACGAAAAGTAACTGAATTGTAAGCTATATAATGGCCTTTCCACTCCATTTTGAGAGGGAGGAAGAACTTGGAATATTTGCTGAAAGTGTAAATAGATCTTAAAGAAATCAATACAAAAGGGCTTTCCATTCTTTGTCTATCTGATTCTCGTTATCTCTGTGTTTTCCTTTAATATTGTGAAGATCATTTTGTTCTTAACTCGTTAGTCTCTCTGATTGCATACTGTTCAGTTTTGCAAATACAGTCATCTTGTACAACCAAGGAGGAACTTTGTGTCCTTGATTAATAAATCTAAAGAAGGTTATTTATGGAACTTTGTGTCTTTAAATTTAATCTCATTCAGCCAACGTAAATGATCTTGTCTTAAATTCTTTGAAGCTTCGCATACAGGAGGAATTATTCTGCTATCTATAATTCTGAATGTTGCTATTCTACTCATCTCCTTTTTCCCCTTCCTCAGTCCTTGTGTGATTGATGATCCTTGTGGAAAACACTTTCGTAAAATCCAAGTTTGACCATAAAACAATGTTTTGTACATTTGTAAATAAGTTCGTTTCTGAATAAGGGAACCTCTCCCATTAAAGAGGAGGGACTTCTTGTCCCCTGACTGTTGCTCTTCTAAAAGGTCCTATTTGACGACCAACAGTTTTTGGCGACTCCGCTGGGGAAAATCACATTCCAGTACTTTAATTTTTTCGATCATCCTTTGATCTGGCGACTCCGCATTTCACTCGAGGGAGAAGGACCCTTGGTATTAAAGATTCTCAGTTTCAGCTTTTGGAGCAACAGGGTTTTCCTTTCCCTTCAAATAGAAGAACTCATTCGACGAGCACTCTGCCTGTTCAAGATAGAAGTCCTACGGGTGGTATTCCTTCAGAGCCTGTTAGTCCTAATCTACGAGCTTTGATCCTTGCTAGTGTTAAAGTTCCCCTCCAAGTAGTATTTCCAAGAATGGCGGCACAATTGCCATGGGGTCAACGTGTCGGGCCCCTGGCCCTTACTCAGCCTTTGCACGAGTTACCTAGAGGTAACCGAAAGAACTTCCCCAAGTTTAGAGGAGATGGCAAAGTACACCCTCATGAACACATTGCAGCCTTCATAGTTGCATGTGGAGTCTTGGGAGTTGAACATGAAGACGTCTCAGTAAGGCTGTTCGTTGAGACGTTACAGGATAATGCTGCTGACTAGTTCTATCACCTTCCGGCTGGTGCCATCACCGACTGGAATACAATGAGAACTCAGTTCGAAATCCGTTTCAAGCCGGCAGAAGATGTGCATGCACTGCTTGCCCAAATTTCTCAGATAAAGAAAGATCCATCAGAACCCATGAGAGAATTTGTGGCCCGGTTCAATAGACTGATCAACAAAATTCCTGTAAATACTCGACCGGTTGATCAAATTCAAAAATGTTTCTTTCTAAATGCTCAAATGCCCAAAGTCAGTTATGCTCTAAGAAGGGCTAATCTTGGGACGTTAATTCTGGATCAAGAACTGGCTGTTAGTGTCGAGGATGACCTGATCATGTCAGGGAAGTTGAAGAGAGATCCTCCCAAATCTAAATTTGCTGCTTCTTCCTCTTCCACCTCTGGACCCAATACTGATCCATTAGTCTAGAAACTTGCAAATGATCTAGTAGCTATAAAGAAACAATTGGCCCAGCATGCCCCGTATGCAGATGTCCCAAGAAGAAATTTCTAGCCCAGAAATCGTTTGCCTGCTCCTCACACAAGACTAGCACTTGAAGGTCCTCCTGTCAAAGTTCCTGTGAATGCAACCTGTGAAGTTGAAGAGCCCGATGATGATGTGGACGATGAAGCTCATGAGGAATTCCTGGAGGAATTTGATGATGAGGCAGAAGAGCTCGAAGGATCTCGGGTTAATTTCTTTACCACCGAAGGCACTGATGATGGAGATAACTATGATGAAGTGGTAGCAGATATGAACAGTGAATCATTTGCTGTCATGACTCGAGAACAGACGAGGTAGAAGGAGAAAGTAACACAGCCCACGAGGAAATCTAAGGAGCAACCAGCAACTATTCCTGTAATTGCCAGAAGAGGATCTCCTATCCCTACCTCATCTGCACCAGAGGTAAGTACTGTCAATCCTGCTACCAAAGTTGCTTCTTCTTCTTTTTCTCCTAAGGTTGATAAGCCTAGAATTTCAAATGATGATGGCCCATCCACCTCTGGATCCTTTGATATTGTGGATCACCTAAAAAGGACCAAGGTTCAAATTTCAGAAGCTGAATACTACCAAACCCATCCCAAGGATTTTGCCAAGATGATCCAATTTGTAAATTCTCATTCCAAGACCACCTCTAAAGGCCTTTTGCCCACTCCTCCTTCTATACCACAGCCTAGTCTGGTAGCTGCTGTCACCTCACCTGGTGACAAAATCAAGCCTTTTTATGTAACACTTCTTATAGCTGGCCATAGGCTCAGTAACTGTGTCATAGATTCTGGAGCCTCAGATAATGTGATGCCTGCTAAGGTAGCTCATGCTTTAGGCTTGAACCTTACTCGTACTTATGGATCTTGCTACTCCATAGAAAGTAAGGAAGTACCTTTGGTTGGAAGGATTAAAGATGCACAAGTGGCTTTTGCTGCTTTACCTGAAAAGAAATTCTTGGCCACCATCCTAGTAGCAGACATTCCTCCTTCTTACGGAATGTTTCTAAGTCAGAACTTCTGTAAAGATGTGGGTGGGGAGATTCAAATGGATTGGTCACACTCCCTCATACCTGTCAATGGACAAATGAAGAAGTTACTCCCTGAGAAACAGTCTGAGTATATTGTGCAGAAAACAGATGATCCTAAGAAACAAATACTCTATGAAGACATAGGTCATGGTAATTACATGATTCTGTCCCCTGATGAAATCCAACCCTCCAAAGTATCACCCAAAGATCCCAATGGTGTTTGGATTTTAGAATTTGATGGAAGTTGTTCCTCGGCTGGTTCTGGAGCTGGTGTCCTGCTAGTATCACCTGAAGGCTGCCTACACCCTTTTTCATTTAAGTTGCAGTTCGAAAACACTAACAATACAGCAGAGTATGAAGCTCTCATTCTTGGACTGCAAGTGGCCAAAGAACGAGGTGTAAAAAATCTTCTGGCTCGTGGTGATGCAGAGCTGATTGTGAAGCAAGTCAGAAGCATTTTTCAGGTAAAAAATGGGAGGCTGAAGCATTACCGGAATCAGGTTTGGGATTCAATTGAATTCCTTAATGCCTTTTCTATTGAAGCAATACCCAGAGAAAAGAACAGCAGGGCTGATTCACTGGCTGTCTCAGGGTCATTACTGATTCCCCATCCTGAATTCTCTCAGGATAAGTTCACTATTGAAATGGTCCACCGGCCTAGTGTTCCTGACAATACTAATAATTGGCAAGTTTTCAACGATGACCAGCATTTTCTTTCCTTCCTGGAACTCAAGGGGAATTTCGAGCAACTGTATTTTGAGGGAAGTGACAACCTGCCTCGTGAGAGTGTGTCCTCTGACCAATCTGTCACCCAAGGAGAAGAAACAGATCAGGAAGGGTGCATTAAACTCAAAGGAAACAAGATTCCCAAAGGTTTGGTGAGTTTGGAGGATTTGTTTGACAAACATGATAGATATGTAAAATCTAAAGCTTCTACTGGACCTCAGCAATCAGCTGAGTATGATAAGATTGATATAGGGAGTTCTACTGATCCCAAGCTGGTAAATATTGGGAAATGTTGCACAACCGATGAGAGGAGAAGAGCAATTGATCTTCTAAGGAAGTATAAGGATGTTCTTGCATATTCTTATGAGGACCTAAAAGCCTTCAAGCCAAAGACATGCAGCACTCTATCCCTCTCAAACCAAGAATCAAACCTTTCAAGCAGAAGCAGAGGCAGTATAATCCCAAAATAAGCTGACACTATATTTCAGGAGATTCAGAAACTGTTGAAGGCTAAAATCATCTTTCCCATTCACCATTCAACATGGATTGCAAACATTGTGCCTGTTAGGAAGAAGAATGGTGAGATCTGCATCTGTGTTGATTTCAGGAACCTGAATCAGGCTTCTCTGAAAGATAACTACCCTCTGCCTATGATGGATCAAATATTGCAAGTAGTAACAGGATCTGAAATGTTATCTATGCTTGATGGATTCTCAGGATACAATCAGGCAGAGGTTGATACTGCAGATCAACACAAGACAGCCTTCACCACTCCTTGGGGTACCTTCGCCTATAAGAGAATGCCTTTTGGGCTGATTAATGCTGGTGCCACTTTCCAGAGAGCTATGGATTTGGATTTTGAAAGTTTGAAAGGAAAATGTATTGTCATATACCTTGATGACCTGACGGTGTTTTCAAAGACAAGAGCGGATCACTTCGACCACTTGGAAACAGTTCTGCAGAGATGCCGAGAGCATGGGATTTCTTTAAATCCTAAAAAATCTGTCTTCTGTGTTACAGAAGGAAAACTATTAGGGCACATTGTCTCAAAGGATGGTATTAAGATTGATCCTGAACGAGTTCAGGCCATCCAGCAAATTCCTCTCCAACCAGTAAAAAAGGCGTGCATTCCTTCTTCGGTAAGATCAATTTTTTAAGAAGATTCATCCCTGATTTTGCTGAATTAACTTTGAACATCTCTCAGATGATGAAAGGAAAGCAAGCATTTGGTTGGTCTTCTGAAGGAAGGAATCCTTTGAGGGTATCAAGAAAGCTATTGCCAAAACTCTAGTTTTGGCCTGTCCTGACTTCAGCAAGGATTTCATCATCTATTGCTACGCTACAGATAATACCCTGGATACCGTCTTAACCCAAGAAGACTCTGATGGACATGAGCTACCAATTGCCTTCATGAGCTATATCCTGAAGAATCATGAGCTAAAATAAACCATGATGGAGAAGCATGCTTTTGCAGTAGTCAAAGCTGTCAAGCAGTTCCATTTCTATATCCTCAACTCTCACTCTATGGTGCTGGTTCCAGATACGACTGTTAAGTCAATTCTTACACAGCAAGAATTTGGGTCCAAGAGAGGAAACTGGGTGGCTAAAGTCAGGAGTATGACATTGATATCAAACCAACCAAGCTGGTTCGTGGAAGGGGTCTTTGTGAGCTCATTGCTGAAGGAGCCAAACATGAGTTGCTGGAGGAGAAAGCTGACATTCCTACTGTTCTATTCCTTAGTTCAGTCGATGAATGGTATTCTGACATTGCCCATTTTCTCAACCTATGGGGAATGCCCCTCTCATTTAACTACCAAGGAAAAGAGGACTGTTAAATTGAGATCAGCGCAATATGTACTGTGGGAAAATGCCTTGTTCAAGCATGGTTTAGATGGGAGATTTCTGAAGTGTGTGGACAAGGAGCAGCAGAGAAAGTTGCTCTCAGCTTTCCATGATCAGGCATGTGGAGGGCACTATTCATCAATAGTCACAGCTCACAAGATACTCTGGGGAGGATATTACTGGCCTTCTTTGTTTAGAGATGCATCCAAGTGGGTAGATAAATGTGAAGCTTGTCAGACCTTGTGGGAAGACCTAAATTGGCATCTTTACCTCTCAAGCCGGTTGTGATTGAGGAACCATTCAGCAGTGGGGCCTAGACTTCACTGGTGGCACTGAACCCTGCTTCTAGTGCTGGTCACACGCATGTGCTAACTGCCACTGACTACTTCACCAAATGGGTGGAAGCTATTCCAGTCAAGAGCACTACTTCTGAAGTTGTATGCAACTTCATCAAAGAGAACATCTTGGTTAGGTACGGTGTACCTAACAAGATTGTAACAGACAATGCTTCAAACTTTTCCTCAACTGAGATAATGGATTTCTGCTATGGGTATGGCATCTCTCTATCTCATTCTTCAGATTATTACCCCTAGGGAAATGGACAAGTAGAATCCACCAACAAAAATCTGGTGACTATCATAAGGAAGTTGGTCAATGAGTCTCAGCGAAACTGGCATAAGAAGCTTTATGATGCTCTTGGGCAGATAGGATCACACCTAAAAGAGCCATTGGAATGTCTCCTTTTCAAGTGGTGTATGGAGTGGAAGCTCAATTGCCAGTGACAGTGGAACTGCCAGCCTTGCACCTGATGAAGGCCATTGACGATACTAGTTTCAGTGATGCTCTGGATAAAAGAATCATGTACCTGCACAAATTGAACGAGGATAGATTGGAGGTTGCTGACATGATATCCACTCACCAGCAGAAGGTAAAGGTTCTGTTTGACAAGAAAGCTAAGTTCAGGGAGTTCCAAGTTGGAGATACCATGCTGTTATGGGACAAAAGACATGAACCTCGTGGCAGCCATGGAAAATTTGATTCACTATGGCTCGGACAATTCAAGATAAGACACTTGCTGGTAAGAACTCTTTCTATCTTGATTACATGGATGGTTCTCCCCTCCCATTCTTATCGTGGGCAGTATTTGAATTTGTTCAAGTCTAGGTGATAGGGAGTCCCTTTTATATTTTGTACGTTTTACAGTGTTTTTGCTTTTCTGCTTGTTTCGGTGTGTTTCCCTTCTGTTGTTGTTTGTGTTGCCCTCTGTGTTGGTTTGTTTTTGACTCCTTTGCCCAATGGATAAGGCACTGGTCTGCTTCACCGAGTTATCTAAGTTCTTGCCTTGTCTCATTCCATGAATTTACACCAAGTCATCCCCAGAAGGAGCCAGCTGTTGTCTACTCAAAATTTCCCGCTCTGATAAGGGTAAAATTTCAAAATTTTGAGTTTTAAAAGTGTTTCTCTCTGAATGCCTAAGTCATGAAATTAAAAAAATCTGTGTTCTGGGTCATTTTGTGTGATTTTCGGGCCTGTCGGAACTTTTTGTCCCATCTGTCCCAAGTACGAAAATGCACTCTGTTCCCCCGATCGGCCGAAATCCCCGAAGCTGTCCCATTTTCGGGCCTGTTGGAAAATTTCGTCCCATTTGTCCCAAATGCATTCGTGAGTTCCTCTCCCTGTTTCGCCCGAACCGGCCGAGCAGCAGCGTGTTTTGCGCATTCGCGTCTCACATGTCCCAAGCGTACCTAGTGTCATTCACACTTAGTTTTTTTTTCCCACTTGCTCCAAGTATGATACTTTTCAAATTTGGTGGTTGTGTATTCAATGCGCATTAAAGTCATTTCTCTCTCCAAACGGCTATATAACGAGCATTCCCCTTTGCATTTTCGCATTGCTTCCATGCTATCTTTTGCTCGAACCCTCGCATTTGAAAACCTGCGCGATTCCCCCTCCATTTGCAAATTCCTTCCAGAAGTCTAGTTTGCAGCTCCGAGGCTATCAACATGAAGATCAAGTTCAGGGACAGGACAAATTTCTCCGCTTGAATCTGCTGTTAGCAATATAGGGGACAACGAAGCTCGTCATCTCGACTTCGGCGATTTTTGGGCAAGAATGACAGATGCAAACCCTACACCAATGGCACAGATGATTAATGATAGTGGTTTAGCTTTTGCCGGAGGATTCCCAATCTCAGTACAGTGTGCTGATATAGTACTTTCATGTGGAGCTCACTTCAACCCCGATTCGAGTGAATTGACAAATGTACATGGGGAACTCATTGCCAAGCTGGACGCTGCCGCCATTGGCACTGCTCTGAGGATTCCGGAGATGGACAATGCTATAGTCGTCTCCCAAGATCAAGCACAGGCTATGTTTCGACCAAGACAGTGACAAATACAAGGTGCGAGTGGCGAAGTCTTGGTTGAAGAACCCTAAGAAAGGTGCTTCTCGCCTAACCAAAACCCTCTTCCGAGCAGATTTCAACGAAGAACTGTCAGACTTCATAATCCTGCTGGCTCGGGTTATGGGTTTGCCCTCCACCAATGAGTTTCATTTCTGGATGTGCCCGCTCATCAGCATGGTGTGCCAGGGAACACAAAATATCAACTGGGCAGAGATCATCAGTATGAATTTGGCTGAGCAGCTATCCAACGTCCAACAAAAAAAGAAGTTCTATATGACTTCATATCTGATGTATACCCTAGCAGCATCCAGGCAGTGGTTTGGTTTCTCCTATATAGACGCACACAAAGATGATCCAGTGTATGCCTATTGCCCGCAGTTCACCTTGGAGACCAGCAACCGCAATTTCAGAAGGGTCAATGATGCTTTCACCATGTACGTGGTCAGATTGCTCGAAGGTGATACTGCTAGAAGGTTTTCAGATGAAGCCATGAACCTGATATCGCAGTATGGAGCCTATTTCATTCAATTCAGGAAATTTTCCTATATCAGGCTTGCTGGCTATGAAAGCACTCCTCTGCGGCTTCCCATGTTCTGCAATGAAAAATGGCTTTGATTGAAATATGCAGGCAACTAGACAAGTTAATGTAGTTGAACAGCAGAAGTAGATGTCAATAGTTTTAAAGAATCATCTCTTCTCATCTAAGATTCCAGTCGAATTTATGCTCATCTGAAGGTCAACAGTTTTATTGTGTCTAATAATTTTCCTCTATCTCTTTAATTGAAAACTTTGTTGGAACCTACACACGTGGAGGATCTACATGTTGGGTACCTGCCTTTGGATTTACCTTTGAAGTTTCACTGACGAGACATGGTGGAGGCTTCAGTTGGCTCTTCCCCATTCTTATACTTTTCAGGTCGATATTTGGAAACTTCTCAGGCTGACCACATGGAGATGCCTACACTCATTTGAGACCTTTCTTTTAACAATCATACAAAAGTGTCTCTAAAGAGACACGAGGGCAGATTCTACTCGCCTTTTAGGGGTATATGTCTACTCAAAAATTTCCCGCTCTTGATTAAGAGTTAAAATTTCCAAATTTGAGTCTTAAGTGTTTTTCTTGAGGTGCCTAAGCCGTGAAATTAAAAAACAAATAATGTTTGGGTCATTTGGTGTGATGTTCGGGCCTGTCGGAAACTTTTATTCCCATAGGTCCCAAGTACGAAAATGCCACCATGTTCCCCGATCGGCCGATACCCGAGGATATCCTTTTCGGGCCCGTCTGAAATTTTTTTCCCAAGTGTCCCAAAACTTATTTGGTGCTGTGTTGTTCCAATTTCGGCCCCCGAATCATCCCTCACCGCGTACTGCGTACTTTACTGTCCCCAATGTCCCAAAGTTAAAAAAAGTGCGAGCGTCCCATTTTCGGCTGATTTTCCCGAACCGCGTCATTCGGAACTTTTTTTGTCCCACTGCCCCCATTTTGAAAAAGTGCGGCTTTCCCAATTTCGGCCCGAGTCGGTCAAAGTTCGCGTACTTAGAACTTTTTTTTCCCAAATGTCCCAAGTCCAAAGGGGCCCTTTGTTCCATTTCAGTTGAAACACCCGAATCGGCGTACTTCACACATTTTCGTTCCCATTTTGTCCTAAATGCATTTTGTGCTCTCTCCCTATTTCGCTCGAACCGCCGAAGCCGCGTGTTTCGCGCATTCGCATCTCACTGTCCCAAGCGTACCTAGTGTCATTCACACTTAGTTTTCCACCCCGCTCGCTCAAGTAGTGATACTTTTCAAATTTGTGGTTGTGTATTCAATGGCATAAAGTCATTTCCTCTCTCCAAACGGCATATAACGAGCATTCCCCCTTGATTTTCGCATTGCTCCATGCCTATATTTTGCTCGAACCCTCGCCATTTGAAAACCTTGCGTGATTCCCCTCCATTTGCAAATCCTTCCGACAGGTCTTAGGTTGCCACTCCGGAGGCTATCAACATGAAGATTCAAGTCCAGGGGACGGCGCAAAATTTCTCCGCTTGAATCTGCCGTAGTTAGCAATATAGGGGACAGGCGAGCTCGTCATCTCGGGACTCGGTTGATTTTGGGCACGAAAGAATGGACAGAGCAAAAACCCTACCCAGGCCACAGATGATGAATGATAGTGTTTAGGTTTTGCTGGAGGATCCCAATCTCAGTTACGTGTGCTGTATATTGCTTTCATGTGGAGCTCATCGGACCCCGATTTAGTGATATTGACAAATGTAAGGGGGAACTCATTGCCAAGTGGACGCTGTTGCCAATTGCGCTGCTCTGAGCATTTCGGAGATGGAACAATGCTTTTATATAATCTCCCGAGATCAAGCACAGGCTATGTTCGAACCAAGACAGTTGACAAATTACAGGCGCGAGTGGCGAAAGTCTGGTTGAAGAACCTAAGAAAGGCACTTTCGACTAAACCAAAACCCTCGACGAGAAGATTTCAACGAAGAAGAACTGTAAACTTCATATCCTGTTGGCTCTGGTTATGGGTTTTCCCTCCACAAATGAGTTCACTTTCTGGATGTGCCCGCTCCATCAGCATGGTGTGCCACGGGGGAACAACCCAAAAATCAACTGAGCGAGATCATAAGTATGAATGGCGGAGCAGTTATCCAACCGTCCAGCAAACAAAGAAGTCTACATGATTCATATCTGATGTATACCATAGCAGCATACAGGCAATGGTTTTTGGTTTTCTATTGTAGATGCACACAAAGATGATCCAGTGTATATGCCTATTGCCCGCAGTTACCTTGGAGACCACACCGCAATTTCAGAAGGGTCATGATGCTTTCATTACATGTACGTGGCCAGATGCTCGAAGGTGATACTACAAGAAGGTTTTCAGATTAAGCCATGAAACCTGATATCGCATATGGAGCCTATTTTCCCAATTCAATTCCAGGAAATTCTCCATATTATGCTGGCTGGCTATGAAAGCACCCCTCTGCGGCTCCCCATTGTTCTGCAACTCAAAATGCCCTGATAGAAGTCGGCAGGCACGACAAGTTACACAAAACTTGCAGAGAAGAGCACGATTTCTTGCCTGCACTTTCCCATCTCTCTGGAACTACACGTTCAAACATCTCTAATTCTCAGAACTAGAGAGAGCCCTTCCCCTATCATGTTCATTTCTTCTCTTTCTTTTCAAGGCCTGAACCCTGCTTTGACTTGAAGAAGTTCAATTGAATAAGAACCTCAAGATAATCTATCATCATAGGGAGGATACAGACACTACTGGGCTACTGTGCAGATGATTTTTGAAGCCCAAAGAAGTCATTGGTGGCAGGTTCTTCCCTGCAATTGATCCAAGATACTCAGTCTTTACCAGTTCCTGAAGGTCTCCAAGTGAAAATTCTGAGCTATACTCTTATGATAGAAAATGTGATTAAGCCACCCTCTGGAGGACCTGGATTGGAACAATAAAGAGAGGATGAATCTGGCTTTGAGATTCTTTGCTCCAGTCTTAATCAGGACTCGGTCCCTGGTTCATTAAGAAGATCCGAGAATTCAAAGGCACTCAGGAGAATCTTAGCTCCAAGGATGATCGACACCCATCTATGAGGTCATCAGTGTCCAGAGTCTGGAATCACCAGTGAAAACCCTCCTACCTCAATGCTCGGGGCCCTGTAGAATCTACTCCTCTCCATCTACCCAGTATACAAGTAGAAACTCAAAGAGGTAAAGAGGAAACCTGTAGAAAATGATCATCCTAAAACAGTAGAGTTGCCTCTAGGGCCAGGAACACTCGTTGTTCCAAGTGAAATGAAGAAATGACATGCCAACCCTGCAATTGTTCCTTGAAGATCCGCATATAAGTGACACGGAGGTTCAGAGCACTGATCCAGTACTACTATTCGTCTACTATACTGACCATTTCCTAGTGCCTCTACTTACGTCTCAGCTTGAGCAATAGCTGCGCAGACCCTGATGTCATGATCTCCCTGTCTCTTGGTCCCCTTGTCCCCCTGCATGATTTTCTTCATCTGTTTGCTATAGGTTGCAACCTCTGGTCGACCAAAGGAAGAGGAAATCCTCCTCTCAAAGTTGGGACCAATTGATCGTAGCACACCTTGTTGGCAACCACTCCCTTCTCAGTCCAACAAGCCCAAAACCACCTCCAAAATGGGGTCCTGATGCCAAGGTCAGCAATCTTGGAGATTGCAAGCTACAGTAGTACAAATCAAATCAGACTTGCTGACATCTGACTAGAGCTTTCAAGGATCCTCCCCATGTGAGAGTCTACTCCGGAAGGTGAAATTCCAACCTCCAGGAAACAGTCACAAGAGTCATTGGAAGGGTAAGAAAGGGCAGCAGACTATGGAACAGCGGAAGAACAAGCCCAAGTTCTCACAATTTTTATCAAGTCACTTCTTGCAAGGCAAAGTTTTGGATCCCTACCAAAAGGCCTTGACTTGCTCTAATCCTGCCTCCTGTAATTCAGCCAGATGAAGTGCAATGTATTAAAGATATGCATCTAAGTATTCCTGTCTATGGCAGAGCTATTGAAACATGCCATGTTGGATACATTGCTTGTTGCTGGGCTAAACTTCATCGCTGAAGCTTTTAACTACATGGAAAGGTAGACAATTTGCAACAGAAGCTATCATCTACTATTGGTTATGGATAAACAGCTTAAACTCTGGAGCAGTTGAATTATAGACCTCTTCGCTCATGGGACTAGACGGATGAGAACATCTTCTCTGGCGAACAAGATTTTCGATGATGCCAAAGACAATCTATAAATCCCCTGGGTCTACAGCGTAGAGTGGAAAATCCAAGAGTCTGGAGTAAGCTGTGGGAGAAATGAAATAACAGTTTGGCAGAAGGGAGAAGCTTTCAAGACACTGCAGCTGCTGCTTCACAGATATGCATTGTCATCTTCAAGATGAAACTCTGGTGCTCTTGGTCCTTGCAAGAATCAAGCTCAGTTTTATCACACTTTTTTGTCAAGATCACTATTCCAGAATGCTCCATCTCTAGGAAAAGATGACAGAAATTTGTTCTCTCAGTCTGCCATTGAAGAAGCAATAAGAGATTATCATACTCACGTCTGAGTTTGATAAAGAGATGGAGAAATGTCTGTGAATTTTGTGACTCGGTCCTGCAGCTAACATGTCAGTCCCGCGTGGCAGAGATATAGGCTGAGTCATTGAAAAAATTCAGGCAGCGGATTCTGAAGACAGCTGGGGCGTTCCCTCCAGTAACCACGGCCACCTGTCTCCTTTCGCCTCTTTCCTCTTCTTCCTTTCTTTTCGTATTCTTTGTAACGTTAGGTAATTGTAACCGCGGTCCCTTAATAACTATTCTTAGTTCAAAGAACGGTTAACGAAAAGTAAACTGAATGTAGCTAATAATATGGCCTTCCACTCCATTTTGAGAGGGAGGAAGAACGTGGAATATTTGTCTGAAAGGGTTAAATAGATCTGAACAGAAATCATACAAAGGGCTTCTCCATCTTTGTCTATCTGATTCTCGGTTATCATCGGTGTTTTTCCTTTAATATTTGAAGATCATTTTGTTCTTAACTCGTTATTCTCTCTGATTGCATACTTTCAGTTTTGCAATACATCATCTTGTACACCAGCCAAGGAGGAACTTTGTGTCCTTGAATTATAAAATCTAAAGAAGGTATTTATGGAACTTTGGTTGTCTTTATTTAAGTCTCATTCAGCCAACGTAAATGATCTTGTCTTAAATTCTTTGAAGCTAAGCTTCGGCATACAGGAGAATTATTCTGCTATCTATAAATTCTGAATTTGCTATTCTCTCAGCTCCTTTTTCCCCTTCCTCAGTCTTGTTTGATTGATGATCCTTGTGGAAAACCTTTCGTAAAATCCACGTTTGACCATAACCACAATGTTTGTACATTTGTAAATAAGTTCGTTTCTGAATAAGGGAAACCTCTCCATTAAAGCGAGGGACTCTTTCTTGTCCCCTGACTGTTGCTCTTCTAAAAGGTCCTATATTGACGACCAACAGTTTTTTGCTACTCCGCTGGGGGAAAATCACATTCCAGTAGCTTTAATTTTTTTCGATCATCCTTTGATCTCTGCGACTCCGCATTTCACTCGATAGGGAGAAGGACGCCTTGTATTAAAGATTCTCAGTTTTCAGCTTTTGGAGCAACAGGGTTTTCCTTCCCTTCAATAGAAGAACTCATTCTACGAGCACTCTCCTGTTTCAAGATAGAAGTCCTATCTACGGGTGGTATTCCTTCAGAGCCTGTTAGTCTAATCTCAGCTTTGATCCTTGCTACAGTGTAAAGTTCCCCTCCAGTATATTTCCAAGATGGCGGCACAATTGCCATGGGTCAACGTGTCGTGGGCCCCTGGCCCTTACTCAGCCTTTGCCACGAGTTACTAGAGGTAAATCCGAAGAACTTCCCCAGTTTAAGGAGATGGCAAAGTACAACACCAAACCCTCATTGCATCATTGCAACTCCCTTCATAGTTTTCATGTGATTCTTGGGAGGTGAACATGAAGACGTTCCAGTAAGGCTGTTCGTTGAGACGTTACAAGGATAATGCGGCTGACTAGTTCTATCCACCTCCGGCTGGTGCCATACACGAACTTGGAATACAATGAACCAGTTCGAAATCGTTTCAAGCCGGCAGAAGATGTGCATTGTTGCACTGCTTGCCCAAATTTTCTCAGATAAGAAGATCCATCGAACCCTGAGAGAAATTTGTGCCCCGGTTCAATAGACTGATCAAACACAATTCCCTTAAATACTCGACCGTTTGATCAAATTCAAAAAATGTTTTCTTTCTAAAATGCTCAAATGCCCAAAGTCAGTTAATGGCTCTAAGAAGGGCTAATCTTGGGACGTTAATTCTGGACTACAGAACGTTGCTGTTAGTGTCGAGATGACCTGATCATGTCGAGGAAGGTTTGAAGAGAGATCCTCCCAAATCTAAATTTGCTGCTTCTTTCCTCTTCACCTCTGGACCCACTACTGATCCATTAGTCTAGAAACTTGCAAATGATCTAGTAGCTATAAAGAAACAGTTGTCCCCAGCATGCCCCCGTATGTCAGATGTCCCAAGAAGAAACTTTCTAGCCCAGAAATCTTTTGCCTGCTCCTCACACAAGACTAGCACTTAAGGTCCTCTCTGTCAAGTTTCTGTGAATCACCTGTGAAGGTGGAAAGCCTATGATTATTGTGGACGATGAAGCTCCGAGGAATTCCGGAGAATTTGATGATGAGGCGACGAGCTCAAGATCTCGGGTTAATTTCTTACCACCGAAGGCACTGATGATGGAGATAACTATGATGAAGTGGTAGCAAGATATGAACAGTGAATCATTTGCTGTCATGACTCGAGAACAAGACGAGTCGAAGAGAAGTAACACACCCACGAGAAACTAAGAGGCAAACCAGCAACTATTTCCGTACGTCCAGAAGAGGATCTCCTATCCCACCTCATCTGTCACCAGAGTAGTACTGTCAATCCCTGCACCAAAGTTGCTTCTTCTTCTTTTTCTCCTAAGGGTTGATAAGCCTATAAATTTTCAAATGATGATGGCCCATCCACCCTCTGGATCCTTTGATATTGTGGACACCTAAAAAGGACCAAGGTTCAATTTCAGAAGCTGAATACTACCAACCCATCCAACGATTTTTGCCAAGATGATTCCAATTTGTAAATTCTCATTCCAAGACACCTCTAAAGCCTTTTGCCCACTCCTCCTTCTATACCACAACACAGCTAGTCCTTGGTAGCTGCTGTCACCTCCCCCCCCCCCTCACCTGGTGACAAAATCAAGCCTTTTAATGTAACACTTCTTATCAGTGCCATAGCTCAGTAACTTGACATAATCTGGAGCCTCAGATAATGTGATGCCTGCTTAGGTAGCTCATGCTTTATGCTTGAACCTTACTCGTACTTATGGATCTTGCTACTCCATAGAAAGTAATGATAGTCCCTTTGGGTTGGAAGGATTACAGATGCATCAGGGCTTTTGCCTGCTTTACCCTGAACAGAAATTCTTGGCCACCATCCTAGTCGCAGACATTCCTCCTTCCTTTTAACGTAATGTTTTCTTAGTCAGAACTTCTTGTAAAGATGTGGGTGGGGATATTCAAATGGATTGTCACACTCCCCCATACCTGTCAATGGCAAATGAGAAGTTACCTCCCGGAGAACAGTCTGAGTATATTGTCCGAAAACAGATGATCCTAAGAAACAAATTACTCTATGAAGCAACATAGGTCTGTAATTAAATTAATTCTGTCCCCGATGAAATCCAACCCTCCAAAGTATCACCCAAAGATCCCAATGGTGTTTTGATTTAGAATTTGCTGGAAGTTGTTCCTCGGCTGGTTCTGGAGCGGGTTGTCCTGCTAGTTCACTGCAGGCTGCCCTACCACCTTTTTCATTTAAGTTGCAGTTCGAAAACACTAACCAATACAGCAAGGATATGAAGCATCTCATTCTGGACTGCAAGTGGCCAAAGAACGAGTGTAAAAATCTTCTGGCTCGTGGTGATGCAAGCTGTTGTGAAAGCAAGTCAGAAGCTATATTTTCAGGTAATAAATGGGGAGTGCTGGAAGCACTTACCACCTTACCGGCAATCAGTTTGGGATTCAATTGAATTCCTTAATGCCTTTTCTATGAAGCAATACCCAGAGAAATGAACCGGCAGGGCTGAGTCACTGGCTGTTCTCGGGTCATTACTGATGCCCCATCCGAATGTTCGCTCGGATAAGTTCACCTATTGAATGGTCCCGCCGGCCTAGTGTTCCTGACATCTAGAATTGCAAGTTTTCCATTCATTCAACGATGACCAGCATTTTCTTCCTTCCTGAACTCAAGGGGATTTCGATTTCGAGCAACTGTATTTTGAGGGAAGGGACAACCCTGCCTCGTGAGAGTGTGTCCCTCTGACCCAATCTGTCACCCAAAAAAAGATCATCAGAACCATGAGAGAAGTTGTGGCCCGGTTCATCGACTGATCAACAAATTCCTGTAAATACTCGACCGTTGATCAAATTCAAAAATGTTTCTTCTAAATGCTCAAATCCCAAATTCATTATGCTCTAGAAGGGCTATCTTGGAACTTAATTCTGTATCAGAACTGGCTGTGAGTGTCAGGATGACCTGAGCATGTCATGGAAGTGAAGAGAGATATCCATCTAAATTTGCTTGCGCTTCTTCCTCTTCCACCTCTGGACCCAATACTGATCCATTATCTAGAACTTGCAAATGGATCTATAGCTAAAGCAACAATTGGCCCAGCCTGCCCCGTATGCAGATGTCCAAGAAGAAATTTCTAGCCCGAAATCTTTTCCTGCTCCGCACCCAAGACTAGCACTTGAAGGTCCTCCTCCTGTCAGTCCTGTGAATGCAACCTGTGAAGTTAAGAGCCCCGCTGATGATGTGTGGAACGATGAGCTAATGAGGAATTCCTGGAGATTTTATGATGAGGCAGAAAGCTCGAAGGAGCTCGTTTAATTTCTTTACCACGAAGGCACCTGATGATGGAGATAACTACTATGATGAAGTGGTAGCAGATATGAACAGTGAATCATTTTGCTGTCAATGACTCGAAACAACGAGGGTAGAAGAGAAAGTAACAACAGCCCACTAGGAAATCTAAGGGCAACCAGCACTATTTCCTTAATTGCCTGAAGAGGATCTCCTATCCCTACCTCATCTGCAAACCATAGGTAAGTACTGTCAATCCTGCTAACACAGTTGCTTCTTCTTCTTTTTTCTCCTCAGTTGATAAGCCCTAAATTTCAAATGAGAATGGCCCATCCCCCTCTGGATCCTTTGATATTGGATCACTAAAAGGACCAAGGTTCAATTCAGAGCTGATACTAACCAAACCCCTCCCAAGGATTTGCCAAGATGATCCCAAATTTGGTAAATATCTCATTCCAAGACCACCTCTAAAGGCCTTTGCCCCACTCCTCTCTATACCAACCACCACAGCCTAGTCTGGTATTCTTGCTGTCACCGTCACTGTGACAAAATCAAGCCTTTTTTTATGTAACACTTCTTATAGCGGGCCAGTAGGCTCAGTAACTGTGTCATAGATTCTGGAGAGCCATCAGATAATGTATGCCTGCTAAGGTAGCTCATGCTTTAGGCTTGAACCTTACTCGTACTTATGACTTGCTACTCCATAGAAAGTAAGTGAAGTACCTTTTGGTTGGAAGGATTAATAAAGAAATGTCACCAGTGGCTTTTGCTGCTTGACCTGAAAGAAATTCTGGCCACCATCCTAGTAGCAGACATTTCCCTTTCCTTCCTTCGTACTAATGTTCTAAGTCAGAACGACTTCTTAAAGATTGGGTGGGGAGATTCAAATGGATTGGCACAACTCCCTCATACTGTCAATGGTACAAATTAAGAAGTTACTTACTCCCCCTGAGAAACAGTCTGAGTATATTGTGCAGAAAACAGATGATCCCTAAGAAAAAATACTCTAGGAAGACATAGGTCATGGTAATTACAGATTCTTCCCCTGATGAAATCCAACCCTCCAAATATCACCCAAAGATCCAATGGTGTTTGGATTTTCGAATTTGATGGAAGTTTTTCCTCGGCTGGTTCTGGAGCTGGTGTCCTGCTAGTATCACCTGAAGGCTGCCACACCCTTTTTTCATTTCAGTTGCAGTCGAAAACACTAACAATGACAGCAGATATGAAGCTCTCATTCTTGACTGCAAGTGGCCAAAGAACGAGTGTAAAAATCCTCTGGCTCGTGTGATGTGCAAGCGATTTTGAGCAAAGTCAGAAGCATTTTTTCAGGTAAAAATGGGAATGCTGAAGGCATTACCTAACCTTACCTTACCGAATCAAGGTTTGATCATTGAATTCCTTAATGCCTTTTCTATTGAAGCAATACCCAGAATAAAAGACAGCAGGGCTGATTCACTTGCTTGTCTCAGGTCATTACTATTCCCCATCCTGATCTCTCGGATAAGTTCACTATGAAATGGTCCCCCGGCCTAGTTGTCCTGACAATACTACTCATTGGCAAGTTTTCAACGATGACCATCATTTTCTTTCCTTCCGTAACTCAAGGGGATTTCGAGCAACTGTATTTTGAGGGAGTGACAAACCCTTGCCTCGTGAGAGTTGTGTCCTCCTCCTGCCAATCTGTCACCCAGAGAAGAATACAGATCAGAAGGGTGCATTAAACTCAAAGGAAACAAGATTCCCAAAGGTTTGGTGAGTTTGGAGGATTTGTTTGACAAACATGATAGATATGTAAAATCTAAAGCTTCTACTGGACCTCAGCAATCAGCTGAGTATGATAAGATTGATATAGGGAGTTCTACTGATCCCAAGCTGGTAAATATTGGGAAATGTTGCACAACCGATGAGAGGAGAAGAGCAATTGATCTTCTAAGGAAGTATAAGGATGTTCTTGCATATTCTTATGAGGACCTAAAAGCCTTCAAGCCAAAAGACATGCAGCACTCTATCCCTCTCAAACCAAGAATCAAACCTTTCAAGCAGAAGCAGAGGCAGTATAATCCCAAAATAGCTGACACTATATTTCAGGAGATTCAGAAACTGTTGAAGGCTAAAATCATCTTTCCCATTCACCATTCAACATGGATTGCAAACATTGTGCCTGTTAGGAAGAAGAATGGTGAGATCTGCATCTGTGTTGATTTCAGGAACCTGAATCAGGCTTCTCTGAAAGATAACTACCCTCTGCCTATGATGGATCAAATATTGCAAGTAGTAAACAGGATCTGAAATGTTATCTATGCTTGAGGATTCTCAGGATACAATCAGGCAGAGGTTGATACTGCAGATCAACACAAGACAGCCTTCACCACTCCTTGGGGTACCTTCGCCTATAAGAGAATGCCTTTTGGGCTGATTAATGCTGGTGCCACTTTCCAGAGAGCTATGGATTTGGATTTTGAAAGTTTGAAAGGAAAATGTATTGTCATATACCTTGATGACCTGACGGTGTTTTCAAAGACAAGAGCGGATCACTTCGACCACTTGGAAACAGTTCTGCAGAGATGCCGAGAGCATGGGATTTCTTTAAATCCTAAAAAATCTGTCTTCTGTGTTACAGAAGGAAAACTATTAGGGCACATTGTCTCAAAGGATGGTATTAAGATTGATCCTGAACGAGTTCAGGCCATCCAGCAAATTCCTCTCCCAACCAGTAAAAAAGGCGTGCATTCCTTCTTCGGTAAGATCAATTTTTTAAGAAGATTCATCCCTGATTTTGCTGAATTAACTTTGAACATCTCTCAGATGATGAAAGGAAAGCAAGCATTTGGTTGGTCTTCTGAAGGAAAGGAATCCTTTGAGGGTATCAAGAAAGCTATTGCCAAAACTCTAGTTTTGGCCTGTCCTGACTTCAGCAAGGATTTCATCATCTATTGCTACGCTACAGATAATACCCTGGATACCGTCTTAACCCAAGAAGACTCTGATGGACATGAGCTACCAATTGCCTTCATGAGCTATATCCTGAAGAATCATGAGCTAAAATAAACCATGATGGAGAAGCATGCTTTTGCAAGTAGTCAAAGCTGTCAAGCAGTTCCATTTCTATATCCTCAACTCTCACTCTATGGTGCTGGTTCCAGATACGACTGTTAAGTCAATTCTTACACAGCAAGAATTTGGGTCCAAGAGAGGAAACTGGGTGGCTAAAGTCCAGGAGTATGACATTGATATCAAACCAACCAAGCTGGTTCGTGGAAGGGGTCTTTGTGAGCTCATTGCTGAAGGAGCCAAACATGAGTTGCTGGAGGAGAAAGCTGACATTCCTACTGTTCTATTCCTTAGTTCAGTCGATGAATGGTATTCCTGACATTGCCCATTTTCTCACCTATGGGGAATGCCCCTCTCATTTAACTACCAAGGAAAAGAGGACTGTTAAATTGAGATCAGCGCAATATGTACTGTGGGAAAATGCCTTGTTCAAGCATGGTTTAGATGGGAGATTTCTGAAGTGTGTGGACAAGGAGCAGCAGAGAAAGTTGCTCTCAGCTTTCCATGATCAGGCATGTGGAGGGCACTATTCATCAATAGTCCACAGCTCACAAGATACTCTGGGGAGGATATTACTGGCCTTCTTTGTTTAGAGATGCATCCAAGTGGGTAGATAAATGTGAAGCTTGTCAGACCTTTGTGGGAAGACCTAAATTGGCATCTTTACCTCTCAAGCCGGTTGTGATTGAGGAACCATTTCAGCAGTGGGGCCTAGACTTCACTGGTGCACTGAACCCTGCTTCTAGTGCTGGTCACACGCATGTGCTAACTGCCACTGACTACTTCACCAAATGGGTGGAAGCTATTCCAGTCAAGAGCACTACTTCTGAAGTTGTATGCAACTTCATCAAAGAGAACATCTTGGTTAGGTACGGTGTACCTAACAAGATTGTAACAGACAATGCTTCAAACTTTTCCTCAACTGAGATAATGGATTTCTGCTATGGGTATGGCATCTCTCTATCTCATTCTTCAGATTATTACCCCTAGGGAAATGGACAAGTAGAATCCACCAACAAAAATCTGGTGACTATCATAAGGAAGTTGGTCAATGAGTCTCAGCGAAACTGGCATAAGAAGCTTTATGATGCTCTTTGGGCAGATAGGATCACACCTAAAAGAGCCATTGGAATGTCTCCTTTTCAAGTGGTGTATGGAGTGGAAGCTCAATTGCCAGTGACAGTGGAACTGCCAGCCTTGCACCTGATGAAGGCCATTGACGATACTAGTTTCAGTGATGCTCTGGATAAAAGAATCATGTACCTGCACAAATTGAACGAGGATAGATTGGAGGTTGCTGACATGATATCCACTCACCAGCAGAAGGTAAAGGTTCTGTTTGACAAGAAAGCTAAGTTCAGGGAGTTCCAAGTTGGAGATACCATGCTGTTATGGGACAAAAGACATGAACCTCGTGGCAGCCATGGAAAATTTGATTCACTATGGCTCGGACCATTCAAGATAAGACACTTTGCTGGTAAGAACTCTTTCTATCTTGATTACATGGATGGTTCTCCCCTCCCACTTCCTTATAGTGGGCAGTATTTGAAGTTGTTCAAGTCCTAGGTGACTAGGGAGTCCCCTTTGTATATTTTGTACAGTTTTTTTTGCTTTTCTGCTTTCAGTGTGTTTCCCTTCTATTGTTGTTTGTGTTGCCCTCTGTGTTGGTTTGTTTTTGACTCCTTTTCCCAATGGATAAGGCACTGTTCTGCTTCACCGAGTTATCTAAGTTCTTGCCTTGTCTCATTTCATGAATTTACACCAAGTCATCCCCAGAAGGAGCCAGCTGTTGTCTACTCAAAATTTCCCACTCTGATAAGAGTAAAATTTCAAAATTTTGAGTATTAAGTGTTTTTCTCTGAGGTGCCTAAGCCGTGAAATCGAAAAAATCTGTGTTTTGGGTCATTTTGTGTGATTTTCAGGCCTGTCAGAAATTTTTGTCCCATCTATCCCAAGTACGAAAATGCACTCTGTTCCCCGATCGGCCAAAATCCCCGAAGCTGTCCCATTTTCGGGCCCGTCAGAAAATTTTGTCCCAAGTGTCCCAAAACTTATTTTGCGTGTTGTTCCAATTTCGGCCGAATCATCCTTCCCACGTACTTCACACTTTCCTGTCGCAAATGTCCCAAAGTTAAAAAAAGTGTGAGCTTTCCCATTCTCGGCTGATTTTCCCGAACCGCGTCCTTCGGAAATTTTTGTCCCAACTGCCCCATTTGAAAAAGTGCGAGCTTTCCCAATTTCGGCTGAGCCGGTCAAGTCGCGTACTTTGGAACTTTTTGTCCTGAATGTCCCAAGTCCAAACGGGCCCTTTGTTCCAATTTCGGCCGAAACACCCGAATCACGTACTTCACACATTTTCGTCCCATTTGTCCCAAATGCATTTGTGCGTCCTCTCCCTATTTCACCCGAATTGGCTGAGCCACGTGTTTCACGCATTCGCGTCTCACATGTCCCAAGCGTACCTAGTGTCATTCACACTTATTTTCCCCCACTCGCTCCAAGTATGATACTTTTCAAATTGGTGGTTGTGTATTCAATGCGCATTAAAGTCATTTCTCTCTCCAAATGGCTATATAACGAGCATTCCCCTTTGCATTTTCGCATTGCTTCCATGCTATCTTTTGCTCGAACCCTCGCCATTTGAAAACTTGCACGATTCCCCCTCCATTTGCAAATTCCTTCCAGAAGTCTAGGTTGCAGCTCCGAGGCTATCAACATGAAGATCAAGTTCCAGGGACAGGAGCAAATTTCTCCGCTTGAATCTGCCGTTAGCAATATAGGGGACAGCGAAGCTCGTCATCTTGACTTTGGTGATTTTTGGGCAAGAATGACAGATGCAAACCCTACACCAATGGCACAGATGATTAATGATAGTGGTTTAGCTTTTGCCGGAGGATTCCCAATCTCAGTACAGTGTGTTGATACAGTGCTTTCATGTGGAGCTCACTTCGACCCCGATTCTAGCGAATTGACAAATGTACATGGGGAACTCATTGCCAAGCTGGACGCTGCTGCCATTGGCACTGCTCTGAGAATTCCGGAGATGGACAATGCTATAGTCATCTCCCGAGATCAAGCACAGGCTATGTTCGACCAAGACAGTGACAAATACAAGGCGCGAGTGGCGAAGTCTTGGTTGAAGAACCCTAAGAAAGGCGCTTCTCGCCTAACCAAAACCCTCTTCCGAGTAGATTTCAACGAAGAACTGTCAGACTTCATAATCCTGCTGGCTCGGGTTATGGGTTTGCCCTCCACCAATGAGTTTCATTTCTGGATGTGCCCGCTCATCAGCATGGTGTGCCAAGGAACACAAAATATCAACTAGGCAGAGATCATCAGTATGAATTTGGCTGAGCAGTTATCCAACGTCCAGCAAACAAAGAAGTTCTACATGACTTCATATCTGATGTATACCCTAGCAGCATCCAGGCAGTGGTTTGGTTTCTCCTATGTAGATGCACACAAAGATGATCCAGTGTATGCCTATTGCCCGCAGTTCACCTTGGAGACCAGCAACCGCAATTTCAGAAGGGTCAATGATGTTTTCACCATGTACGTGGTCAGATTGCTTGAAGGTGATACTGCAAGAAGGTTTTCAGATGAAGCCATGAACCATATATCACAGTATGGAGCCTACTTCATTCAATTCAAGAAATTCTCCTATATTAGGCTGGCTGGCTATGAGAGCACCCCTCTGCGGCTCCCCATGTTCTGCAACGACAAAATGGCCCTGATAGAAGTATGCAGGCAACTAGACAAGTTGCACAGAACTTGTAGAGACAAGAAGATTTCTGGCCTGCACTTTCCCATCTCTCTGGGAAACTACACATGCAAAACAGCTCTAGATGCTCAGAACATAGAGAGAGCCCTGGTCCCTATCACTGTTCATTTCTTCAAGCCTAGAACCTACTTTGACTTAAAGAAGTTCATTGAACAGAACCTCAAGATAATCTATCATCATAGGGGAGATACAGAACACTACTGGGCTGACTGTGCAGATGATTTTAAAGCCAGAAGAAGGCATTGTGGCAGGTTCTCCCTGCAATTGATCCAAGAACTCAGTCTGTACCAAGTTCCTGAAGGTCTCCAAGATGACAATTCTGAGCTATACTCTTATGAGTATGAAAATGTGATTAAGCACACCCCTCTAGAGGACCTGGATTGGAACAAGAAAGAGAGAGATGATCTGGCTGAGATTCTTGCTCCAGTCTTAATCAGGACTAGGGTCTGGTTCAGTAAGAAGATCTGAGAATTCAAGAGGCACTCAGGAGAATCTAGCTCCAAGGATGATTCGACACCCATAAGAGAGGCATCAATTCCAGAGTCTGGAACACCAGTGAAAACCCCTCCTGCCTCAATAGCTCAGGGACCTGTAGAATCTACTCCTTCTCCATCTACCCAGGTATACAAGAAGAAACTCAAAGAGGTAAAGAAGGAACCTGTAGAGAATGATCCTCCAAGAAAACAGGTAGAGTTGCCTATAGGGCCAGAGAACATCGTTGTTCTCAGTGAAAGTGAAGAAAGTGAGATGCCAACTCCTGCAAATGTTCCTGAAGATCCAGCAGATAAGGACAAGGAGGTCCAGAGCACTGAACTTCTAGGTACTACTGATTCTTCTACTGCCATTGCCTCCAGTGCTCTACTTACGTCTCAGCTTGAATCAAAACCTACGCAGACCCTGAGTGTCATGAGCTCCCTGTCTCTTGGTCCCCATCCCCCTCCTACAGATTCTTCTTCCTCTTTTGCGTGGGTGCAACCTCTGGTCGACAAAAGGAAGAGGAAATCCTCCTCTCAAAGCTTGGGACCAAATTTTGATTCTGTAGCAGCCTTGTTGGGCACCACTCCTTCTCGTGCCAAGAAAGCCAGAACCAACTCCAGAATTGTGTCTGATGCCCAAGGTCAGCAATTCTTGGAGATTGCTAAGCCTACAGTAGACAAATCAGAATCAGACTTGCTGACATCTGACTTAGAGCTTTCAAGGATCCCCATGGGAGAGTCTACTCCTGAAGGTGAAATTCACAACCTCCAGGAAACAGTCACAAGAGTCATTGGAAGGGTAGAGAAAGGGCAGCAGACTATTGAACAGCTGGAAGAACAAGCCCAAGTTCTCACAAGTTTTATCAAGTCACTCTTGTCTAAGGACAAAGTTTTTGACCCTACCCCCTTGACTGCTCTACCGCCTCCTGTAATTCTAAGCCAAGATGAAGTGTAAAGTATTAAAGATATGCACAAGTATTCTGTCTATGGCAGAGCTATTGAAGCCATGGTGGATGACATGCTTATTGCTGGGCTAAACTTCATCGATGAAGCTTTTAAACTACATGGAAAGGTAGACAATTTGCAACAGAAGCTATCATCTACTATTGGGGTTATGGATAAAGAGCTTAAACTCTGGAGCAGTTGCATTGTAGACCTTCGCCTCATGGGACAGACAGATGAGAACATCTTACTGGCAAACAAGATTTTCGATGATGCCAAAGACAATCTATCAAAATCCTGGGTCTACAGTGTAGAGTGGAAAATCAAAGTCTTGGAGGAAGCTGTGGGAGAAATGAAGAACTGTTGGCAGAAGGGAGAAGCTTTCAAGACACTGGCAGCTGCTACTTTCAAAGATATGCATTGTCATCTTCAAGATGAAAACTCTGGTGCTTCCTTGTCCTTGCAAGAAATCAAAGCTTAGTTCAGAGCTTTTGTCAAAGATCATCTATTCAAGGAAAGCTCCATCTCTAAGGAAAAGATGAAAGAAATTTGTTCTCTTCAGTCTACCATTGAAGAAGCAAACAAAGATTATCATACTCACGTCAAGTTTGATAAAGAGATGGAGAAATGTCTGGGATTTTGGACTCACTCTACAGCTAACACATCAGTCCCTCATGGCAGAGATATAGCTGAGTCATTGAAGAAATTCAGGCAGCAGATTCTGAAGACAGTGGGTCCCTCCCAGTAACCTGCCACCTGTCTCCTTCTCCTTTCTTTCCTCTTCTTCCCTTTCTTTTCGTATTCTTTGTAATTAGTTAAGGTATTGTAACCAGCGGTCCTTAACTATTCTTTAGTTAAAACAAACGGTTACGAAAAGTAACTGACTTGTAATCTATATAATGGCCTTTCCACGCCATTTTGAGAGGGAGGAAGAACTTGGAATATTTGCTGAAAGTGTAAATAGATCTTAAAGAAATCAATACAAAAGGGCTTTCCATTCTTTGTCTATCTGATTCTCGTTATCTCTGTGTTTTCCTTTAATATTGTGAAGATCATTTTGTTCTTAACTCGTTAGTCTCTCTGATTGCATACTATTCAGTTTTGCAAATACAGTGATCTTGTACAACCAAGGAGGAACTTTGTGTCCTTGATTAATAAATATGAAGAAGGTTATTTATGGAACTTTGTGTCTTTAAATTTAATCTCATTCAGCCAACGCAAATGATCTTGTCTTAAATTCTTTGAAGCTTCGCATACAGGAGGAATTATTCTGCTATCTATAATTCTGAATGTTGCTATTCTGCTCATCTCCTTTTTCCCCTTCCTCAGTCCTTGTGTGATTGATGATCCTTGTGGAAAACACTTTCGTAAAATCCAAGTTTGACCATAAAAAAATGTTCTATACATTTGTAAATAAGTTCGTTTCTGAATAAGGGAACCTCTCCCATTAAAGAGAAGGGACTTCTTGTCCCCTGACTGTTGCTCTTCTAAAAGGTCCTATTTGACGACCAACAGGGTCCTAAGAATGTGACGTGATGACAATTGACACCGTTTGCGAACATGTTATTTTGTTCCTTTGGGTGAGTAAAGGGCACCACCATATATAATGTCAAAACCCCTTTTTAGGTGGGACCTTTTTAGATAGCTCCACATGGAAACCCTGCTAACTTCCAAGACTTTACCCACTCCTTTCACTCTTGAAGTCACGACGGTTGGACACATGGCATTGTCCATGAGCCTACTCTACTTTCTTTGTGTTTTGGCTAAGTCTCTTTTTAGGAGCAACTTTGTTGGACCCTAGACATGTGGAGGGCCTGCGTTTAGTTGGGGACCTACATTTGGATTTTACCTTGTAATTTACACCAAAGAGACAATTCGATGCTTCCACTGGCCCTTCCCATGCTTAGAATTTTCAACGGCCAATGAAATTTTATTAGATTCTGACCACGTGGAGATCCTGCGCATCCCTTGGGGGTCAAATTTTGTCACACATTTTAAAGGTGTTCTGAGATGACATGTGCCAACTTCCATAGTTATGTTGCTTTTCTTTGAGTCGACTTGCTTTGGGCTCAATTTTGACTTACCAATTTAGCTTTCTTCACTTTTCAATTGTCCATTTCCCTGAGATCCCCAAAAATGTGAAGTCCGAAAACTTTGAGGCTTTCTCCATTTTTTCACTTAAGCTTTGGTCTTCTTCAACATTTCAATTGGCCATTCATTTCCCACCTCCCATTTCCATTTTCAAGCTTGCCTTAAGATTGATTGTTAGATTTGAAATGTGGGCTCGCATGACTGAACCGTCCTCTTCATTTCTCTAGTGTGGAAGGTCGTGTTTGATACAACTTTTCCCATCGGGAAAACTTTAATAAAAAAACCAACACCTAAAACTTCAATCACACCTTAATAACAACCTTTTTTAACTTCCCAAATTCTTACATTTCCATCTCCATGCTAAAATCAGTCCAACCAATATCATTTGGGCATCTAGGGCTTAAGAATAGGTCTATTGTAGACCTAAAAAACATGTCTAAACCTTGAACTAGCACTCTAAGACACTTTTTAATGTCCTAAAAATTCATCTAAATACTCTCCATTCTCTCACCAACCTCATCCAATTCCTATATACCTATAATCCATCATGACATACCTCATATTTATTTCAATTCCTCAAAACCAGGACTCATAACCATGCTTACACCATCCATATTGACCTCCTCATGTATTTCCCACTCTTTCAAATGTACAAGAGTCTTCCAAACACTTCATGACATCATCAAAACATCCATCAAACTATGAAATCCACTATATCATCTCAAGATACCATGCCACAAAACTACTCAATCATGGCATGAAAACAATGAAATACATTACCAATCAACCTTCATTCTTCTTACTTAATTTTACATCAATGACATCCTAAAAAATATTGACAATACCAATAACATTGTGAAAAATTCAATTACATCACAATTCCAAAAACCTCCCCCTCTGTTATTAATGGAAAACATAAATAGCTTAATCTCCCACTAAGTTATTTCACATTCCCTCAACTCATTTTCCCCCTTTTGACATTAATGAAAAAACAACATACCTACAACATCTTGGATATCTTCACTTGAGAACACACTATGGCTCACAATTTGGTTGGAACCAGTAACCAAACAAAATAAGGTCTTTTTGACATTCTTCTCTTATTTTGAATCTTATAACAATATAATCCCCTTAACTAATTCATACCTTAAAATAACATACTTAAATTCCTTCTTGAGATGAGAGAAAAACACATTCTCCCCCTATTTCCATGCATACCTTCCAACCTTCACACACCTTCTCAAGGAAATACAACTCCATGACTATACTAAATAGCTTATAAGAAATATTTTACAACTTACCTTTTTCCATCTCTCATTTTTACCATCAAAATCCTAGGTCATATCAATTCTCATAACATTTATTTTAGCTATTTTCCTCATTTTAGGTCTAAATATTCTATTTAAAGCTCATAGAATAATCAATACTACATGAAAGTGGTTGAAGAATTAATACAGACCTCAAGACATAGATTAGACTTTTAAAACACATAATTGTCTCATATTACCCACTTGTTAGATCTTCATATGAGCTACATACATGATTGAATCCCCCATGAGTACTTAACATCTCAAATACAACACAATATCAATGCAAATCTCCCTAACTTTCCCACTTCATTTAATAGATACCAACCTTCTCAAAACTATACACCTAGACCTCATGAAAAGAAATCAACACTAGGAACATTATACAAATCCGGACCAAGGTATGAAATACTCAAATAAAATAATTTACATACTATGCCCAGGAGATTCAAACTTCCCCTAAAACAAATTGAGGGTTAATTAGCTCCATCATGGCTCCAAATTAGCATGGAAAAATATTTCATGTTAGATAATACTTCAAGAAATAAAACCATGCATGAAGAGGAACATCTTTGCACTTTAATTTTTCTCGTGCATGACATCATCACTAAATCATGAACACCAAACCTCAAATCTTATCATGATATCGCTATTTTACTAAATTCACTATGTTCTATTCAAATTTTATAACTAATTACATGTTATCCTACCTTCAAGATAATAAGACATAACTCCATGACCAAATACATACCTTTTGAACTGTAACACTCATGCATACTCATAGTATCCTTTCCAACTGGTCTTATTATCAAGCTCTACCATGAAAAATCTCTATAAAACTTATTTTTTAGGCTCATATTATTGGTCATAACCTAACTGACATACCAATAACCCTCTTATGTCTTTATGTTACTCATATACGCTCGATGACATATTGTTCTTACAGACCAATGATTGTACTTCTTTTATTCAAACTCCAAAGAACCATACTAATCAGCCAAAGAATCCTTCATGCACATTTTCTCTATACACATTGTTGAATACTATTCAAAACTCAAACATACCTTCTTGAATCACTCTTCCTATATTTAACTCATGCAACTAGATTCTCGAGACTTTCATAGATCTAAATGAGATAACACAATCACCATTCCAAGTGAAAACATACATATCTCATTCTTGAATACTTCCTGTTATCCCACATACACCAATATGTTGATGCTTCAACCATATAGCACACTCAGGACTCTCTACCTATCAATACTTCAAAGGACAATTGTAAAAACAATCAATGCAACACATGTTCTCATCATCTCAAATTGTCCCGATGCCAACAATACTTATCTACTGATATAGACAAATATAGGTCACAAAAAAAGATTTCATGCATATAAAACTATTTACCATGACTTTTCAACCCTTTCAAAATTCTTAAGAAATCAGCAACATGTCCACAAACTAAACTAAAATAGGTCACCAAACATAACTCAATATTCTTTACTTGGTCATCAACATGATTAGCACACCTCACTGCTTCAAGATGACTACTGTCAAGCTCCTTTTTCATGATACAAACCTATGATATGCCTTAAAGCATAGAATTAATCTTGTTAGTACCCAAATTTAATCTCCTTCAAAGGCCAAGTAACATCACGGATTTAGCAGGAGACTCAGAGGTAGATAGATGATTATGTATGTCATTTTGTAGCTGGGGAATAAATCTATCTAACTCTTTATCTCTAAGGCTTTGGAAGGAGTGGTTTGCACCTTCAAAGGATGTGATTTTATCCTAACTATTTTAGGTTGTGCCTTTCAACCAAGGTAAGAGAACCTATTTTTTAAACTCTGTTATTGATGAATCCTGGTAAATCCTTCTTTTGTACAAATTTTATAAAGAAGACCTTGGGAAAATGTCATCAACACACCAAATTTGACTCTCACGAGTTGTCACTTTCAGATTATTTCCTAGGGAACTCATAATGTTTAATCTATATATGAGTATGGAGTGTGGTATGGTTCAATTATGAGATGTATAGGCCTGGATGGGTATCGTATAATCACGTTCTATAACTCTACTTTCCATTGGTGGCATCAAAATGTTCTATACAATCTAATGTGAGGGTTTTAAAATGTACAACACCTCATGTACTAAATTTCAATAAAATAAACATCATGGATCCTTGAAACAATAGTTTATGAACACTAGTAAATAAAAATGAAAATAAATCTATAAGTGATGAAGTTAAACTGAACCTAGTTCTTGTTTCCTACTAAATTGACCTAGGTGTTACACTACACCAATTCAAAGGTGGTATTAAACTCCATGTAGTTGTCTTAGCGTATCAACATTTTTTATGTAACTCTAACCTAAAACCTTATGTTATCCTTATGTCTCTTGACACAAATATAGAAGGCATAACTAAATATAAAATAAAATGTGCCAAACATCATTACTATATAGTGTGTTGTGATCGAAATCTCTATATTGATTCCTTTTGATCTTGAGAAACTTTGGAAATTCTTTGTATTAAATACTTACAATACAAATGAGTTGGTTTGAATTGTGAGGTATATTCAATGGGAGGCATGCATCTTTAACCTTGTTCGAATGAATTTATACCTATGTATATATTACTTCAAGGTTGTCATATTACTTTTATAGAATTTTGGATATCTAGTAGTTCTTTAGAAATCTATATTGTAATAATCTCTCTTGAAGAGTGTCAATTGAGTTTAAAATTGCGTTTAAAAATCTTTTGTTTTAATTGTAGGTTAAATTCTCTTTAATCCCACCTTTGGGATGTGAAACTACACATAGAAAGATAAAAAATAGAAAACATTCATTAGAAGAGGGAAATAAGATTTTATGTATATATCCAAGACCATATTACAACTTATTCTCATCCCATATAATTATTGAAAAGTATTTCATGATGATTGTGTAAAATTCTAGATGAGATAATTGGGATTGATATGTTACTTTAGATTAATGTAACATAGTATGTGAGTGACTGAGTAATGTGTAGAGTAAATCAAGTCATGTCGGAGATATATACTAAGTCTCTTTGGCTTAGAATTCATGCACAAGTCATATTATAAAGAAAAATCCAAACTTATCATTATTGAAAGATAAATTTTCAAATGATAAATTGTTGAATTTATTAGCCTACATTTCCCCCCATTTAAATATGAATTCAAAAATTGCATACTTAAATAAACAAATACTTGATTTTTTACACACACACTTTCTTCACTTAAAGTTGACGCTTATGCATTAGTGTTTGCATGCTCCATGATGAAACTTACAACATAAAGTGTTGTATAATGTCTGTAAATTATGTTGAAATGTAACTCATATTTTATAAATATATATGTATCTTTTAAATATTATATTTATAAGTATTATAGTAAAGAGGAACAATAATGGAAGGAATATTCCTAATGATTTTTTTCGATGGAGAAACTATTTCATTTGTTGTAAATGAATATTTTTATTTATTATAAGTCATTGGTAGATCGGGTGTTATCAATAATTTTTTTTGTTGAACTATATGAAGACTTGTAGAGGATTTGAGTGTAACTTTCCTCAACACCAAAAGGAAAGTTGTAATATGACTTTCATCTTAAAAACCCCAAATTAGTGAATATTCTTACAATGTTTTCTAGTCACCCTGATATGATAAGGATTAATGGTCATCTTGATATCTTCAAATCCTATGAACCATATTATTGCACAAGGATCTAGAAAAAAATGTAAAGTAGTCAAAGCCATAAACTATTTTAACTAACTGTAGTAAACAGTTAACTAAATTGTAGTAAACCTAGATCTAGCAGACTATATCGACAACATGTATCTATCTGTAAAAATTTAGTAATTCTATCATTTTTCAAAATAATACTTTAGAATAGAAACATCTATCCTACACACTAATGTTTGTTGGATTTTTCTATTATAAATTGGTATATACTTATGTAAAATCTATTGAAATTTTAAATTTTAATCTGTTAATACATATTTGTAATTTTTCATTCTATTCTTGAGCTCTAAATTTTTTTTGTGTGTCTTATGTGTATAGATATCCATTGTGGAAAAATAAAGTAATATACCCATCCTTTTAGTTGAGTGAGATATGAAAATAGAATTCTGATCTTTACAAAAATGATTTGTATCCATCTCTTATGTGTTCAACAATCTCGATCGGATCATGTAGAAGTGTTTTTGTGGTAAACACCATTGATATGATATTCCTGCAAGGGTGTACATTGTTAAAAAAAGATGAATATAAAAATATATAACAATAAAACAATCAAAAATCACAAAAAATAATCACATATAATAGTAAAGATGAAAATAAAAAAGGATGCATAAAAGTAATCTAGCATATAAGTACATAATCAATGCCACATATTTTAGTCATAGAAAATGCATAGTGTTGTCACAATGGAACACCAATGTGTCACAAAAAATGCATACTAAAGGCCATATGTTATATACATAGAAAAACATGCATTTAATAATGAAAGTGAATAAAGTAGAAAAAATATCCCAAAATGTATATAGATCTATATTTATAGTGTTGTACAAGAAATGTTGCATCCATATAAGTTTTAAAATATCTTATATGCAATATAAGAAACAAAACATAATCATAAAGTAATATCAAATGTTTTACAAGAAAACAGACTGAGTAGTGCATGCGATTCCCATAGATTAGAAGTTCCACTAGCAAATACTTAGGACAACATCTATCATTTTTTATCATACTATAATTTCCTTCATAGAGCACAAGATACCTTATGAATGCTTGTTTGCAAAAAGTATTTATAAAATACATTATCCATTAAACTTTATGACAAATAACATATGTAGAGTAAAAAGTTAGAAGATTAAGTCATATGTTGGTAGTTATTTTATTTCTTTACAAATATTCAAGTGTTTTGTTTTTATTTAAATATTTTAATGGTTTTACTCTAAAATTTGGAATATTTGTATGAACATAATAAAAAAATGTCTAATAATATCAATATGGGGATGGGAATAGTAAAAAAAATATAGGATCAAACCTTGAATGATTCACATGTGTAGCAGCATAAGGATGTACCTCAATAAAATGCATCCTATTTATGTAGGTGCATCTAACTTCATACAATATCCTATGTCAACAGAAACTAGTTCCACAATATAATCTATCAATATTTGCATATTTTTGGAACATATTGGTTGTTTCTTGAGTCAATTAGTGAAAATATATAATTTTGGAGATTCATAGATTTTTCTAGTACATTCTATAGAGTTCAAGTGTCCTTTTCTCAATATTTTCATAGTGCATAGTTCAACATTGTAATTATTTGTCTAATGTGTAATCATCAGGTGTACAAGCATCTCTCGTGTAATCTTCTTTAAGTCACAAACTTAGGAAAAATAGATGTTTAAAGTTACAAGGTAGAGGAATATGTAAATGATTTTTTTTTCATCCATTGTTCAGTTATTAGGCCGTTTCATTTGCATTCCATAGAATAAGTCTTAGGAGGTAGCATGAATGAATGTAAAAGTATAGAAAATTTCCTTATTATTGTAGTTCAAGATTGAGAAATAACTCAGTACTTAACAAAATTGTGAGATGTGAACTTAAGGATCATCATGAATAGAATAAATGAAAAATATATCACACAAGAGGAGATAAGTATATGACATATGTTTTATGACTCGGATGAATCAACTGCATTCATTACAATGTTGATATTTCGCTAAACGTGATATCCCAAACTTTTGGT
Source organism: Taxus chinensis (assembly GCA_019776745.2). Lineage (NCBI taxonomy): Eukaryota > Viridiplantae > Streptophyta > Pinopsida > Cupressales > Taxaceae > Taxus > Taxus chinensis. Next base: position 869,416,885 of record CM034146.1, on the reverse strand, counting down.
TTTCATTTAAATCTTTTTTGATTTGATCTATCTATGTATACATGTTTTATTTTAGATCATTATTATTTCATGTGCAGTATAAGGGTTATGAGGTTTGATGTTATCTTTTTTTAGAATCTCTCACCCCATATAAATCACTTAGTATCAATGTGAGATTGCTTTCCTTGAAGAAAGGAATGACATATATTGTAGTTTTCCACATTTTTTAGTGCAAGTAGAAATTCTTTATGAATATATTATCGTAGGCAGTTGTTGGGTAAAGGGTGTGAGATGAAGTGGCACAATAATATTTTTATGGCATTCCATAATGTTTATTTCTGGTTACAACATTTGTGCAAGAATCTTCCAAAAAGAGGATTGTTTGGTAGAATATTGTGGAGATTTATTACCTAAATATAAAAAAAGAAAATGGAGAACTTGTATTTAAAGTACACAATAGATGAATGTAGGATCCCAAGATTAGGGTATTAGAGTTGAGGAATTTGATAAAATAATGTGAACTATGAAACCTCACTGGGAATATGTCAAATCCACACATTGAAAAGGTATTGTTATGGAATATAATAGTAATGATGAAGGAAGACCCTTGAAATAAGGATTAAAGGATTTTAATGTGAATGTGGATGTGAATGAAAATACCAAATAAGAGGAAGCTCAAGATTATTGTGAGGAAATAGTGCTTCAAGCAATCAATAAGACGCATAAATAAGTTAAATTAGACACCCCTCATTATTATGGTATATAAGAACTAATAGACATTTTGTATTGGATATTAGACATGAAAAATTATTTTCGATATGAAGATATATAATATCCCCACTAAATGTTGAAAGGTCATAAATATCATTGGTGGGAACATATTCATACGAACTAATTTTAACGTGGAAAGCTGAAAATTAAGGGATGGGGTAGGTTATTGTAAAGTATTTCCCCCCAAAGATTACCAGTTCAATTTATTTATGAGGTTATAAGGATTATTATTTAGAGATATTAGTGTGAGATAATATGATAAAGAATTTATTAACTCATCATTAGGTAAGGACATGTGGAAAATATTAAGGTAGTTATTTGCATTACATATAGAAAATAAAGATGAGATCACTATGCTAAATTTTCATTCCATTGAAGAAGTGTAGTACTAAGATTTTAATTCATACAGAAATTTGGAGAAAAAATAACATAGAACTAACCAAATAAAGGAAAAATATGCTTAGTGTTATTGAAAAAGTAAATTTATAAATAATTCTAAAAAGGTGATAGTGAGTCCTATTTTGTTATCTAAGCTGAAGGAAATTCTATTAGACATGTTCGTGAGCCTCTAGAAAGAGGTCATGGATTCTCAACAATATTCTATAGGTTTGGAGAGAGAAATCATATAACATATGAGTTCCCACACACCAAATGATTATAAGTAAAGTTTGAAAATAACACAAAGATAATCAAAAGGATATATGATTCATGAAGTAGAGATATATATGGGAGTAAAGTTACTGTTTAACTGTATATTATTTAAACCATAAATAAAATAGATTATTCTTGAGAAGAGAAAAATATGTTTAGAAAAATTTGTATATAAAATGAAAAAGTCTAGAAGATGATGGTGGATAGTGGGATCAATAATAACCTTGTCATAGAATATATGTTAAGTAAATAGTATTTCAAAAGGATTCAACATCTAAGACCATTTAGGTTTTGTGGTTTCAGAATCAGGACTAGATTCTACTGACGAGATATGTCACATCATTCTCATGGATGCATGTGATGCAAGAGCATCACTCTTAAATTTTAAATATGGTTGAAAAAAATATTTTTTTCTTTCTCAGAGTGGTTATAGGTCTAGGGAGTCATTTACAGTCATCTATGGTTGTTGGTTTAGTTTAATTACTTCATAAATTTGAATTGTGGACTATCCCTCCAAAAGTGCAAATTTGAATTTCCGAGGATATTTTGTCTTAGTTCAAGAGTTACGATGTATTTATTTTTTTAGGTAAGGTTTTTAAAGTTTGAAATGAGAAATATATACATGTACAAATTCACTTCTAGGGATAGAGGTCAGAGGTAATTTATTTTATCCTTATAAACTTAAGACATCTTGTGTAAAATAACCCTAATAAAGCACTTATGCATGTAAAACGTGGGTACAACTAACTTGAGGAATCCACACCTCAGTTAAAAGGTGGTAAAAAAAATTAAAAATTTCTTGAATATAATTTTATAAACTCATTGCCTTAGTCTGTGAATGAAGTGATAAATCCAAGGAAATTTTATTTTGGTGTATATACTTTGCGTCGACAATTTTTCATTGTTCTTGTGCATAGTGTTGATTATTGAAACTAGTGCATTCATACTAAGAAGAACCTTAATGGTAAAATTTCTTTTTTTATGTGGATCTAAAATGATTGATATGTTCCATTGTCATAGTTTTTGGAAATAAGATTGAAAGAAATGTGCAAGCCTTCAATAGAAATTTTTAATTCATGCAAGTTAAAAATATCAACAATAAGTGAGAGTGTTTAACCAATAGGTTGAAGTTGTGTACGTGTAAAACTATGTTAAATGGAATGAAATTAACGCCTAGTATATTCAAAGAAAATTTAATCAAACAAGAACATCATAAGAACAAGTTAAGGTAAAATAACTTCTTCAATGCATAAACATGATAAAAGCATTAAATGGGAAGTCATTCCTACTCTTTTTTATTGTTACTTAAATTATGAAACTAATTAGATCATCTAGTAATCAAATTAGTGTTATTTCCCTTAAGAATTAAGGATGAGATATCTTCATGAAATGGATACAAGGACATCTTTAGATCTTCCCATACTCCTCAATTTGAGAGAATGGATGCAAGATGGAGAAGATATTTCAAACAATGAAGAATGGCTCAAATAAAAATGCCTATTATTTTCACTATTGAAAATGATGTGTAAGAAAAATGGAAGGAGGAGGGTTCGTTACATAGTTTTATTTTTTGGTTAAGGGTCTAAATTTGGTGGATGTGGGATAAATCCCAAAGAAGGGGATGTTAGTTCCCTTTTTCACAAAAGGAAATTTACACTTTAAAATAGAAGGGGATGTTAGTTCCCTTTTTCACGAAAGGAAATTTTTCCAAATTTCCACTGAAATTCCGCACCTTTGCTGTTGACTGTAACAAAATTTTGACTATCCTTTATTGGCCTACAATGCATTTTGATGTTTTAATCCTTTATATGACAAGAGGTGAAAATTCCAAGTTACCTCCGATGGTCCGCTTCCCCATTCCTTTCACATTTTTAAGGCCAACCTTGACCTCTCTCTTATCAGGCTTGCGGGCCATTTTGATATAATAATCCTTTAAGAGACAAAAAATCCAAGTTGCCCCCGATGGTCCACTTCCCCACCTTTTGAATTTTCAAACTACCTTTTATCACAATGGCGTATCTTGAGGTGGTCCCCAAAAGTTGAGACCTTGAATGAGCACAGACTCACCACGTGTCCTGGCCTGAAAAAATTTGTTTGAAGGCTTAAAGCTCAACGGAAGGTGCCATGTGTCAAGGTCAGATGCAATCTCCTTTGGCCTTATAAAATTCCAAGTAAAATACAAAGTTTGTGGAGGCCTCCAAGTGTCCTCCTAGGGCTTCTTTAAAATAAAACTCAAGTGCCGGTCCTCAAACATGTGCGGTCCCTCCACGTGTCCCATGCCTCTCGAAACCTTTTGAAAAAATACTAAGTGTGGGAAGACCCAACAAAAGACTCCACGTGTCTTCATGGCACAATTTCAAAATGGTGCCCAAGAGCAGATATCGTGAATGAGTGTGGGCTTGCCACATGTCTCCATCCCACCAAATAGTACTCGCTGCATAAAATTTTATTCTAATTTTGGGTAGAGCAGCAAAAACCTCCACGTGTCTTCCTGACGTAACTCCAAGGCAACCTAAAAACCAAATCCTCAATGAGCATCGTTCTTCCACGTAGACAAGTGTTATAAGTTAAGGTGATTCACAAAAATTTTTAAGCACCTTGTCGAGCCACATCCAACAAAAATAGGTCAAGTTTCCTGTTAATGCAAGGATGTAAATTTGACTGGGGAAACGCCCTTAAAACCGTAAAATGTAGAAAAATGACCATTTGAGCCTGGAGATGAAATTTTCTCAAAGGCTCAAATACATTACTTCGAGATACATCCATTCATTTTTCTTCAAGTATGTAGGAAAAAAATTACAAGGAAAACAAATCTCTACCATGGAAAATGGAAAGAACGGGACATCCCGAGTTTTTACACCCAAATACACACCTTTTCAGATGAACAGAGAAATGAGGAAACAATTTTGGATCTATAAATGATCTTTGGTCCAGGAAAGGACTGATTATGGAAACAAAAGGAAGGAGGAGACCTTTCAGATATAATACAGGAAGATAAAATGTGACAGAGACTGTAGATATATAGATTCTTAATGGAAAAATGGGGCGAGATGATTTTGAGCACCAACACAGGCTCCGACTCAAGGATGGGAACTCCCTACGAGTTCCATAAGAACAAGGTAGACCAAGTGCCACAAATATGGATTGGGAAAAGAAGTCAGCTTGGAGAGCATAAAACTAGAACTGTCTCCCAAACATGAATAGAGAAGCCAACAAAACTAGGCTACCAAGGACTAGAACAAACAAAAAACACTAAAGACAAAAAATAAACCAATGAACTATACAATGTACAGATGAGAGCATCCCAATTCTAGGGAATCAATCCAAGAAATGCTTCAGACGCCTACCATTAACAGGTAGTTCGAGTAATTCCCCATTCAACTCCTTCAAGAATAAGGTATGTTCACCAATCCTAATATCAATGGAATAAGGGCCCATCCATAATGTGTCAAATTTTCCATGCTTGCCTTTATGTTCATTCCTGTTATCCCATAGCAACACAAGATCTCCAACATTGAAAGCTTTGGGAGTGACCTTCTTATCAAATAACTTCTTTATCTTTTCTCTAAAATTTACATGCCTCTAGTGAGATTCCCTCCTTTCTTCATCGAGTTCAACAATCCGGTTAATGCGGGCATCATATGGACTTACTTCTTGATCTTCCAGTTGTTGAATGAACTAATACGAGGATAATTTCATATGCAGGGGCATCAGGTCTTGAGTTCCATACACTGACTCAAATGGACTCTTTCCAGTGGCTCTCTTAACAGTAATTCAGTTAGCCTAGATAGAAAAATTCAACTGCTCACCCCATTTTCTCTTGTTCATCTCCAAGGTTCTTCTGATAATCTTCAACAAGTTTTTAATACTAGACTCATCTAATACATTTCCTTGGGGATTATAATTAGAAGCATATGTTAAATTGATCCCATATTCTCTGCACATTGCCACCAAGGGTTTAGCTCTAAAGCTCATGAAATTGTCAGCAACAATTTTGACTGGCACCCCAAACCTACAGATGATATGGTTTAGCATGAAGTCCATGACAATTCGGTGTGTTTCTCTCTTGGTGGGAATTTCCTCCACCCACTTGGTTAAGTAATCAGTGGCTAAAAGAATCCACTTATGGCCAGCACTTGAAGGGTCTGAAATATCATCAATGAAATCCATTCTCCATTGCTTGAACAGGGCTTAAATTGACACAGGCTACAAAGGAAGGGATCCTGAAGCTTTCAGTATTGCAGAGAAGTAATTTCAACTCTCACATATTTTAACCAAAAGATTTACATTCTTGAAGAGAGTTGGCCACCAATAACAAGCCCTCAGGATCTTGTGTGCTGTGAATTTTCCAGCAAAATTCCCCCCATAAACTCCTCCATGGAGATAAGAAATTATCTTGGGGGCTTCATCTTCAGTAATGCACCTTAAGAGGACTCCCTCAGGGTTCTTCCAAGCTAACCCATAATTAGTAATGACATATTTTTGGGAAGCAAACTTAAGGGCCCTTTTCTGGTTCTTATTCAAATACTCAGGGTATTATAAATGTCTGAGATTAAAAATCACATACTTGTACCACTCAGAACTCATCAATTTTTCCAATACATCTACCCTTCCTTCTTCTACCTCATTCACCTCAATATTTTACAATTTTCTCTCATCCATAAGCTTAGCCAAGACCAAACCTCTCACCAACTTTGTGGTTTGGATATCCATGTCATATTCTTGTAACTTGTTCACCCACTTGCATCTCCAGCTTGAGACCTCCATCTTTGATAAGATGTATTTGACCATGGTGTGGGGGACATATGAAACAATTTTGGAACTCAAAATGTAAGGCCTAAAAACATTTATCCCTTTCACCAGGGAAAATGCTCATTTCTCCATAATAGTGTATTTCAGCTCAGCCCCCTATAATGCCTTATTGAAAAAGGAAATTGGCCTCTCATCCCCTTCATCATCCTTCTGCAAGATGACAGATGTAACAGTGTTCTCTGAAGAAAAGGAAAATAGTTGGAAAGGATTATTATAATCTAGAGCTGCCAAAATAGGGGCATGCTATAATTCCTCCCTGATTCCACTGAAAGCTTAAATGGCATCCTCCTCCCATTTAATAACCTAGTCCTTATTTAGAATGGAAGTAATTGGAATACTCAACTCGGAAAAGTTTGATATGAACCTTCTGATAAAATTTATCTACCCAAAGAAGGACTGAATTCCTTTCTTGGTTCTTGGAATTAGGACCTTGTTGATGGCCTCTACCCTTTCAGGATCAATCATCACCCCTTCTTGTGACACAATGTGGCCAAGCAACTTTTCCTTCTATACCCCAAAATGGAACTTATTTGGATTGAGTTAAATGTCATATTCTCTACATCTTATCGGCATATTTTCCAAGTCTAGCAAGTGATCAACTCATTTTCTAGAGAACACAGTCACATCATCCTAGTAAACAACAATAAAATCATTTATGTAACTGGTAAAAGCAACACCCATTTCTCTTTGAAAGGTTTCCCTGGCATTCATCAGACAAAAGGGCATCCTAATATATACATAATACCCCAAAAGAGTGGTAAATGCTATTTTAATTCTTTCTTATTCCTTCACCAGAAATTGGTTATAACCAGAGAAACCATCCATGATAGAAAGTAACTCAGAACCGGTCACTAGCTACAACATGTTTTCCATGTTTGGTAAAGGATAATTATCCTTTATTGATACTCTATTCAGATTTCTGAAGTCCACACATAGCCTGATGTCACCATTCTTCTTTCTGACTGGTAATAGGTTTGCAACCCAAGAAGAATACCTTGTAGGCTGAATAATCTCTCCATCCCTCAGTTTCTTTAGTTCCTCTTGCATTTTAAGAGATAGGAGTGCATTTATTGGCCTTTGTTTCTACCTGAATGGTTTTGCATTAAATTTCAAGGGAATCTCATGTTGAAAAAAATCCTCTTTGTATGCTTTTAGTTCAAAATAATTCCAAGCCATTAAATCTTGATATTTTTTTAGCAATTGGACATAAAACTGTCTTTCTTCCTTGATGAGATTGCTTCCCAACCATATTTTCCTTGATTGTTCCTTTGTTCCAAGGTCATGCTCCTCAACATCCCTCGAGTCTACCATACATTTGTTAATAATGTTATCAACATAATCAAAGTTGGACTCAAAAGTAATAAGCCCTCTAGGAATGGTATTAGTCTTTGGTTGGATGATGCATTTTCCAAATAAGGTTTCTTTGACCTTTGCCACACACAACATTGGATCCCAATCAATATTTTGATCACCAAACTCCCCTTTTTTCTACAAAAAACTTCTGACCTGAGCATCATCATCGAACACTTGCTAATGCTTAATGTTGTTTGGGATAAATGGCCTTGTTAATACTTCAACATCATACTCACAATATGGGGACATCACACAATTATCAAACAAAGATCCCAATAATGCAAGTTTGTATGCCAAATCATTGAAATTCCTATCATGTTGCACAATGTTGAATGAATCAAACATCTCAATGAAATTCCAAAATCCATGCTTGTATTGTTTCATTCATTAATTTTTGGTGGCATATAGTTTTCTAACTTGCTTGACAATGATGTCTTTAACACCATATTTCCAAGCAATCCTCATACCTAACAATAGTGCCTCATACTCAGCAATATTATTAGTACACTCAAAGTTGATTTTTAAGGAAAAGAAAAACTTTTCCTGGTTGGAGAGATCAGAACAACACCAGCACCATTTCAAAACTTGGAGCAAGTTCCATCAAACAATAAATTCCAAGGAGAGCCTTCCTGTTCAAGAAACTTACATTCTTAAATATTGTGTTGTTTTCCATCAGAAAATCCTACAAAGTTATCAGCATCAACAGTTGTGTATAATATTACATAGGATGCATTGTTGGGATCTTCAATAAGGTGCAACATCTTCTTTTCTCCATACAACCCGACAAGGCTACCCTCAATTGCGATGGTATCATAGGACATGTCCATTTGAACACTCCCCACCAACACTTGTAGCCCATTTTCTAGATAACATCATACCCCACTTGGCTGAGCAATCAATAATAACAACATTAAGCATCAGGTTCTTACCTAGATAAGTTGTAAGTTACACAACAAGACATTTCATACATCCCACCACTGGAACTTCTTTGGAGTCCATAACAGTACACTTCCCATATGCTATTGTTACTTTGATATCCAACTCATTCATGACTTCTAGAGGCATAACATTGCATGATGCCCCTGAGTCAAACATATAGTTGTGTAGCAATATGTCTTTAATAATCAGAGAGGTGAAGAATGGATCCATATTTAGCTAAGACTCCACCAAGGATGTCCCCAAATAAACCTCAGGTGGTTCACCTAGTTCTTCCAACACTGGTGGTGTTTCTAAGTCTTCAATGACCTGTGGAGCCTCCACAATGTTTATATTTCTACCTAGGGTAGTCTTCTCCTCCTTCAGCCCCAAATACTCAAAAGCCCCTTTTTTGTGCTCAGTAATCCTAAGAAACTCAACAATTGGAACGAAGATCTTGATCTGACTCAAGACTTTGGCAATATCATAAGGGAAAGACTTTGGCAAGGCAACATTGGAAGGAAGGTTTACACACTCATTAGATGGCACCGGATTTTTGACATCTTGGGCATGAGGAGGGGTATGATTTTTCTTTGGGACAACAAGGCCCTTGGCAGATGCGTCTTTCTTAGGATCCTCTTTAGGAATATTTTAAAGAAATGGAGTTTTTTGCTTTTCCTGAGGCCCTGTACCATTGACAACCCTACTTCTTGTGTTGTATTCCATTTCTTGAGCCACAACAACATTCATCAATAACTGCTTGTCCTCCTCACATGGGATTCCTCCATCATACATATTTATCATTAGAGCTCTTAAATATTCAAAATTGTTATTGGGAAATTCAAAATCTTGTATAGTATCTACTTCTAAAGTATGTGAGGGGGAAAGAATAGGTACCTGGTGCATGTGATCTGAAAAATCAGCATCAGTTCTAGCACTTATCACCTCAGTTGAAGGTTTCCCTTGTTGTGAACTTGTGGAGAAACCCATCATGCAAACATCATCATCATTATCATCATAAGCTTCTTATTCTTCTTCTTTCTTATCTTCCTCATATGGAGCATGGGACGTGAAACATATCTCACACCAATCAATGATATTTGTGTCCTCCATAAAAACAACTCTGACAGCCAAAGGATCAAGTACCATCTTGTATTCCCTGGCCTGGGACTATTTATTTCCAAATCCAATAGGTCCCTTTCCTCTATCATCATATCTTTGATCATTCCTATAATGTTTTATAAACATGTCTTAGCCTTGTTCCTTGTGTTGACCTTGTGAACTTTGCCCAATCCCTTTTTCTTCCTGGGCTAATTTGTATGATATTTGTTTGACAGCCCTAGCCAATTTTTTCACAACTTCCTCCAAATCATCAGCCCTACTTGTCTGAGGTTTTTCTGGGTTAATCAGTTTCGCGCCCTCCCTTTTTGGATCCTTTCTAATTGCCTTGATGTTATTCTCAATTTTCATATCCATGGTGAATGCCTGAATCAAATTAGCAGGGTTTTTGTCCCTCAAGTATTAAGCAATTTTTTTTTTATCAAATGCATCTAAATATTTGATCAAACATGATTCATCACATTGCCTTAAGATAACAGGAAATCTTCTCAAGGTCTTGTTAAACATTTTGTTGAAATCATGTACTGACTCATTAGGATTCTTCTTGATATTTTCAAATTCTGATAGAAGAAACCTAGGGTCAGTTCTATCACCATACTGCAATCTAAATGCATTGTTGTAACACAGAGGGTCTTTGAAACACAGGAGTATAACTTTAAAAATGGATATCCTCTAAAGGCCTTGTTTCTTGGAAAACCCTATCAACTCTTGAAAAGACAGGATAAAAATGAGAAGAAAAATTTTCAAAATCAATGAAGGCCCCTCTCTAGATGGAGAATTTAATTCCAGAAAAAGACTACCTGATTCAAAATCACTTGAATGGAAATTTTAAAGGATAGGATTATCACTTTCATCAATGGGGAATTCTTTTCTTGACTGCTGATCTCCAAAAGCTCTCCAATATTTTCTTCCTTCTGAATTTTTTATTCTAGCTCTAGAAATAATGTCCTAGCAAGATCTCTCACAAAGAATGATCTTTTGCCTTCCAAATTTGCAAAGATTAGTAACAAAACTCACTTGACAAAGGTTAATACACTAGTACTCATCAAGAATTAGATCAACAGGGAGTCACCACTAAGGATTTCCACCTCAGTTTTGTAAATGCACTAAAATATGATCTGTCAAATGTATGTCAACACTAGAAACTTGAAATGGGAAGGTTTGACTTTTCAGGGTCTAAATATGAACTATAATCACTATGTTCTTGGCAACGGCACTAGAAGCATAGTTGATGGTGTAGATTCTCAAATGCCTCAAATATGTATGCACATGGATCAAATTGAACTAAGTCGCTAGAAATGGTGCCAAAATATGTTGGTACCCAAATTTAATCCTCATCAAAGGCCAAGCGGCATCATGGATTTGAGAGGACACTTAGAGGTAGATAGATGATTATGTATGTCATTTTGTAGCCAGCGAAGAAATCTATCTAACTCTTTAGCTCTAAGGCTTTAGAAGGAGTGCGTAGCACCTTGAAAGGATGTTTTATTATCCTAAATATTTTAGGTTGTGCCATTCAACCAAGGTAAGAGAACCTATTTTATAACCTCTTTTACTGAAGAATGCTGGAAAATACTTCTTTTGTAGAAATTTTGTAGAGAAGACCTTGGGAAAATATGATCAACACACCAAATCTGACTCTCACGAGTTGTCACTTCTAGATTATGGAGATATTTTCAAAAAAAGGGAAAGGTTACTAAATACATTGGGAATCCTGATTGTTTTGCATGTTTTGGTGGTAGAAATTATGAAATTACACACACATAGGACAAACAGGGGTAGTGCAGGTAGGATTGGTTGTTTTTAAATGAAATTTTTGGTGGGAGGTGAGGTAGAATGAACTTGATTTGTAAGATCTATGAGATTTTTTTACAAGATGGTGAGCTTACACAATAGAATACTTCAAGATAGCTAAAATGTTCCTTTAACCAAAATGTGTGCTTCACTAGAGGCCGAAATCAACACGTTTCCACACAAACTATGATATTTTAGCATGAAGGCTCGAGTTAAAAGACTCAATAAAACATCAAAACCTAAGATCAATCACGCCTGAGGTACACCCAGAGGCTTATAAACAATCTCTGTCAATAAATGAAAGAAAATTCATTTAAAAAAAATTATTTCATTCCTAGATGAAAGCTCTTCTAAAATTGAAATTGCAGATGACACTAAACTATCACGAGGATTGGGATCTATGTGATCAAAAGGGATTTTGATATAAGATTGCAATAGGAACAAAGAAAACCATTTGCAGAAATTTATAAATGAAGCAAACACAATTTTTCCCAGAGTCAACACGGAATAAATCAAATTTGATTAAACTTATCAATAGGGGAAAGTGTCTAGAACAATCTTAGAGCTTGTCAATGGCTATACACTCACAACCACCTTCACACGATCAAGTTTAACACAAAATATATACACAAGTTTCTCAAACAGTCCCTCAGATATATGGGATCTATCAATCTTTTCTCTTAGAAAATCTAGTTCTGACCCCTTACACTCAAACCATTTCTATGATAAATTCATGTAATTTATAACATTTTACAACAAAGCCTTTTCCCCCCACAACTAGAAAAATTAAAAATGCCATTGCATGTTGTGACTCAGAGAATCAGATTTACAAAAAATTTGTCAGGTGTGCAGAGGGAAAATCTCTCCAAATATTTCCAGCATTCAATTCTTCACCTAGTAGAACACTCTTCCCTCATTTGCCACCTACTTCTGCCCGTAATCTGTCAAATCTAATTCTTTGCGTACCCAGGAAGAGAGACTACAAAATCAAATTGAACCTGATAACCACATTTCATCTTAATGGTAAAAGATGTCTCCATATCTTCTTCACCAAACTTAGATATCAAATTAACTCCCCTTCCCTATTTGGCATGAAAGAAATATCAATAAATCATGAAAAATCATATCTCTAGGAGCTTTGGAGTAAAAATGGTGGAAAGATTAGATACAGATGCACAATTGCCATTAATTTCTATTTTGAATTTAGACCATCCATGTAAGATATCCACTTTAAAACAAGCCTATGGGTTTCTTTTTTCCTTCTATAACTTTTTGAAAACATGTAAATTTTTTACATTTTACTTTGTGCCTCTACCCTTAAGAAAGGAGCCTAACACATGACCTAAGGTGGGTCCCAAAAGAACCACGGCCAAATTCTCCTATTTCACCTCCTTTTTGGAAAAGGAAAATTTTTCCAAGTTTTCCCCACAGCTCCGCTCTTCTACTTTTAGTTTCTGATGTGGGTCCCAATGGAACCCCGCTTCCTTTTACACTTTAGTTCCCTTTTTCATGAAAGGAAAATTTTCCAAATTTCCCCCAAAATTCTGCACCTCCGCCATTGAATGGAACATAATTTTGACTATCCTTTGTCGGGCCTTGCTGGTCATTTTGATGTTTTAATCCTTTTGATGACAAGACGCAAAAAATCCAAGTTTCCTCCGCTGGTCCACTTCCCCGCCCCTTTGAATTTTCAAAGCCAACCTTGACCTCTCTCTTATCAGGCTTGTGAGCCATTTTGATATAATAATCCTTTAAGAGACAAAAAATCCAAATTTCCCCCGATGGTCCACTTCCTTGCCTTTTGAATTTTCAAACTACCTTTTGTCACAATGGCGCATCTTGAGGTGGTCCCCAAAAGTTGAGACCTTGAATGAGCATAGGCTCACCATGTGTCTTAGCCCGGTAAAATTTGTTTAAAGGCTTAAAGCTAAGTGGAAGGTGCCATGTGTCAGGGTACGAGGCAATCTCCTTTGGCTGTTGAAAATTCCAAGTAAAATGTGAATTGAGCGGAGGCCTCCAATTTTCCTCCTGGTGCTTCTTTAAAATAAAACTCAAGGTTTAGTCCTCAAACATGCGCAGTCCCTCCACGTGTCCCATGCCTCTCAAAATGGCATCCAAGAGGGGAGACCCTGAATGATCGTGGGCTCACCATATGTCCATGTCCCACCAAATAGTATTGGCTACATAAAAAAAATTTCTAAGTTTGGGAAAAGTAGCGGAAACCTCCACGTGTCTTATCGACGCAACTCCAAGGCCACCCCAAAAATCAAATCCTCAAATGAGTGTCATTCTTCCAAGTAGACTGGTTTTTTAAGTTGAGGTGATTCACAATATTTTTGAAGTACCTTGTCGAGCCACGTCCAACCAAAAGAGGCCATGTTTCCTGTTGATGTAAGGATGTAAATTTGACCAGGAATAAGGATCATCAAATCCTAAAATGCAGAAAAACAATAATTTGAGCTTGAAGATGAAATTTTCTCCAAGGCTCAAATACATTCCTCCAAGCTACATCCATTCAGTTTTCTTCAAGTATTTAGGGCAAAACTAATAAGGATAGAAAATCCCAACTATGGAAAATGGACAGAACAGGACAACCCAAGTTGTTACACCCAAATACAGACCTTTTTCAGATGAACATAGAAACGAGGAAACAATTTTGGATCTATACATGATCTTTGGTCTAGGAAAGGACTTATTATGGCAACAAAAGGAAGGTGGAGACCTTTCAAGCACAATACAGGAAGATAAAATGTGGCAGAGACCGTAGATTGATAGATTCTTAATGTAAAAATGAGGCGAGACTATTTTGAGCACCAAAAAATCCCAATCAAACTCATTTACACACTTCAAATCAATATAACAACACATCAAGCCTTCAAATTCCTTCTAGAAGCCCACAATAACTTTACTATCTTGCATACCTTTAAAAGACCCATATTGGAGACCCTCAAACTCAATATCCTTACTTTATACTACCCAAATGTTACAATAATACTCCAACGGAAAATTAACGCTTACATCATAATTCCATGACTCTAATTTTAATAAAAAAGAAACATGCATTCATGTCTGTGAAACAACTAGTCATGTCACCACAAACTGCAATCTGAATATCTCAACATGAAGCACCCTGCTTGTAATAGAAAATGACATCACTCATACCTTGTAAGCATATTTAAAAATATTCATACCTAACCTTCAAGATTCAAAGATGAGATACACACCTCCATACCTACAATCCTCTATACAACTCTATGACTATACCAATAACACATCTTTATTGCATCCACTCAAGCTCCCCTTACTATATGCTTCTTCTTATTGATAAATGCCTCTAATAATCTTAGTAGATACATCCCAAACTACAAGTATATTAGAACAATAACTGGAAGATATTCCATGACCCCTTTTTCATTTGTGTCTTGTCTTCATTAATATTCTTCTAATCAGTAATTTGTATTCATATTGTAGACACCTTTGATTTGATGAAAGCAATTTTATTACTAACATTACACTAACTATTCTATTCCCCGTAAATTGACGATACTTTGTCAATTAGGGTTATTTTCACCTCAACTAATATTAATTAAATACTATATGTTGATTAGGCATATTATCTTGTATTTAACCAATAAATGTTCTTATTGGCTAACTCTCGCTTCTAAAACATCTGAAATCTATAAAAACCTCCCCCAGATGCTGCTAGAAAGCTTCCTAAGATTACATGGGATTCTTAATTAATCCTATAAGATTAATTAACATATAATTCTAATAAAAAGTTCATTGACTTGTAAAAAATTCTTTTTGGACTTACCTTTGGTCCCACATGCACCAAATTTATTCTATTCCTAGAAGGTAAAACCTATAAATAGAACCCTCCTCCTTACCATTTCTTATAAAACTATTTCTCCCTTAACATAAACTATAGACATTTAGGATCTTGAGCATTTCCCCATTGATAATGAGCTAGCATATTCATAGTGCCTCCATTAACTCAAGCTTGAGTAATATGGAGAGAACCAATATGGTCTTAAAGCCATTGTTGGTGAGAATCCTTTCTCAAAACCTTGAGATCATACTAACAATCACATTTGATTGCTAAGAATAGTCTTAGGTTCATTTCAAAGTTAACATTCAATGAGTAGAGATTAATTTAGGCATGTTTGTTTGATTATTTTCAAATTTATAAGCATGTTAAATAATTTATTCTCCCTAAATTCTTATCTTGATTGTTCTTGTTAGATAAGTTTTAAGCTTTGAAACTCTTAGGTGTTTAGTTTCAAGTCCTATAAATATCCTAATTTACACATGAACACACATGTATAACTTTCTCCAACATCTAATTTATTCTTAGATAGATTGTGTTGATTCATTATTTGTTCCTATACCTTATTCCACATGCTCTCCTATACACTAGGTGTCTAAAAATTCCTTTTCTTTATAACACCTTTGACAAACAATTATATTTCTCTTTTGTATTACAAGTGTTGGCATGTGATTTTCATGAATGAGGTGTGTTTCCTTGATTGTTGAGAATCATGCTTGTTATGGATAAATCATCTATGTTCTTGGATTCATTGGACTGAAAGGATATGGCATGCAAGAATCCATTTTTCACTTCTTGTAGGTGAGTTACAATTTGGTTTTGAGAGTTAAAAACTTATCTCTTTTACTTGACTCATCCTTGGATCAATTCCAGTGATCCAAGGAATGTTTTAAATCTCCTTACCGGACTGAATGGTAAAATTGACATTCATAGGTGGAGAGATGTAGCAGACTAAACTTTGTATGTTACAAATTCTTTGGTCTTGTATGAACATGCCTTCATTCAGTTGTATGTTTGTGCTTGGGTATTTAGGATTGATCTCTTCAGGACATTAATGGCGTAAACAAAGTTATAGTCTATTGCATGACTATGAAGGAAATCTTAATCCTAAACCTAAAGAATTATCCTAACGGTACCCTAAACTAGGTAAATTTACCTAATTCCTAGCTAATACTACTTATTTGGGTTTCAATCTAACCTAAGCTTCTTATTCTATTTCATTTTGATGGCGTCCTAACCTAAGTTCTTGTGCTAAATGAATAAAAGAGAAAATTACTAAAGTAATGCTATGTTATTTTAACCTAATACCTAATACTATATGGTTGTGAATTTAATATAACCTAAGGTGGAAATTACCTATGGCAATGTTTTAAGACCGAAGGTAATTATTGTTAGACTAACCTAAGTTTTGGGAAATCTTTCCTAAAATATTAAAAGGAAACCTAAGGGTCACATGGAATTATGGCAACGGTTCCAATGACATTTAATTGATTTGATTTGGTTAAATAAATGGAGGTACAACCATTTTGGAAAAGGAAAGTAGACTTTAGTGGAAGCATATGTGGAGGCTTCACTAAAAATTGAAATGCATGTTAAATTAGAAATGGAATTCGCCAATTTTGGGAGGCGGGTGGCAAGGAGAGATAAGTGAGAGATTTGGGAGTAATTGCATTAATGAATCTCGATTTTTGTGTGCAAACCATCTTGGAAACAAGGAAGGTGGAT
Organism: Taxus chinensis; assembly: GCA_019776745.2. Classification (NCBI taxonomy): domain Eukaryota; kingdom Viridiplantae; phylum Streptophyta; class Pinopsida; order Cupressales; family Taxaceae; genus Taxus; species Taxus chinensis. The sequence continues at coordinate 869,399,940 of CM034146.1, read as the reverse complement.
TTGTTGGAGGTTGTTTGATCTTGCATGCATTGCGATTTTTTATCTCCATGGAGCTATCTAATTCTTCAAACCAGCAGTTCAACTTCTATTTTAAAGATATTTTTGGTTTCTCTGGTTTATTTTCAATCGAGGGAAAGTTTATGAGGCATTAGAAGAAAATATGTTTGGTTGTTGATATTTTGTGGAGAAGAAAAAGAGTTGGAAGCTCGGCTAGAAATCTTCTTCGAATTGGAAGAAGCACTATCAGGCATGATAGGTTCTACCCTTTAAGATTTATTGCTTTCTTCTAAATGATTCATTAAAACAATTTTACTCTCTTGAGATAAATGTTTTCATGATTTGTCTAGTTATTTACTTTCATGGTTTTATGAATCTTTGTGGTTTTTGGATATAATCCATTGCTGAATAATGCTATCCTTTGGAAACTTTCTCTTTGTCCAAGTTCAGTGGTGACATGCATGTGAAACTTGTATTTCGAAGCTTGTATTTCATTCAGAACTTGTGTTTGAGAATGTTGTTGTTGTGAACTAGTTTATGATGCCTTGTGTTTTGTTCTGAACTTATATTAGAGTATTGTGTTTCGTTCTGAGCTTGTAATGGAGCTTTGTGTTTCTCAGAACTTGTGTTCAAAGCTTTGTGTTTAGCACTGTATTAGTATTAAATACTTAAATTTTCTGAACTTGTATTTGAGTCGTTGCATTTGGTTCTGTAGTTGTGTTCTGAGCTTGATTTTTACTCATATTCAAGGATTTAAAATACTTATAACTCGCTTATGGGACTTTCTACTCGAAAAATATTGGGACATTAGTTTTGGTTTGAATTGTTTTGGTTATCTCTTTCGATATCTTCTCCTTGTAGCTTCGTGAGTTGGAATGGTTTTGGTACTTTTGTTTTTAAGACTTTACCATTTTCTTTGAATTGGTAAGGGCATGTAAATAAGGAGGATATTCTTCCCTCCTCTGCTCTATGAAAACTTGTGTCTTGTTGAAGGTGTGAATTTTTTGTTTGAAGATTAATGGAGTGGAACTGTATCTTTTTGTGGGATGTGTTTAATATAGAGGTAATTTGGAATAGTCATTAAAAGTTTTTGAGGTTCATTGAAATGTGGTAAAAATACTCCTTCTTGTGATTAATGTTTGAAATGAATACCTTCTCTGTCACAATCTTTATAAATGGAGTTGAGAGAGTCTTTGTCATGTTTTCTGGTTCAGTCACGATTGGAGGTAAAGTTGAGACATTGCTTGACTCAAATGTATATTGGGTTTTCTTACTCACTATCAGATCCTCTTAAATTGACTTTTGGGTTTTTAAACAAAGAAGAGTTGAATACTCTATCATTCTAAATCTTGTTGATAGGATTTATAACCTCTGGTTCGGGGTTGTTTCACTTAATTTTTCTTCATGATGACCATGAACTTTATGTCTCTGTATATGGAGCCATCTAAGACCTTAAAGTTGGGAATACATTTTCTATTGAGTTCAAGAGTTTTATTGAATCTTTTTTTTCTTATACTGTTTTGGGTTTTCTATTCTTTGTTGGATTCATTGAATGAATCTCTGGGTCATTGAAAAGAGAAAGGAATATGTTCTCTTGTGGACAATATACTATTTTTTGGACTGTACTGTGTACTCCTTTCTGGGAATTGAATTCAAACTTGTGTTTAATGAATTGGAATATATAAACTAGGTGGTATTGATTTGTAAGGGACACTAGAAATGTGCTTTCTTTTGACTGTGTGTTTGGTTTTGTAATCTCCTTTGGGAACTAGTAAAAGAATTTATGATTTTGGAAATAGAAATGGAATTCATTTGATATTAGAAATTAAATGAATTCTTTATTGGACCTTTTCTTTTTGAGATCCTTTAAATTTTGAAAAGATAGGTTCTGTTAATCGAACTTCTCTGTGACATGACTCTCTTTTTGGCTGTAGAGAGATTGTTCTCTTAGGCCTACATGATTTTTGATTCGGCTTTCAGTCCTTTCTATCTTATAGGAAATAGTGACAAAACACTCTTCTGAGATGGAAATTTTCTTGTGGATTGTTTAATCTACTTTGTACTGGTCATTTGTTGTAATGATGTGGAAAGAGAATAGCTGAGTCAGTTCAGTAGAAGAGAAAATTTAAACATGTTTAGACGGACAATTATATTTGACCAAGTCATACTTCATTTGGATTTGGTATTGGAAGGTTTTCTCATTTTGCACCCTATCATATTACGAATCCTCCCTTGGATGGATAGGAGAAGATATTAATATTATGTGAGTCTAGCTTTGATTTATGGAACGTTTGGTTTTAGATCTTTGAATTATATCTTCTAACATGTAGAAGTTAGTTAAGACTTGTAGGTAGACTATTTTGACTCTCTACCCCTTCTTGGATTGATTTGGGAATTCTTGTTATATGTTGTCTCTTTAATGTTGAATCCTTATATTGTTATCCTTGACCTGAAGCAGTTATGTGTGTTATGAACTTGTTTCTGTCTTTCAAATGATTAGTGTATGGGGTACAATATGTATTGATTCTTCTTCTTTGCTTAAGTTGTAGGATGAAACATCCTAATATGAGCTATGTTGTGAATAACTTCTTTTGCTACATAGTAAAGATAAATGTTTTATTTCTATTCTGATAGAATTATGAACAATTGGATGACAAGACTTGTTGTTTGTTTAAAAGTAATTGATAGGATTAATTAAACTATATGATATAATGTAGATGTTGTGGATTATATTATGCCATTTTCTTAAAAGTGAATTCAAACTCTTATTTGTACTTCTTTTCTAGTTGTTATTACTTATGCTTATATGCATGATATATTAATTATTTCACTAAAGTAGAGTTGTTTTAATAGAACAATTAGTGGAATGCATCTCATTTTAATGCTTAGTGCTTATCATGCGCAGTTCATTAAACTGACCTGTGCTAGTAATTTTTACAGATGGACATCGTAAGTGATAAAAGAAGGAAAAAACATTTATCATGCATTGGCTTATTTAATTCTAGATCTTATGTAAAGAATTTCAATTCATTCTTTAGTTATATTGGAAAAGAGAAGTGATATTCTTTTATGATATTAATGATGATTGACATGCAGTATGTCTGAAATGCATAGTCTTGTAAATGTATGTTTTATCATGATTAATTGAAAGGTTTGGAGACTAACTCTAATTTATTGTGTAAATTCTCTTGTACTTTATATGATGGTAATAGTAGTGATATCTTGTCGATATTATTTATATCTATTTTTATACTATTTTTGTTATCAATTAATAAGTTGGATTAAGGGAATAGTACAATCTCCCTTATTATTTTGAAACTTGTTAAATTGCAAAAGATATCGTTCTCTAACTACACAACTATAGTTTAATAATGAGATATGCATTCATCATACAATTAAAACTATATGAGTAAAGAATGATAAAAAGGTTATTGTTATCCAAAATTCACCCCTCAAGGTAATTTTGATAACATGCATCAAATTATTCAGTCCCGAGCAAGTAGATTGATTCAAGGCAAAAATCATGTTTTTTGGGGCCCCCCTCGGCTTCTCTCTAACTCTCCCATCCAAGAAGAAATCCCACCGAGTTGAGAAAATGGAAAAAATACAAAAAATAAGGTTGCAGGACTGTTTTAAAGAATTTCAGGTCTGAAGGGTTTGGGTTGTACCAGTGCGGGTCGTACTGAGGTTCGTCGTACCAAGCTTGGGGCCGAAAACAAAGAAAATCAGCTAAGTCAGACATTTTTGTCCCAGGCGGTCCGCGGGATAGTTGGGACGTCGGGACGCGAGGGACGTGAAAAGCCAAAATGGCCGAAAGCAGGGAAAATTGTCAAGTTTTTTGTTTTGCACGGTTTGGGACAGCCGGGACAAAAGTACGCGTGGACGCAGATCGGCCGATTTTCTGAAAGACGGTCCATTTCGGGAAGTTCAGGGATTTTCATCTGAGATAGGCGAGACAAAAGTACCTGAGGGATGCGCGGGATGTGAAAAGGAGAAAAGGCTGCAAAAGAGACAAGGAAGCCTGAATCGGCCGATGCGGGAGAATGTGTTCGGGACAGCCGGGACAAAAGTACGCGTGGGACGTGAAAAGGTGAAAAGGCCGTAAAAGAGACAAGGAAGCCAGAATCAACCGATGTGGGAGAATGTGTCTAGGACAGCTGGGAAAAAAGTACGTGTGGGATGCGAAAAGCCGAAACGGCCGAAGGTAAAGAAGAAAAGTCAACGTTTGACCCGTGAACTTCAAACAGCCATACCTTTTGACTCCGAGCTCCGATTTTCACAAAATTGGACTTTCTAGAATGAGCACAATGTCCTCTACACCAAAAAAAACTGGATTTCTTATTTTTAATAAGGGTAGATATATTTAATTAAAAGAAACATAGTCGGCTCCAGTCAGTTAATGCTCATTCCCGTTAAGTGACAGAAAACGCCTGTCAGACCCAAAATAGCTGCCCGCACTCAGAAGGCCATAACTTTTGCATTTCTCAACGAAATCACACAAAATTGGTACCGTTGGAATCATGGCTCTGAGCCTGATGCAAAAAAATCAATAAATTCCAGATTTGATAAGATATTGGTGGGTATTTTTTACAAAACGTGGCCGGGTTCATAACAGTGTCTTATTTGGTGGTTGGGAGTGCAATTAAGAGGCATGGTCATCATTCTTTCTCTGCTGCAGCACCTAGGATAGTATGGGGATCCTTTTTCAAGTAATATATAATCATTTTACTCCATTTAATTCCTCTTACAAGTGGTTGAAGGATAGATTTTTGGATTTCCATTTTCCCTTCTCTCTCTCTTCTCATTTTTCTATAAATTGGAATGTTGGGCTCATTGTAAAGGGAGGTAGTTTTTGTAGCAAAGCTCTACCAAAATTGCTTTGTGAAGATAATGTGTTGCAAGCCCTTGTTGTGGAATCCTTGCATGGTGATCCAGGCCCTTTTCTTGTAACCGATTGAACTGTGCGTATCAGGAAGCAATAAAATATAAGTTTGTGGATGCATCTTCCCCTGCTATGTTTTCTTGCATTCTTCTTGCCCCTTCAACCTTGATTACAAGAATATTGTGTCTATTATTATGTTCTTACAGGGATCCATTATCATTGTGTACGTTCGAAATATTGTTGTAAATACGTTTTGCTAGATTATGGAGAACTGTCATCACCTCTTCTAGTGTGCACTTTACTTCTGTATTTCATGCATTTGAAGACTACTCTCACCCCCTCCTTTTCTGGTGTATCACCGCTTTAGTGTAGGCTTTCATTTTATGCATTCTCTCTCCCTGGTCCCTTGAAAATTTAAATCAGAATAGTTAGCTTCCCCAACATGTAGAGTAGATTGTGGTAGGTAGTCTAGGAGAAAGAACCAGCTTTCTCTGGAGGTATATCTCAAGTAACAAGTCCCACAACTTAGAGATAGTATCCATGTTATCCAATCACACTGTGAGCTCAAGTATATGCACTTGTGGAAACATAAGGGTGCTGTGATTTGTTGATAATAGCTATGTTAACCCTAACATCTGACAATGTAGAGGAAGACTCTTCCTCTCTCAAAAGAACTAAAAAATAAATGGAATGGTCGTTATGATCTTTAATCCTTGTGCTCTATTTATAAAAAGTAAAAAATAGATGAATTTACTTGAATGATACACCTCCTTGGACAACTTGGTTACATTAAGAATTAACCGTTTGATGTTTGCTTCCCTATTTTCGGTGATAACTTCTTGGTAATATAGGTTAATAAACATCAATGCAAGGATGAGTTAATGAAGTTATTAATATAAAATCAGATTAATTATGGATAAAGAACTTAATGAATGTTGGAATAAAGGTTAGGTTGAGTTGCTGCAATTTGAATCTTAATCCAATTAAATTAAATTTAATGACCACTAAGGGGTATGTACATCGTGATGAATCGGTTCTAACAGATGTTGGCACATGCCAACTATAGGACTATACCTTCAAGAATTCCAGGGGCTTCTTGAGGATACAATGTTGCAGTTGACATGTGGCAACACCCTTCCATATTCGTTCATCTAGATCTACACACATCTAGACTTGAACTTAATTTCTCTCTAGGTCAAGTTAGTAGCATATTAGGATAGGGAGTAGCTTTCTATGACTCAAGGTACCTTAGCACATTTGGTTGACTTAGGATGACCAAGTATTCCCATATACCCGAAGTCATCATGAGCATTTTCCTATGATAAATTATGTTGATAACCTGGGCTAGGGTCAACCTCAGGAAAGTGGACTGATGGTAGTCAGTAAAGACCTTTGTAGATAACAAAAGAGTGAGGTGAAGGACGTATTCTGAAATGATGATTATCTCGTCTAGGAATAGTAATATGAATAGTATGTTGAAAATCTTTAACCAAAGTATCGCAAGTTGTTGGTTATGTTGTCATAAGTCACCTAGTTTACAGCAGCGTGATGTCAGATGAATATTGGTAACAAATATTCAGATAGGTTCTTTAAACAGATCACTCAGTACCCAGATTAGGGTAGGAGAAGCAAGTATACATAGTATACATAAAGTATTATATACTTTAAGACAACATGAGAGATCGGTTTGTAACCAAATCATGGAATGAGAGATCAGTAACATACCAAGTCATTACAACTGTATATGGTTATCTGTTATGAGATTGATTGGCATGGAATATGTGTTATAAATGATGTTTTATTTAGAACGAAGAACGTTGTGTAAAAAAAAACCCCTTGTTTCTAAAATCTTAAAATGGAAATGTTACATCTTGGTAACAAAGTTGAAGGTTGTAACTCTTGGACCCATTGTGTTCAGAATATGATGAAACTTAAATTTTCTTGTTAACAGAAAATGGTTAGAATAAGAGGAAATGTTGAAAATAATCCTCCACCTAAGGAAGGAGCAGCAACTACCCAAAAATGTGATGAGATCATTTCTTCCCTGTTGAACACAAGAGATAATTTAGTTGTACTTGAACATCAAGTAATGGGAAATGAGGAGGAATAAGATGTTGGTAATAATAATTAGCCACCTCCTGAGGACAACACTAATTTAGGTGTTGATAATATAAATGTGAACATACCTATTCAGCTTTAGAACAAAAAGGCTAGGATGGTAGTTGAACTCACCAATGATATAAAAATGATAAGTCCACCAAAGTTTGATGGCATCATATTAGGAGATGGTGTTGAGAATTGACTCAACGAGATGGAGAAGTACTTTGCAATAAAGAATTTCTCAGAAGAAACAAAGGTGATAGGGGGATCATATCTACTTTCCCATGAGGCATCTTCATGGTGGGACAGCCGTAAGGCTGAGTTAAATATTGATGGAACTAATATCACATGGGATCAATTTAAAGGTTACTTTAGGTAATGTTGGCTTCTGAAACTTTACTATGATCACAAAATGACTTAATTCCAGAACGTAGCTCAAGGAAAGCTAACTGTAACTGAGTATTGGGAGCAGTTTATTGAACTCCTTAAGTATGTACCTCAGTATCAAACTAACGAGAAGTTCAGGATATGAAAATTCATCATGGGATTGAATCTCATTATAGGAGGAGAGGTTGATGTTCATAACCCAACCACGATGGAAGGGGTTGTTGAAAAATCCATAAGCCAGGAACAGAAATTGAAGGCAATTTCTGCTCATAAGGAGGAAGTAAGGAAGAAAGTTCTCAACTCCTCTTCATCATCTCTTACACCTAGGAAAGGACCATGGAATAAATTTGGAATGAAAAGTAAGTTTTTAGTTGATAATAGTAAGAAAGAAGTAACGAATAAGACTGTTGGTAATGTATGAAACAACTTTGTCAAGAATAATAATAATGGACAAAAGTCCTACAGAGGTCAGAATGATAATTCTAGGGTTGGAAGTAAATATGAGCCTAGAAAGGGACCTGTAGGAGGCTATTATAACTGTGGCAAAGGTCATTACGCAAATCAAAGTCCTTTGAAAATTGGTGATTGTAATCAACAACACAAGATACACACTGCAGTAGCTAACAAGCAGGATGAGAAATAGGCCATGCCTATAGAGGTTCCAGATAAGTTATTTGGCATACCTATAACTATTATTTTTGAGACTGGAGCTACTAAATGTTTTATTTCTAGTAAAATATCTTCAAAACTAAAAATAAAAGTTGGAAACACGGATAAAATATGGACTATACATTATGGAAACAATGTTGTTCATACTATTAGTATGTGTCTTTTTGGAGCAGTCCTTGACTTACCTAGTTTTTCCATAGAATTTGTTCTCTATGTTGCACCTTTGGGGTCTTTTGATGTAATCATAGGTTTTAATTGGTTAGCTGAACATAAGGCAAAGGTGGATTGTTTTGAAAAAAAATTTATTTGTTTAGATGATCTATAGAAAACAACAGAGATTCAGGGTGTGAAACGTGATATTTCTATTAGGAAATTGTCAACTATGCAACTTAAAAAGGCCAAAAACAAAGGTTATACCTGTTGGTGTAGGTGGTATACTTATTCACTTATTTAGTGTTATTCCACCTCACCAGGTGAGTCATCTCACTTAGGTGGACATGAATCTAGGTGTCATCTTAGTTATGACAGATTCTCTTATAGAATCTGTCATATGTGTAAGTGTGTCATAGGATTTACATTCCCATTTGGGAAAGTAACTCCTCTTCTCCATTATGGAGGAATCTTCTCTTACATGGGAATTACACATTCACTCCCCTATATGTACACCATCTCTTTTGATCTATGTCAAGCCAATACAAGCTAAGCTAAGGCTTCCATTCCACTCCACTTTTCGAATCTTGAGCTCTTATATGCATGCACATTGCTTTACAAAGCTTGCTTGCTTTAATCTCACAACTTCTACACTTTGGTGAAGTACAACTATTCGATGCTCGTGAATTCCTTCCAGGTATTCGTCCTACACTCCTTCATGGTATTAGAGCTTGGGGACTAGAATCACGTTGCTCACCATCATTGTTCCACCGTGTAGATGCTTGTGCAAAGTCTCGCTTTTGCATGTGCTCTACTTACATATTTTGAGATTCTTGTGGATGTTTTCAGGTTGGTTCGTGGTTCATTCTCAGGTGTTTTGCATTGCATGAGTGCCTTTCGGGCTATATTATAGTTTGAGGTTACCTTTTTTTAAGGCTGCAGACCCTGCGGACTAGATGCTCCTACATTCATTTTGGCATGTGACTCAAGCTCTACTGGTCTTCACCAATGTGGATGTGCTTTCCCTTCGGATTATGCTAGCTTGAAACGACCCTATACTCGGCATTGGCTCTTCATCATTCTTGGCATGATCCTCTTCGTCTGACTTGTGTTTGGTGCGTGTGTTGGTTTGCTTGGGTTCTGTGCTCCCTAACTTGAACTATGCATTACTGGTAGTTGTTATGCCCTTCCTGTGTTTGAATTCACGTTGTAATATTGCTCGGTCTGTTCAAACACGGCTGCATTCTCTCTGTCTTTGTCTGAGCCTCCAGCACATGGCTCTACAGTTATTGCCAGTTCTCTGTGCCACAAACTATTACAAAAATGTTACAGCTCTACCTGCGTTGCCCTCCACACTTTTCACATGGATTTTGCTCAGGTTTTTTTTGCAAAATGTGGAACTGATTCCTTGGCCTTACTCGGATGGCATTCAACCTCCACCTATGCATTATTGGAGCATTGCCTTTTTCCTTGCTGACCTTTGTTCAGCTTGGCTTCAACCATGGTTTCCTCCATGCTGGCACTATTCCTTGTGGTTTGACTCGTGCTTCCTCTGCTCAACTGTGCATTTTGGAATAACATTTCATTCTCTAAAACGTTTTTCCGTTCAACCATTTGGTCTTAGGTGTTGCTGTGTTGGTGATAGCTCGATGCATGTTTGACTCCAGTGTTACTGCTGTGCTCTTACCACCATTCACAGTTTTTCTTGCCTACTCTTTTTCTAGCGGTTACACCTGACACACGGTGACACGCCAGTCTTTCCCACAACCTCCACTCAGCTCATGGTTTCAACTCCTAACTTTGGTGTTTTAGACCTGTTTGCATCGACTCAGGCTCTCCAACCACACCAAACTCTGCCACGTCCCTCCTCATCCTGGTCCAGCTCCACCGTTTCAGCTTGTGAATACCTACTCAGCAAATGTTTGACCATTTCAACAGTGGGAATCCTTGACTGGTCGGAAGGAGAGCCGTTGGAGGGCTGGCAGACCAACACAACACGTGGACCCTTCATTTAGCTAGGGCAACAACCACATGACTTAGCACAATGTGATCCACCTCCTTTTTTTAATGTTTTAAGGTGGTTAAATAAAAAACATTTCATTCAACATGGCATTGTAATAATTTCTGGGTTCTAATTTTGCTTGTATCATGCCCTTCCTACATGTGTCGAAGACGGAGGATGAGGTCCGAGGTTGGCAAGAGGCTAATCCCCCCTTGCAAGCAAAACAAACCCTTGCTAAAATTTGATGCCATTTCTAATGAGTACCCACACAATACCCTTTGCACCTGTTTCATGCACTTTTTTTAATGCGTTTGCAGTGTCTAGTGTATTTTTCCATCAGTTGCAGGAATCATTTTAATGTGATAACTTCTGACTCGCTGCTCATTTCTAAGCGCTTCCTTGGTCAAAGTTGCATGATTTTTCAGACTCTACGTGATGGAATTACCAATTTTGTAAACACACTACTTTTATAAAGTGCCACATTCTGGGGGGTTGATTGTACTCTTGGGCCTACACACGCAAATGCATTATCGGCCGAGTCCGACGTCTTGCACCTTACATCTTGCATTTTTTCATCATGGAGAGTGCTTTTTCTAGACTTGAGCATCATAGGATCACCTTACAGCCTCCGCCACTTCTCACCAGGAGAGAGACCTATTCAGCCTGGCGTGCTTCCATGGAACGTTACTTCACCTATGAGGGTCTTTTAGACTTCTTACTTTGGCCAGTTCTTGCACCCACTGATCATCGTCATCTAGAGGACTTCCTCGACACTTGTGACCACATATTTGGTCACATGATTATGCATGTCTCTCATTCTCTCTGGTTTCACGTGGCAGACTCAGATCCACCTCATCGTGTCTGGAGCATTATTCAGTCCTTGTATGGAGACCCTTCACATATTGTTGCCATTTTCGGTGTTGTTGATTCAGTTGTCTCCTCCATTTCTTCGTTTGATGGCAGTTTCACTAACACATGATCACTTGGTTCTACTTTTTATGATGAGGATTGTGCACCCAGTTCTGATGTCGAGAGTACTATAGAGGACTCTTCTCCTTTTTCTCTCACTATTCCAGAGAGTGTTGAAACTTCCCCACATCCCATCAGATATCGAGCAGTCTCCTACTCAATATCACATAGTCATCACACCCACCTCTTTTCCACCTTCAGTGTGCGAGGCCCCTTTCACTCCTCTACCTTCATTAGATGACTCATACCTATCTGACATCGCTCTTCTGTTTGTTGAGCCCCCTCATTGGGACGAGTATCTTCTGGACCTTAGTTGTCTTTTCGTAGAGTACACTTGTGATGCACTACAGGTCCCTCATCCATCTACAGGTGTTTTAGAGGAGTTCATCATCTCTGTTGTTGGGAGTTCCCCTTTCGGGAATCATGTCATTTCCACATTTCCAGAGACCTTCATTGATCCACCCTCAGCTGTGGATCCCTTTTCTGTTGTGGAGGATGTTTTGTTCCCTTCACATCACATGGACATCCTTTCTACAGGTTTTCACTCTTCACACTCTGACAGTTCTACGCATGTGGAATTACCTTCAGTTCCTTGGAACTCACTCTCTAGACCTATGTCACACTTCAGTGCACCAGACTCAAAGTTCTTCGTGTTGCTACCTTCAGTTTCCTTTTTGGAGTGGATTGACTTCCAGCATGTCATTTCTGTCCTTCCTAAGGGTAGGCACATAGTTCATTGCGGGTGGCTCTTCTTCAGTCTAGAGGCAGAGGATCTCATCATCGACATTCTTTTAAGAGACATCCTAGAGCTGTAGAGTTCAGATATGTCCATGGCATCTTCGGAATTCCTCTCGTCTCCCTCTTCTTCTCTCTTCTTCTTTTTTCTGAGAGATTGCCTCTTTGTACATGGGTACCTTTTCAGGCTCATTATGGTCAGGACCCATTTTTGGCATCTTTCTTAGATTAGAGAGTGTGTTTTTCTCTTGTGGTGGATGTTTTTCCCACTAGGTTTTCCTTCACTACTTGGGATCTTCTTTCTTGTTTGTGGGTACCTCATCAGACTTTGTATCGGGACCCATTTCTTGTTTTTGACTCGCCACCTCATCCTAAGTTACAATGAAGGGGGGGTGTTGGTGTAGGTGGTATTTTTCTTCACTTATTTAGTGTTATTATACATCACCAGGTGAGTCATCTCACTTAGGTGGACATGGATCTAGGTGTCATCTTAGTTATGACAGATTCTCTTACAGAATCTGTGATATGTGTAAGTGTGTCATAGGAGTTACATTCCCATTTGGGAAAGTAACTCCTCTTCTCCATTATGGAGGAATATTCTCTCACATGGGAGTTACGCATTCACTCCCCTATATGTACACCACCTATTTTGATCTATGATAAGCCAATACAAGCTAAGCTAAGGCTTCCATTCCACTCCACTTTTCAAATCTTGAGCTCTCATATACATGCACATTGCTTTACAAAAGCTTGTTTGCTTTAATCTCGCAAATCCTACACTTTGGTGAAGTGCAACTATTCAATGCACGTGAATTCCTTCCAGGTCTTTGTCCTACACTCCTTTAGATTCAGGGTGTGAAACGTGAGAATTATGTTAGAAAATTGTTAGCTATAGCTTAAAAAGGCCAAAAATAAAGGTTGTACCTTATATGCAGTAAAGATTGCAAAAATAATATGAAGAGAACAAAGATGTCTTGGAACGATATCCACTGTTATGAAACTTCAGTGATGTGTTTCTAGAAGAGTTACCAGGTCTTCCACCCAAAAGGGAATTTGAATTCAAAATTGAGATCAAGCCTAGAACCGAGCGTATTTCTAAGGCACCATATCAAATGACTACTATAGAATTAGTACAAACTTAAGGATCAATTGCAAGAAAATTTTTTCTAAAGGTTTGATTAGACTAAGTGTTTCACCTTGGGGAGCACCAGTAATTTTTGTGAAACAGAAATATGGAACACTTAGATTGTGCATTGATTACACAATGTTAAACAAAGCAACAATCAAGAATAGATACCCACTCCCTAGAATTGATGATCTATTTGATTAGATGCATGAGCATCGGTATTATTCTACGATAGATATTCGATTTGGATATCATCAATTATGGATTAAGGATGAGGACAATCATAAAACAACTTTCAGAAAAAGGTATGGACATTATGAGTTCACAGTTTTACCGTTTGGATTAACAAATGCACTTGTAGCTTTTATGAGCTTAATGAATAATATCTTTTAAGAATACTTGGAAAAATTTGTTCTCGTATTCTTGGACAAAATTCTCATATATTCTAAAAGTATTGAGGAACACCATGAGCATTTGAAGATAGTTTTGGAAATTTTGAGAAAGAGACGGTTATATGGTAAGTTATTTAAATATTCTTTCTATGACACAAAAGTGCACTATTTGGGACATGTAATAAGTAAGAATGGAATTACTGTAGATCATTCTAAAATTGTAGCTATAACTGACTAGCCTGCACCATAGAATGTAAATGAAGTTAGAAGCTTCATGGGGCTTGCTGGTTACTATAGAAAATTTGTTAAAGATTTTTCTAAGGTGGCTGCACCAATAACTTCTTTACAAAAGAAGGATAAGAAGTTTATTTGGAGTGAGAAATGTGAATCTACATTCAGAAATTTGAAGGAATAGTTAACTTTAGCACCTATTTTAGCAGTACCAGATCCTAATGGAGACTTTATGGTAGTAACTAATGCATCTGGTGAAGGTCTAGGAGGTATTTTGTTACAAAATGATCATGTCATAGCTTATGAAAGTAGAAAAATAAAGTTACATGAGTTGAATTATGCTCCACATGAATTAGAGCTTACTGCCATTGTTCATGCACTACAAGTTTGGAGGCATTACCTGCTTGGTAAACCTTTTGAATTGAAAACTGATCATCTTGGGCTAAAGTATATTTTCACTTAGCCAAATCTAAATGCAAGACAACGAAGATGGTTATAGTTTTTGTCTCAATATGATTTTGAGATCAATTACATCAAAGGTAAGAAAAACATAGTGGCAGATGCTCTAAGTCATAGGAAGCACATTTCTGCTCTTATAACATTGAGAACTCAGTTTAAGGATGAAGTAAAAAAGTGTTATGGAATCTGATTCTTAATTTTAGCAAGTAAATAAGTGCTTGTTGTAGATCCAAATTATATGAGCTATAAAGGTTTTCACTTTGACAACGAATAAATATTAAGATTTGAAAATAGAGTATACATACCTTCGCTAAATGATTTAAGAAAGAAATTGTTAGCAGAATTTCAGAATTCACCTTTTTTTGGACACCCTGGTATTACAAAGATGCTTGCTGATATAAAACAACAATATTTCTACAAAGGGATGAAAAAATATGTTATTGTTTTTGTGACACATTTCCTTGAATTTCAATGTGTTAAAGCTAAACATATGCATCCAACTGGTTTATTGTACCTTCATAGCATACCACAGTACAAGTGGCAAGTGATAAGCATGAAATTTGTACAAGGGTTACCTATGTCAAGAAATAAACATGATGTTATTTTGGTAGTTGTTGATAAACTAATGAAGGTAGCACATTTTATTGCTAGTAATCTGAAGGATGATTCTCCTGTATTGGCTAAAAGATTTGTACATGAAAAATATCAGATTACATGGTGTACCTGAATTAATCATATCTGATAAAGATCCTAGAATGATGTCAAGGTTTTAGAAAAATACTTAATGTAGATCTAGGAACTAAGTTGAATTTCAGTTCTGCGTATCATCCGGAAACAGATGGACAAAATGAAGAGTTAATCAATTTTTAGAGGATATGTTATGAATGTATTGTATAGATCAGTAGTATAAGTGGGAAGAGTACCTTCCACTAGTTGAGTTTACATATAATAACACATATCATGCCTCTCTTAAGATGGCACCTTTCGAAGCATTATATGGAAGAAAGTGCAGAACCCCTGTTAGTTGGGACAATATTGAGGATATAGAGGTAATTGGACTTGAAATCGTTATGAAAATGAAAGAACAAGTTAAAATGATTCGTGGGCACTTAAAAGAAGCAACAGATAGGTAAAAGATTTATGTTGATTTAAAATAGGTTGACAGGAAATTTGAACTTGGTGAGAAGGTCTTTCTTCAGGTTAAACCGAAAAAGAGCTCTATGACTTTTGGCAAGTCTTCCAAGTTATCACCTAGTTATGTGGGACCCTTTGAGATAGTTGAAGTAATCAACTCTATAGCTTACCATTTAGCATTACCTCCTGCTTTGTCACGAATGTATGATGTTTTCCATATTTCTTTGCTTAAGAAATGCATTTTAGATTTAACACGTGTTAAATTGTAATTCCTTGTAAGTCCAAGACCCAAGAATAATCATGGTTAAACCCATACAAGTTTTGGAAACTCATAAGTTGCATTTAAGAAATCATGAAATAAGTCAATGTAAGGTCTAGTGGGACCAGTTTAACGAAGAAAGTGTAACCTGGGAAAACCTAGAAAATATGAAAACTGATTTTCCATATTTATTTGATAAAGATTGACTATGATGACTGATAAAAATTTGTGATTTTATCTTTATATGACAATAAGTTTTCCAGTTTGGGAGCAGATAACTATTTATTTTTAAATAAATAGCTATGTGGATGCTGATTTCTGGAACTTTAAATTCTGATATTGTTGCAAACATATGTTATGAAACTGAATAAATTGATTATCCTTAATGCAATGATCAAAATGAGATAATCATCGGGATGATGATTATTTTTAGGAGGGAAGTATGTAACACCTTAGACAAACGTTATATTTATCTTTGCATTACAAACATTGACTTGTGCTTTTCTTGAATGAGGTGTGTTCCCCTAATTGTTGAAAATTCATGCTTGTTATGGATAAATCATTTCTACGCTTGGACGGAAATGATATGGCTTGCAAGAATCCATTTTCACTTCTTATTGATAAGATATAATCTAATTTTGAGAGTTGCAAGCTTATCTCTTTTAACTGACTCATCCTTGGATCAATTTCAGTGATCCAAGGAATGTTTTAAATTTCCTTAACAGACTGAATGGTAAATTGATGTTCAGTAGTTTGAGAGACATAGTGGACTGAAATTTTGTATTTTACAAATTCTATGGTCTTGTGTGAACGTGCCTTCATTCAGTTGTATTTTTGTGCTTGGGTCTTTGGGATTGATCTTTGCAGGACATTAATGGTGTAAATGAAATATAGTCCGCTTCATGACTATGAAGGGGATCAATATCCTAAAACTAAAGGGTTATGCTTACGGTATTATAAAATAGGTAAGAGCACCTACTTCCTAGCTATGTATACTTATTTGGGTTTCATTCTAACCTAAGCTTCTTATTCTATTTTTTTGGGATGACATCCTAACCTAAGCTCTTGTGCTAAATGAATAAGGGAGAGATTACTAAAGTAATGCTAGGCTATCTTAACCTAATTACTAATACTATGTGGATGTGAATTTAATCTAACCTAAGGTGTAATTTACCTATGGAAATGTTTTAAGACCTAAGGAAATTATTGTTAGACCAACCTAAGTTTTGATAAAATCTATCCTAAACTATTAAAAAGGAAACCAAAGGGTCGCATGGCACCATGGTGATGGTTCCAATGACATTTAATTGATTTGATTAGGTTTAATGAATGGAGGTATTTCCAGTTTTCACAAATGCTAGTTAGACTTTAGTGGAAACATATGTGGAGGACTTCACTAAAGATGGAATTGCATGTTAAATTGGAAATGACATTCGCCAATTTTTGGAGGTTGTGGCAAGGAGAGATAAGTGAGAAATTTGGGAGTAATTGCATTAATGGACCTAAGTTTTTGTGTGTAAAACGTCTTAGAAAAAAGGAAGGTGGATATGTTAGAGGTTGTTTGATCTTGCATGCATTGTGATTTTTTTCTCTCCATGGAGCTATCTTGTTCTTTGAACCAGCAGTTTGACTTCTACTTTATGGAAATTTTTGGTTTCTCTGGTTTATTTTAGATCAAGAAAAAGTATATCACACATTGGAAGAAAAGATGTTTCTTTTTTGATATTTCATGGAGAATAAAAAGAGTTAGAAGCTCGGCTGGAAGTCTCCTTCTAATTGGCAGAAGCACTCTCATTCATGATAGACTCTACCCATTAAAATATATTGCTTTCTTATAAATGATTCATTAAAAAAATTCTTCTCTCTTGAGATAAATGTTATCATGATTTGTCTTGTTTTTTACTTTCATGGTTTTATGAATCTTTATGATTTTTAGATATAATCCAATGCTAAATAATGTTAGCCTTTGAAAACTTTCTCTTTTTGTAAGTTTTTTGGTGACATGAATGTGAAACTTGTATTTTGAAGCTTGTATTTCATTCAGAACTTGTGTTGGAGGCTATTGTTGTTGTGAACTGGTATATGATGCCTTGTATTTTGTTCTAAAGTTATATTGGAGCCTTGTGTTTTTTTCTAATCTTGTAATGGAGATTTGTGTTGCTCAGAACATGTATTCAAATCTTCATTTTTAGCATTGTACTCATATTCAATACTTACATGTTATGAACTTGTATTTTAGATGTTACATTTGGTTCTGTACTTGTGTTCTGAGCTTGAGTTTTACTTGTATTAAAGGTTTTGAAATACTTAGAACTAGTTTATGGGACTTTCTGCTTGAAAAATATTGGGAGATTAGTTTTGGTTTGAATTTTTTTGGTTATCTCTTTCGAGATATTTTCCTTGTAGCTTCGTGAGTTGGAATGGTTGTGGTACTTTTGTTTTTAAGACTGTACCATTTTCTTTGAATTGGTAAGGGTGTGTAAATAAGGCAGATATTCTTCCCTCCTCTGCTTTGTGAAAACCCACATCTTGTTGAAGGCTTGACTATTTTGTTTGAATATTAATGGAGTGGAACTGTATCTTTTTGTGGGATGTGTTTGATATAGAGTTTGTTTTGAACAGTCATTAACAATTTTTGAGGTTTATGGAAATGCGGTAAGAATACTCATTCTTGTGATTAATGTTTGAAATGAATAAATTCTCTGTCGTAATCTTTTTAGATAGAGTTGTGATAGTATTTGTCATGTTTTCTATTTCAGTCATGAGTGGAGGTAAAGTTGAGACATTGTGTGACTCAAACATATATTGGGTTTTCTTACTCACTGTTAGATCCTCTTAAATAGAATTTTTGGTTTTTAAGGAAAGAAGAGTTAAATACTCTATCATTCTGAATCTTGTTCATAGGATTTATCACCTCTGGTTTAGGTTTGTTTCACTTAATTTGTCTTCATGATGACCATGAACTTTATGTCTCTGTATATGGATCCGTCTAAAACCTTGAAGTTGGGGATACAATTTCTATTGAGTTTGAGAGTTTTATTGAATATTGTTTATCTTATACTATTTTGGGTTTTCAATTCTTTCTTGGATTCATTGAATGAAATTATGGGTCTGTAGACACCAAATTCGTGTCTTACGACCCCTTGTGACCCGCATCCCATTTCGCAACCTAACCTCATTACCTAAACCTTACACAATTATTTATTAATTACCTTATAATTGATAAATCCACATCACCTTACCCGCCACCTCATTTTGCCACCTCATCATGACCTAGCCCTAACCCTAAACTAACCTAATTAGGACCCATGACTTGGTCTAGACTCACATCCATAACTAATGCCTCCTTACTCGCACCCAAAGCCGACCTTCTAGCCACTTGACCAAGCCCGCAACTGATCTCTCGGGAGAAAAGCAGGGAAGGTGGGACTATTTTACTAAAAATAGCCTACTTTTTCCTTACCGATGCTGGTTCCTACTCGACCGCCGTCGGTTACGCAACCGCCATCGGTTCCCTGTAAATGGGCTCCCCAAACCAAAACAACGGATCGGAATTTCATTTTGGAGATCAGTCGAAGGATTTCTGGATCAACAGAGAGCATTGCAAGCGAGGAACAGAGTCCAGATCTTCACTTGACAGAGCAGAGATGAGTGGAAATACCAGAAGTGTTCACAACCAAGGAGATCAACTTGCATCTTTGCCAAAACCAGTAAGTCACATCTTGCATGTCCTCTGTTATAACATTTCTTATGCTTCTTGAATCTCAGTCCTCCTAAATCCGTTTCTGAATCCACTACCCAACGTGCCATTGCATCTAACTGTCATTCTTTTATCCCTCATCGTCTCATTTCCTAATATCATCCATAAACCAGCCATTACAAACACCATAGCTACCAAGAAGATCCTAGAACCCACCGGTATTAGTTATCAGTAACCACCATCGGTTATCAGTAACCGGCATCGGTTCCACTGATCAAAACCAGAAAACCAGTCCTTTCCTCTACCCAGTTCAACGAAACAATTTAATTGATATTTTGCAGTCTTTTTTGTTAATTCATATTAGCAGGGGAACTGACCACCTTCGAAAGGAAGTTTTATATTTCCTGGGCCCAAGGCAGTTTCCTCATTTATTGTTTAATCAAAATCTTGTGGTCTTGTGTTCTTATTTGCAGGTAGTCCTTCCAAGACAAAAAGGAGTTCTTCGCAGTCAGCCTGATCTTTCTCTACGGTACGCGCACACCATCTCGACATTCAACAGGTATTCCTCCTAACCCTAACCTCATCTGTTTCTAAAAGGAATGAAAGGATAGAAGCAACTCTATTCCCAGAAGCCGAAACATTCCGAGTGAAACATTTTGGCACGCCCGGTGGGACCCATTTTGGGTTTCTTTCTCTTGCTTATTTTCATTTTAGGAAGCATATTTGCTGTTGCTGCTTTTGTTGTATATTTTCGTAAAGAATTTGTCTTGCTTTCCTAGTTTCGCATTAGTGAAAGTCATCTCTCTTGCTTCATCGAACATAATTTTCGATTTGGGTTTAAAACACATGCATTGCATTCCTGCTTGTTGTTCTTCAATTCTAGTGAACATAGATTAAGTAACAGGTCGTACACGTGGGGGTGATATCCACGGTATTGACAGGAAATTAACCCTAGTTTCACTGCACAACACATACCGAATCACTTCACCATTAACACAATAGCTCAAACATCCCCCCTTTTTCCGCGGTATTCCTCCGCCCGATTGAGGTAACCTTATAAGCCAAAACAAACTTGACGTTTCCCCTAGGTCTTGTTGTTTAGGATTCTGACATCATCTTACGTCTAAAGGCATAAGCCCACGATAACTAAAATTAACCCTAGGTTTAGTCTCTGGATTTGCGTGTGCATCTTGCTTGTTTTCAAATTCTATTTTCTCTGTCATACTTTGTCTTCTGTGATCAATAAGTTGATAAATATACTCAACGTTGCTAAAAATCAAATTAGCAGCCTTTTATATCTTCTTATCCTAGACTTTTGACACCGGCATCGGTTAAGGGACCGACGTCGTTTGCTCTGTGACCGACACCGGTTACTAAACCGATATCGGTTACTGTCTTCATCAGCCCCTGACAAACCAGCAACTTGCCAAATTCATCATTCTGAGGTTGTTTTTGTTCTTGATAGATTGAAACTTTCCTGTGTGTTCTTGTCCATGGTTGTCATCACTCGGAAGCAAGCCGCCGCCATGGTTTCACATGCCTGCTCTGTGTCTTTGCCTGAATCACCCCCTTCACATTCTATAGGGAACCCTACGGACACCAGTGAGATCCCCCAAATTCCTGTAGGAGACAAGGACTTTGCCAAATTTCTGGATGCTAATCCCAGCGCTGTACAATACTATTTGTCTCATGCCCCTGACCGTACGCCTGATGGTCAGCTCCTTATTGGCATGCCTATTAGTATAGCTGCTCATTTAGCTCCCACTCCTCCTGATAACACTGCCTTACTTCCTACATCTCTAGCCCCATCTCCCAATCCGACGGCTTCAGAGGTTCATACGACCCCGATTAGATTTCCTTTGGTTAATCTTGGACCCCACGTATCGTTACCACCAACTGCCCTTACCTCATCTCTCTTTCAGACCACTCCATTCATGACTTACTCTCTGCCACCTATTCACACGAGCTTTCCTTCTCAAGCTCCGCCTACCTTTTCATTCCCATACACGTATCTAGTAACCTCAACACCTTATATGGGACATCCCTATTCTGTGGCACCATCATCTCATCCAACCACAGATTTCATCAAACAAATGATGGACAAAAATGCACAACCTGGAGGCTTCTATTTCGGGAAGTCGTAGCGCCTTGACATATGAGCAAGTTTGTCAGGAGCCCATTCACCCTTTTGTCCCCCTTCATTCATATCCTCCTCAATGGGAGTTTCCAAAATTTACTCATTTTAACAGTAAAGAGGATCCTCAACAACACTTGTGATCATTTAGACATGCTTGTTATTTGATTTCCCGTGATGACGCCTTGTTACTCCGCACCTTCCCCATGTCCTTATCAGGGACCTGGCTTGGAGTGGTACAGTGCTTTAACCCAGCACTCGATCTTCTCTTTTAACCAACTAGACCAATATTTCTTGGATCATTTCTCCATTAACATTGCCAAGAAAGTATCTATCACCAACCTCTATGTCATTCGACAATTTGAATACGAATCTATCACAGATTTTGTTGGACGATGGCGGGGGCCTTATCAACCAACTTACGTATGCCTTGCCTCAAACTAAACTTATCAAACTATTTACGTGGGCCTGCGCTAAGCACATCTCCCCTACCCTCCAAATTCAAACTCTCCGCACATTCGACGAGGCCTTTACCATGGCTTGGAAACTAGAAATTCGAGCCTTAGAAGAAGAGAAATTGCGGTTGCATAACAAAAACCCTAATTTCCGAACTCCTGATTCTACCAAAAAGTCAAACACCACCACTCCTCACGTGTCCACTTCTTCTAAATCAAAAGGAGTTGTCCACGCGGTAATGGTCAAATCTCAAACACCGTCCAATACTCCACCGAAAACCACTTATAAGTACAAGGCCGAGCCCACAAATTACACTCCCTTGGGAGAAACTTACGGCATCATCCTGGAGAAATTGCTCAAAGCTGGGGCTATCACCTTGCCCCCTGTTAAACCTCACTCTGGGTTTGACTCCACCCGCGCAATACCTTCCTGGTACAAAGAAAATGACTTTTGTAACTTTCACCACGTAAAAGGACATAGTCATGAAAACTGCAAGATGTTGAAAAAACATAGTGCAGGAAATGGTTGACGCAGGGGATATAACCCTCGATAATCCTAATGCCCCTGCTAACCGAAATCTGAAAATTTTCAACAAGCCATTCCCGAATCACTCATCCAACAGTAACGTAAACCAAGATATCTTAGCCGAGGAGAGTGTTCATGAGATCCATGCAGTCTTCGATTCTTAGCCAAAAGCCTCTATTGAAAAAATTTTGAATCAAGCCTCTCCACCAACACAGGAGTCTGAATCTCCTTCACCACCATCAAGCTAAAGTGAAATCATTCCTTTACCCATAGAAGAGTTAACTACCCAGACTTCTCTTCTCATCGATGAGTCTTCTTACACCACATCCCTACAAGACTGTGAGCGGATGTTATCTAATTTATCTATTTCCCAAACGTCCCCTTCTACCGCTCTCGCTGCACAAGAGGAGAGCTCGCCACTCCTTTTGTCACCTTTAGACAAGAAACTTCTTACACCGACATCACTAACTTCTTTAACCATAACGGATCCCCTCAAACATGCCCTCTTACCTATTAGTTCTTCATCGCCTAAATCTTTTCAGCAACCTGTTGACCTCTTAACATCTATTGATACAGCGCCTCATCTACCCCTTGTATCACACCCGCAGTGGACTAGAATTACAACCCACCTTTCTTCCGTACAAAAATTACAAATCACACCTGGAGACTGTCATTCCACAGAAGATAGACAGGCCCTATGGGAACGTTTGAGTACCCCTTTTTCTACTCAAATGCAAATGATTGATCCTGATGTCTCCACCATATACCCGAAGTGTTTACAGAAGCTTAAAATGCCCCTGTTCTCACCTTCACCCCCCCTCACCTCTACCAAATGCCCCGTCCACTTCTATCAACTTAATCAGATCTTCCCCTATGCTTGGGACCTCACCAATGCGCAGTCTAACGCACCTGCCTAAGCGACTCGATCTATCCAAAAATAAATCTACCCCGCCACCTAGGAGACAAACTCAATCCGTGCCCCTATCACAATCAAAACCATCATCGTCATACCTACCTGTCCATATTGGGACCCCATCCCTCTACCTTACATCAATATATCATACCTCTTGCGTTTTCTTTAAAACAACCCTACGCCTTCCACACCCATACAAAAATTCCAGGGTATAGCAACATTGTCACTCTGCGTATCCTGTCCACCTATCAACCCTAAAAAAATTCCATCATCAAAAGATTTGTGTTCAGTCACTCCTATTCTCCCCATGGTTGTTTTTCTGATACCACATCATCTGCGGCCTCATCATCCCACATAGCTTCTGCGCCAAAGAAATCACGTTTAGTAAAAACCACGTATCAACACCCATCGGCTAAACCACCACCCGTGCGAACCAATCATGCCCAAACATTACCAAAACCCGCACAACCAATACCCTCATCCTCTTCTGATTTTGACCCACTCAAAGGATCTTACGCCAAAATCCTTGCTATGTTGGTGGAGAATGCGACCATTTCCCTACCTCCACTTAGACCTTATGACCCATCTAAACCCCGACCTATGGGTTACGATGAGTCTAAAATCTACGCTTATCACTGCACACTAGGACATGATGTGGAGGGATGCAAAGCTCTAAAAACCATCCTTCGTCAGTCACCTCTCCCGGATAGAAAGATTAAGAAAGACAACTTACGAAGGGAGAGACCTTTAGTTTCCATTCGCTCTCCTATACCATCTGTCCCCCCGCCTCACCAAGATCTATCATTATTACAACCCCACCTCTTGAAGACCATGAGTTATCCCAACCATCTTCCTCATCTCAGGTCTACGAGATTAATATGATTAGTGTCGCTACTCGAGGGTAGAAAAACAATGGGAAAGCAAAAGAGAACACACCTGCGGCATCTCTTTCTCCGTCAAACATCTCGATTGCACCACCACCTAAAGTGGTCATTCGCAGACCCACCTATCCCGTCTCTAATGGCATTTCCCACCGAAATATGATTAAACAACTTCACCAATCGCCCGTAAAAAATGACATTGTATGATCTCATTCAGACTTCTGAATCTCATCGACAAGCTCTCGTTGAGATCCTTCAAGGGATAGAGGTTTTACCTAATGAAACCTTTCCTGTCGCCTCCATTCTAACACCCAATCACGTTGCTTCTCTCACCAAACAATCCATCTCCCCCACCACTTCTGTCTCGGTACAACAAGCCACTGCAGTTAGTTTCTCAGAAGATGAAATTGTCGACTTTGGTACAGAAGACCCTGACCCTGCCCTTTTCATCTCCGCTTACGTCCGGGACATTCGAGTACGTCGGGTTATGATTGACGGGGGCGCTAGCCTAAACATCATCTCTTCAAAAGCCTTCCAACAAATGAATATCCCTTCTAGTTACATGTGTGCCAACCCCATCATGTTGCGGTCCATTCAATGATGCTATTACTTCTACCTTAGGCACCGTGATCCTCAACATTCGGGTAGGACCATGTACTTTACCCGAACTCTTCTATGTCTTGGAGGGAGAGTTCCAATATAATATATTGTTGGGTCGTCCTTGGATCCAAGCCATGGGATGCGTTCCCTCAACATTACATAGATGCATAAAATTTGAGTACGAGGGGAAGTCCTACACCGTACAAGCTGACCCTCCCACCTTTAAAACCTGCAATATGTTATACCGCCCTAACGATGTGCTTATACCAATCAAGACACCCATACATTTAACCCAACCATCCTCCTCAAATGTACCTCAACCATCCACCTCAACCGCGCCTAAGCCTTCAACTGATGAAACCACCATCGCAAAAACCACTTCCCTTCCCGCAGCTAACATTCCAACCTCCAACCCCTTAGTAGATGTTTTTCAGCGCCTTACACTGGGGGAGTACCGCCTATATAACGTTAGTTCTTTCCCTACCCTGCAGGAGTACGGAAAATTACATGGCACATCCCACCTACGGACCGTCGCGTGGGGGAGATAATCCTCTTACGGACCACCCCATTGCTGCACTAACCTTAACGTATGGGGGTGTTGACGCATCCTCCATTACCCCTGAACCTCCTCTTGGTGTGGTTCCTTTCCAATCCGATTTTCAATACTTGACAATCGTCGTTGTCGCCCCTCACCTTCTTGACTCGCTGTGCATGGAAAGGCTTTGGTTTTGGCCTTTACGAACAAGGCCGACATACACTCATTCCCGTGACTACCCGTAAACATAATGATCGCAGTGGTCTCGGTTTTCCTGAAACACCTACACAAGAGACACCCCTGTCAGCTGTATCTTGGAAGAAGAAGACGTCGCCCCTACCAAACCATCATCACCCACTTTGCCATCATCACCCACAGAATCTATAGACCCTGACATCCATCCCTCCTAACTTTTTTTTTTTCATAAATGCTATCTTCATAGGTCCTCTCACTTATCAACGCGATAATGGACGTACCCATCTTTCCCTTCCCCCTTCTGTATCCAGACATGATCGAAGAGGATTCATCTTTGTTAATGTTGTTGAATGCCAGGATGACGACTCCATCCTCACTTACCTTGGCGCGGATGATTCTTATATTCAATGAGCCTTACCATCTGAAACCCAAACCATGCTGAATGATCTACCATAGAAATCACATTCCACATAGAGGAGGATCCTCACATTGTGGAAGATTGGACAATCCCTTAACACATCAGAACAAGCCGCCTTTACTACCTTTCTCCGTGCTCGCAATCAAACTTTCGCATCGTCTTACACTGACATGCCAGGAATTGATCCTACCATTGCCGGTCCATAACATCACCCTAAACCCGATTCCAAACTAGTCAACAGAAATTGAGAAAAATACATCCACGCATTGCTCTCTTGGTCAAAGAGGAGCTCCAACGACTCCTTTCTGTTTCCTTCATCTTGCCTATTGACTATCCTCAATGGATTTCTAACATCCGTACCTATCACTAAAGCGACAGGGGGACTTCGGATATGCACAGATTTCGGTGGATCTTAACCTCACTTGCCCTAAGGATGACTTCCCCTTACCTAGCATTGACCAACTTGTTGATCTAACTGCAGGTCATGAGATGCTCTCTCTCTCAGGGATGGCTTTTCAGGATACAACCAAATTTTGGTTGCCCCTGCCGATCAACACAAAACTGCCTTCATAACTCCTTGGGGAACCTTTGTTATCGTGTCATGCCGTTTGGCCTTAAGAATGCCGGTGCTACCTATCAGCGGGCTATGACCTACATTTTTCATGACATTATGCACACTATCCTTGAAGATTATGTCGACAGATCTTCTCGGCAATTCTAAACATCGTAGTGAACATCTCGATGTTTTAACCATTATTTTTGATCACCTGTTACAATATTTGTGCTACCTTCAACCAAAGAAATGTGGTCTTTAATGTTCTTTCGGGAAAACTTCTTGGCTTTATCGTCTCTTTGCGTGGCATTGATGTCGATCCATCTAAAGTCAAAGCTATCCTCGAAATGCCCCCACCCAAAAAATCTTCAAACAATTGCGTAGTTTACAAGGTAAGCTCCAATCTATCCGACGTTTCATCTCCCAACTCTCGATCGTTGTCAACCTTTCCATCACCTCCTTAAAAAGGATATTGCTTTCCAATGGAGCCGAAGAATGTCACCAAGCCTTTGAAGCTCTCAAATCCTATCTCTTGTAGCCACCCCTGTGCTTATCCCGCCCCAAGACGACCGCCATTTCTACCTTACCTTTCCGCCACCGACCACACTGTAGGAGCCATGCTTGAACATCGTGAACTCTGAGAATCGCGAACAAGCCGTTTATTATATAAGTCATACTTGGTGGACTAGGAGACTATGTACACACATATAGAAAAGTTATGCCTAGCCCTATCATTCGTGGCCACCAAACTCCCGACACTACCTTCTAAATCACAAGACTTTCGTCATCACCAATACAGACCCCATCCACTACATGTATGCCAAACCTCATCTAAACCAACGCCATTGCCAGATGGCTCATGCTCTCTCGCCGACCTCGACCTTGAGTGGGCCACCAGAATCAATTAAGGAACAAACCATCCGCAGACCACTGCGAAGCTCCTTTACCTGGGGACAATTTTACCAATTTCACAGTTCCTGAACAACTCATCGCTACTCTTTTGCCCTCACGAGGAGTTCTTACCCAATGACCCTCTTCTTCGATGGATTAAAATGCCCAGCGCAGCGGAGGAGCCGGCGTTGTTCTTCCATTCCTCTCGATTTTGCACATCCTCGTTCATCTAACTTAATTCCCTTGCACTATAATACAAGCGGAATAGAGGCCCTGTTCTGGTTTCTCCAAGTTGCGTTACACTTAGGCAGCAATCTATCAACATTTTTTGGGCGACTCTCATTGTAGTCAATAAGGTATGGGCATCTACCAATCAAATGAGGAACTTCAAAAATACCAAACACTACGTTGATTCACTTCTTAGCCTTATTTACTCACTATTCTATACAAACCATTCCATGCTCCTAACTAACACATTTGCGGACCTATGGCTTGCCTAGCCTCGCAAATTCCCTCCCCTTCCTCCCGCCGCACCAACTGACTCTTAAATTATTATTGTAGTCTAGCAACTTTTTTGCACCATCCATTCAACCCGGTAGTTTTTGTTGATAAATTACTGTGTCTACTAGTTCGCAGGATCATGGTACCACCAATTTCTCACGACTACCTTACAATCTCTAGCTCTCTCTGTCCTCCACCCCTGACCTTACTATTAACGGCAACGTTGCTTTTCTTAAAAGTGTTTCACGTTATGTTGTCAGGTGGGACTCCTCTATAAACGTGGCTTTGAGCATCTCCTTCGCCTATCCTAACTACACGGATGCCACTCATACCATCCACGGTCCAGCGGTAATTTTGTGTGGACATTCCTTCAGCGGCACCCTTGCGGGCCAACGAATCTTCGCCTTGGTTATTATTGGGCTACTCTCCATAACGACTGCTAAGAATATGTTAAGCATTGGTTTTATGTGTCCGTGACAATGCAACCTTCAACATACTCCTATCCACCCGCTCCAGGTCGCTTCGAGATCTTTGTGGCCCTTCTCATTCCTCACACTGGGGTTTAGACCTTATTGGGATATCACCACCTCTCCACCCCAGTCACTGTTGTATAATCACAGCGACCGAATATTACACAAAATGGGTGGAGGCTTATTTCCACTCATTTCAATCAAAAAGAAAAAATTGTCGAGTTCATTAACCACCACATTATCTGCTTTTGGTTTTCCTCATCGCCTGATAACAGATAATGAAATCTTTCCAAACAGTTGTTGGCAAAAAGACATTTGGTGACAACTTTGGGTATCAAACTTAGTTTCTCATATCATACCTCTATCCACAGCCATGGGCAAGCCGAGTCCTCCTAATAAAACACTAACCAAAATCCTCATGAAAGGTGTCAATGATCCGGAAGAAATTGGCACGATCACATTCCCTTTGCCCTTTGGGCTTATCGTACTATCATTCGTAACCTCTACTAATGCCCACAACAACCTTTTTTCTTTGGTATAACGGTCATAGAATGCTGTGTTGCCCCTCTCGAATACAAATCCCCTCCCTTAGAATATCTCTCAGATAATTCTCACCAACGCTGAATTCCTTCCGCCAAGAGCGGTTACCCAATTGGGAGCGTCTTGACGAACGCCATCTTCACAAGCGCTTGATCACCTTCAAATCTAACAAAATGTATTAAACGTGCTTATAATAGTGACTTCATGAGCGTACCTTTAGGTTGGTGATCTGTCCCTCAAAGAGAAGCAACATGTACCCAACTAGAAAAGAGCACACGTGTAAATTTTCTCCTAAGTGGATTGGCCTTTACATAATCACTCACACCATGGATCAGGCGCTTATCGTTTACTTCGCTTAATGGTAAACCCTGAGCCTGGCCCTTAATGCCTGTGCATCTTCGACCATCTACTGTTAAATTAGTGTTATACTCACTTCTTTATCTACTGCCGCCAACCTGGCCGCTCGTCCCTTGAGCTCACTACCACTACATACACTCTGTTCCTACACCTCATAATCACCATCAAGCTCACATAGTTTTGATTCTCACCTCCCTTGATGATGGCTTCCCTTTTTAGGGTCTAAGTCCCCTGACTTCAAGTTTAAAAATAAGCCGTCTTCTATGGGATTTTCCCCCCCCCACACCCACCACACACCAGCCCCCTACCCCACCCCCCCACCCCCCACACCCCCCCCCACACACCCCCCCCACCACCCCTCCCCCCCACCCCCACCCCCACCACACCCCCCCCAACCCGCCCCCCCAAACCCCCCCACCACCAACACCCCCCAACACCTGACCCATCTCTACACCAACGACCACCCCCCCCCACCCAAGCCCCCCCCCACTCCCCCCCACCCCCCACCCAACACCCCCCAACCCCACCACAATACCCCCCCCCCCCCCCCCACCACCCCCAACCCTCACCCCCCACCCACCACCCCCCTACCCCACCCCACACCCCCACCCAGCCACACCCCCCCAACACCCCCCCACCCCCCCCCACCACCCCCCCCCCCCCCCCGAAACCAGAACAACAACCACCCCACCCCGCCCCCCCCCCCCTCCCCCCCTCCCCCCCCCCTACTCCCCTACCACACGTCCCCCACTCACGCCCACACCAAAACCCCCCCCCCCCCGACTCACCAACACCTATACCTAACCCACCCAGAAAATTCCCCACAGACCACCAAAACCCATCCACCCCCCACACAACCCAACAACTCTCCACAAAACCCCCCCTCAACCCCCGGCATCCCTAGCTCCCCCCCCCCCCCCCCCCCCCCCCCACCCCCCCCCCCCCCCCCCCCCGCCCCCCCCCCCCCCCCCCCTCCCCCCCCCCCGCCTCCCGCAGCCCCGCACCTCCCAACACCCACTCCCCCCTCCCCCATGCCCCCCCCAGCCCTGCGCCCTCCCGCCCCCACCCCGCCCCCCGCCCTCCCATCCCCCCCCACCCACCCCCACCTCAGCCTCCTCCCCCCCTCGCCCCCCTCCCCGGCCACTTCAATCCCCCCCACCCCCCACTCCTCAACCCAAGCCCCCCCCTACTGCCCCATCCCCGTCCCGCCCTCCCCCCCCGTTGTTTTTTTGTTGTTTTTTTGTTTTGTTGTTTTGATTTCCCCCGCCCCCCTCCCCCGCCTTGCCCCCCGGCCCCCCAACCCACTGCCCTGACTCCACCCCCCCCCCCCCACCGCGCCCTGCCATACCCCCAGCGGCGCTTCCCGCCCCCACCCCCTCCGCTCACTTTCGTCGCCCCCCACCTTCACTCCCCACCCCCCCCATCCCCCATCCCCCCCCCCCCCCCCCCCCCCCCACACCCCCCTTCCCCACTTCCCCGCCAGGCTCCCCCCCGCGCCCTCGACCGTCCCCCCGTCACCCGCCCCCGCCTCCTGTCTGCTCCCCTCCCCCCCCACGTAGTCCCCCCCCCTTCCTTCCCCGCCTCACCCTCCCTCCGGAATCCCCCCTCCCCGCCCCCTCCCCCCGCCTCCACCACACGCCTCCCCCCCCCCACACCCTCACACTCCCCCCCCCTCCCCCCCACCCCCCCCCACGCCCCCCACCCACCACCAACCCCCACCCCCTACCCCCAACCAGCGCCCCCCCAACCCAACCCCCGCCCCCCCACCCCTCCCCCAACCCCTAACCCCCCCCCCTAACCCCCCACCCCTCCCCCCCCCCCCCCTCCCCCACCCCCCACTCCCCCCCCCCCCCCCCACAAACCCCCACCCCCCCCCCCCCGCCCCTACCTCCCCCCCCAAGTCACCACAACGCCCCACCCCACCCCCACCCCCCCCTCCACACCACCACCCCCCAAGCACCCCCACCCCCCCACCACCACCCGCCCCTCACCGCACCCCCCCACCCCCCCCGACCCCCCCCCCCACCACACACCCCCACACCCCCCCCCCCACACCCACCCCAAAGCTCATCCCCCCCTCCCCCCCCGTCCCTCCCCCCGCTCCCCGACCCCACCCCCCCCACCACCCCCCATACCGCACCCCACCCCCCCCCCCACCCCCCCCATCCCCCCCCCCCCCCCCCCAACCGCCCCCCGCCCAGCCCCACCCCACCCTCCCCCCTTCCATCCCCCCCCCCGCCCCCCCGCACTCCCACCCCCCCGCCCTCTCAATCCCCCAGCCCCCCCCTACCCGCGGCCACCGCCCACCCCTCCCGTCCTCCCCCTCCCCCCCCTCCCCCCTCCCCACCCCCCCCCCCCCCCCAACCACCCAACACCCACTACCCCACCTCCCCTTGAGTCCAAATTCGCTACAACAGATGCTTCACCCCAAAAGAACATCTAGTCATCTAAATTAAATAAGCCGCTCCCTCGAAGGACACTATAATGGAGAACTATGCTGCTATTATATATAGACTGCTCCCCGAAGGCAGCTTATGCATTACAATCATATCACTACGATAAATAACGCTCCCTCGAATAGGACAGCTATACAAACAGTCAGCCTTTATCAGAAGCTTCTCACATGAATCAGCTTCGTGAAGACCTCAGATAATAATAATCAATATCCTTGTAAAGACTTCCCCGCATAATCAGTCTACATTCAATAAAATAAAGAGCTTCATTCAAAAGAACTTTTGAGTCATGGACTTGTCTTATGTTGATAGGGTAGGGTTCTCTTTGCGTTGTAACAATTCACTTGTATAAGTTCTCTGCACCTCAGCTATACCATCCCCTCACCTTCACCCATTGGTTTCAACTCAGGGACGTATGTACCTCGATATATTTGATCACACAACTCTTTTCACCTATTTGACTTCTCGTCTATGCACGGTACCTAGGGCTCCAAGCTCATTCTACTGGTGTGGTTTGTTTAGCTCTTCTTCATCTACGAGCACTCTTTCCGCTTTTGGCCTCGCTCTAGATTTGTGGTTGATCTTATCAGGACATGATTTCCCTTCTTGGGTAGGCTACTTTCCGCTTCCCTTATACCTTTTTTACACATCACCAATTCAGACCAACTCATCCAACCTTACCTTAACTCCATCTTAATCATTTTTACCAACCAACCAATTGCTAAACCGTACCCATTGCCTTAATTCACCTCTTCCCCTGATCCTAAGGGAGAAATACATCGGTCTGAGGCCCTCCTTTCTTGTGCAATGGGCTATGTAGGCAGCACTTTCAGAGAACATTGGGTCTCCCAATGTTACTCGACCATCCCTCATAACCTACCTGGTCGTGAATATAAATATTTTTTGGTGTAATTTCTATTTAATCACATTCCTCTTTATATCCTTTTCAAAACAACAACACCACCGAAATCAAAACAGACCAAACATTCTTATTATTATCATAACCAAATCACATACATAGTCATTTTTTGTAGATGTGTTACACAAAACACTCTCTCTATCATGACCCTAGGGGTCGGTACTCTTATTTATTCTTATACCTTGCTAACATTTCTCAGTCCCCTCACGCCTCATCCCGAACTGTATGGTCGTGATCGTGCGACCCCTCTCGGCCGGGCCTCGTCTGTCCTCAAAGGTACCACTGCATTGGTCCGCCCACTGAATCTGCCAATCTCTCCTGTAACATATGAATACGCCTCTCGCATGGAGGACTCCAGCCTCTATCTCTCCGCCCGTGACTCCGCAAACCGCTACAATCCTCTGTCTCCTTCACCTGCGTTTGGAGCTGCTGAACTAAACGCTGCAGACGATCCTCTCGACTGTAATCAGAGCTATGCAGTGACACTCACGTAACCTCGCAAGCTCCGCCCCACCATAATCTATGCCTCTGTCCGTTCCTTTTGCCGTCCATTACCCTGCGATCGTCTGCTACCTCTTCAGAACCTCTTCTGGAGGGTGTTGGCTGGGGAGGTGAGAGTACTGCCTCTGCTCGATCCTCATATATTGGTCTATAACCAGGGGTATGTCCTGCACAATCAATTTCCCCATGCGGTCTTAGGAATCCGCTCATATCCCATGGCCTGTTGCCCCGTGATCCACCTCTTGCTCTACAACCCTTAACTCCTCAGCTATGCTCTCTGTTACCCATAAGTTTTCCCGTGGCCTCCAACAGATGGCCGCAACAAACCATCACCCTCTCCCATTCCTGCCCTGTAAGACCAAATATCACCCGTCACGGCTTGGGATCTGGCCTTCTTGTTCTGTTTGGACCCATCGTTGAATCCCACCTCTGTACTCCTTTTCTCTCTTGCCTGGGGATTTAGGCCTATTGGTCACACCCAAACAATGTGCTTATTGGGTCCACGAGTGTAATACGTATGAACAATCCAGCGTCGTCTGTGATTCGCCTACAAGCCATAAACCCCTGTATCTCTCGCCAACTATGCAGTGCCCACGCAAACACACTTCCTTTCTACCATCTCCCAGTAACACATCACATCAATGCCTTTGGAAATCTGCCTCCTTCTGCCCT
Organism: Taxus chinensis; assembly: GCA_019776745.2. NCBI lineage: Eukaryota > Viridiplantae > Streptophyta > Pinopsida > Cupressales > Taxaceae > Taxus > Taxus chinensis. The sequence continues at coordinate 869,366,234 of CM034146.1, read as the reverse complement.
CGGTATGCCATAATACCCTACACTATCATTAATACTCATCTGCTAACCTTGTCTCCTCAGGGTGTGCTGCGACATTACCCCATACTAAAGGATAACCTCGCTGGTTCAAATCTCGTGCGTAGGGACCAAATACTGTTGTTATCACCTCACTCCTCGTGCCACGGCTAGTAGTGCCCTGATATACTATTTTTCCTGTAATGGGAGTTTCAAAATATGAACACATCTTTCCAATGTTACTGTCATCCGCCCTGTTGCAGATAGAAGGTAATTTTGTCTCAGGATTCCATCTCTCGTCAATGCCTGCAAATAGCATGGTTCCGTGGTACTTCATGGAAAATAGCAGATTCACGTAACCCCAATGGATTTATCAATGTCCTTCAGCTGGTTACCTCCGCTCGGATTCGTGACCATAATCCCTCGGCACCCTATCAGTCATATCCTCAACCCGCCGCTTCTGCCTCTGCATACACCAAAACAACAAACAACCATCAACCCGTCAGGGTTTTTTCAAACATTCTGGAAATTCCTCCAGTAACACCGGTTATCGGTTTACATACCTCCTTCGCTAATCTAACTAGCACGGAGCCCTCATACGCATCCAACAGGTCCATGACGGTATTTGTGTGGACATGTTCAGCGGCCTTGCCGTTGGCCAAACGAATCCTTCCCTTGTTATTATTGGCTACTCTCCAATACACGACTGCAAGAATATTTAACATTGTGTTATGTGTTCAGTGACATGCCAACCTTCAACATAACTCCTAGCCACCCGCTCCAGGTCGCTCGAGATCTTTCCTTTCTCACAATGGGGTTTAACCTTATTGTGCAGATTCACCCGACCCTTCACATACTCACTGTTGGGATAATCACAGCGACGAATATTACACAAAGATGGTGGAGGTATTCCCATTCATTTCAATCAAAAAAGAAAAATTGTCGAGTTCATTAACCACCACATTATCTGTCATTTTGGTGTTCCCTCATCGCCTGATAACAGATAATGGAAAATCTGTTCAAAAACAAGTTGTTGCAAGACCTTTGTGACAACTTTGGTATCAAACTTAGGTTTCTCATCACCTTACTATCCACAAGCCAATGGGCAAGGCCGAGTCCTCTAATAAAACACTAACCAAAATCCTCATGAAAGTTGTCAATGAATCCGGAAGAAATTGGCACGATCACATTCCCGTTTGCCCCTTTGGGCTTATCGTACTAGCATTCGTACCTCTACTAATGCCACAACAACCTTTTTTCTTTGGTATACGGTACTAAGGCTGTTTGTGCCTCTCGAAATACAAATACCCTCCCCTTAGAATATCTCTTCAGGATATTCTCACCAACGATGATTTCCGCCAAGAGCGGTTAGCCCAATTGGAGCTTCTTGACGAACGCCATCTTACAGCTCTTGATCACCTTCAAATCTATCAAAAATGTATTAAACGTGCTTATAATAAGTGACTTCATGAGCGTACCTTTAAGGTTGGTGATCTTGTCCTCAAAGAGAATCAACATGTAACCAAACTAGAAAAGAGCAAACGTGGAAAATTTTCTCCTAATTGGATTGGGCCTTACATAATCACTCACACCTATGGATCAGGCGCTTATCGTTTAGCTTCGCTTAATGGTAAACCTGAGCCTGAGCCCCTTAATGCCTTGCATCTTCGACCATTCTACTGTTGAAATTAGTGTTATATCACTTCTTATCTACCTGCCGCTCGTCCCTTGAGCTCACTTACCACTAATACACTCTGTTTCCTACACCTCATAATAACAATCAAAGCTCACATAGTTTGATTCTCACCTCCCCTTGATGATGGCTTCCCCTTTTTAGTCTAGTCCATGACTTCAAAAGTATTAAAATAAGCCGTATTCTTATGGGATTTTCTTGAGTCAAAATTCCTACTAAACTAGATGCTTCACGCCAAAAGAACATCTAGTCATCTAAATTAAATATAGACTGCTCCCTCGAAGGACAGCTATATGCCGAACTATTGCTGCTATTATATATAGACTGCTCCCCGAAGGACAGCTATGCATTACAATCATATCTACTACTATAAATAGACTGCTCCCTCGAAGGACAGCTATACACAGTCAGCCTTATCAGAAGCTTCTCACATTGATCAGCTTCGTGAAGACCTCAAGAATAATATAATCAATATCCCTTGTAGACTTCCCGCATCAATCAGTCTACATTCAATAAAATAAAAGCTTCATTCAAAAGAACTTTTGAGTCATTGACTTGTCTATTTAGGGTAGGTTCTCTTTCGTTAGAACACTCACTTGGTAATTAAGTTCTCTGCACCTCAGCTATACCATCCACCTCACCTCACCATTTGTTTCAACTCAAGGGACGTAATGTACGCTCGATATATTGTGATCACACAACTCTTTTCACCTATTGACTTCTCGTCTATGCACGGTACCTAGGGCTCCAAGCTCATTCTACGTGGTGTGGTTTGTTTAGCTCTCTTCATCTACGGAGCACTCTTTCCGCTTTGCCTCGCATCTAGATTGTGTGTTGATCTTAATCAGGACATGATTCCCTTCTACTTGGGTAGGCTAACTTTCGCTTCCCTTATACCTTTTACAACATCACCAATTCATTACCAACATCATCCACCTTACCTTTACTAATCTTAATATTTTTACCAACCAACCAATTGCCTAAACCGTACCCAATTGCCTGAATTCACCTCTCCCTGATCCTAAGGGAGAACTACATCGGTCTGAGGCCCCTCCTTTCTTTGTGCAATGGGCTATGTAGGCAGCACTTCAGAGACATGGGGTCTCCCAAGGTTAGCTCGACCATCCCCTACCATAACCTATCCTGTGTCGTGAATATAAATATTTTTGTGTATTTCTATTTAATCACATTCCTCTTTATCCTTTTTCAAAACACCGAAAATCAAAACACAAACATTCTTATTATTATCATAACTCAAATCAACATACATATTCAGTTTTATTTAGATGTTAAACAAATACATCTTCTCTATCATCGACACGTAGGTCGGTACTCTTATTTATTCTTATACCTTGCTAACATTTACTCAGTCCCTCACGCCTCATCCCGAACTAGGTGATGGTCGTGATCGTCGACCCCTCTCGCCGGGCCTCTCTGTCCTCAAGGTACCACGGCTATTGCGTTACGCCCACTGATCTGCCAATCTCTCCTGTAACATATGAATACGCCCTCTCGCATGGAGGACTCCAGCCTCTAGTCTCTCCGCCCGTGACTCCGCAACCGCTAACAATCCTCTTGTCTCATTCACCTGCGTTTGGAGCTGCTGAACTAAACGCTGCAGACGATCCCTCTCTACTGTAATCATAGCTATGTCAGGACAATCACGTATACCTCGCAGCTCCGCTGCCCACCATAATCTATAGGCCTCTGTCGTTCCTGCGTCCATTACCCTGCGATCGGCTGCTACCTCTTCAGGACCTTCTGGAGGTGTTGGCTGGGGAGGTGAGAGTACTGCCTCTGCGTCGATCCTCATATATGGTCTATAAGCCAGGGGTATGTCCTGCACAAATCCAAATTGTCGCCGCATGCGATCTATAGGAATCCTCTCATATTCACCTGGCCTGTGCCCCGTGATCCACCTCATTCGCTCTACACCCCTTAACTCCTCAGCTATGCTCTCTGTTACCATATAGTTTCCGTAAGGCCTCCAACAGATGTCCGCAACCATCACCCTCTCCCATTCCTGCCTGTAATACTCAATATCACCCGTCACGGCTTGGGATCTGGCCTCTTGTTCTGTTTGGACCCATCGTCTGAATCCCAACCTCTGTACTCCGGTCTCTCTTGCCTGGAGGGATTGGCCTATTGGTCACACACAAACAATGTGCTTATGGGTCCAACAGTGTAATAAGTATGAACAATCCAGCGTCGTCCTGTGATTTCGCCTACAAGCCCATAAACCCCTGTATAGCTCTGCCAAATATGCAGGTGCCACGCAAACATCACGTTCCTTTCTACCATCTCCCAGATAACACACATCAATGCCTTTGGAAATCTTCCTCCTTCTGCCCTCGGTAATGCATAATACCCTACCACTATCATTAATATCACTGCTAACCTTGTCTCCTCAGGGTGTGCTGCATACATTACCCCATACGTAAAGGATAAACCTCGCTGTGTCAAATCTCGTGCGTATGGACCAAATACTGTTGTTATCACTCCTCGTGCCACGCTAGGTAGTGCCTGATATACTAGTTTTCCTGTAATGGGGAGTTTCAAAATATGAAACACATCTTCCAATGTTACTGTCATCTCCCCTGTTGGCAGATAGAAGGTATTTGTCTCAGGATTCCATCTCTCAGTCAATGCCTGCAACATAGCATGGTTCCGTGTAATTCATGAATAATAGCAGATTCCACTTAACCCCAAATGATTTATCAATGTCCATTCAGCTGGTGTTACATCCGCTCGGATTCGTGACAATAGCGCTGGCACACTATCATTCATCCTCAACCCTGCCTCTGCCTGCATACACCAAAACAACAAACAACCATTCAACCCGTCAGGGTTTTTTCAAACATTCTGGAAATTCCTCCAGTAACCGGTATCGGTTATACATAACCGTTACCGATTCAGTAACCGATACCGGTTACCTCTAACCGCTACCGGTCACTGTCAATTACATACATCTTGCCTAAAACAACCACCTACGACAATAAATTACTCGTTTATTCCTCTCTGTATACACAGACATACCCGAAACCCTTGATTACCTACCACGTAACACTTACCTCACCTATAACCCTTACTATCATGTTTTCTTCTTCATATCTACCCACTTAATCTCTTATTTATAACACATGCAAAAATTAGATCACAATCAAAACGTTTACCTCTTGGGTTGCAGCGGCTTGAGGTGGCCCTTGTCTTCCCTCTTGTCCCTACCTACTGGATGCTTCTCCTCGTTCTGCCATGATCACCACCCTTTTCAAATTCACCTTTCTACTTTCTGAATCTCAGATCGCATTCACCTTTCCAGTCTCTTTTCTTATCACCCAAATCTCTCATGCAATTTCCTATCTCTTTTCTCCTTATCACTCAAATCTCTCATGCAAATATCTGTCTCAGTCATCAAAAAGCGTCGCGTTCGCATATTTAACCTCTTGCATGGCTCTAAAATTAAAACTTAAGTTACCACCCTAGCTTTTCTATTTTTAGAAAAGCTCATACCTAAATAACCGGTATCGGTTACTTAACCGATATCGGTCTATCAGATACCGATATCGGTTCCTTAACTGATACCGGTTACACACCTATCTTTTCTCAACAGTGTTCTTTTCTTCATTTCTCACCTAAATTTTTGTCGCGCTCGCCTCTTTTCCTGCATAAACAACACAATTTACCACATTTGTTCATCCACCACATATAGCATTACACTTTCATTAACATCATTTATTTTATACAAATACACAAACCATCAACTACGGATATCAAGAAACTATCAATCTATACATCATTTGGATCCAACTCATCAGTTACATATATCACAATGTCACAAAACCAACAATTCATCACATAACCTGTCATTCATATATACGTGCAAAAACAAAAACATCAACATCATCCATCTATCAACATGTCAACTAAAACTTATCATACATTATATTACCAACCATTAACAAAATATTTAAACACATTTTGAACACTGCATGTGGATCAAAACATCGTCTCTATATATATACAAATTTTCAAAAATACAATGTGCCCTACATCGGGGCCTCTGTGATCTCATAATCCACCAAAGCCGGCACGCAGGCCGCAATAACTGTCAAAAAAATCTCAACTCGGCTCGCAGGCCGGTCCCCTCGTATCAAAAATAGATATATACTCGGCTCGCAGGCCAGTATCCACTATACAACCCCTACTCGGCTCGCAGGCCGGTATACAATAAATGAATAAATGAATACATGAATAATACATAGGCATGCAGGCCTCTATCAATACACCCGGTTCGTAGACCGGTGCCCATCTATCAATACACCATGTCTTGGGATCTCTCAGCTCTCCCCACCGCCCTCGCACCTCTCCCCGCTGGTCCCTGTGGTGCCTCTCACCTCCTGCCTGTGACGGACCCACCAGCTTTGGCTGCACCTCCCTGAGACCTCTGGCTCCGAGAGGTCTCTGCTCTATGTGCCGCATAGGGCTGATAATCAGCCCCGGTACCATCAAGAATATCCTGATAGTATCGGGCCTCAACTCTAGCCTCCATGTAACGCTCTCGAGCCACCGTAGGTACTGGGACTGGTCCCCTGACACCTACTACCAGTGCCCCCTGTCCCTGTGCTGGTGCCGCTGGTGGTGCCTGTGGCTGTGGTACCTATACCTGTACCTGTGCCTGGGGCTATGGCTGTACCGCTGCCGGTGGTGGTACTGGTACCTGTGCTGTTGCCTGTACCTGTACCTACACCTGTGGCTGTGGTGCTGGTGGTGGTGCTGCCTGTGCCTGTGCCTGAGCCTGGGCTAGCTACCCCTGTAAGACACCTATCTGTGCCTGTGCTACAGCTAGCTACCCCTGTAAGAGCTGCACTTGACCCCTGAGCTGATCTCTCTCTCCTATCACTGCAGCCAAGTCTGGCTGTGCAGGCGGTACTATCCTGGCTGCTCTCTGCCCAGCCCACCACACCCTGTATGCTCCCGTGCACCCAGCATCATCTACACCCTCACCTGCTGGCCTCTCTGCTACCCAATTTGGATCCAAAGGCTGTGGTGCAGGCAGTGGGGCCTCTACATCATCTCTCCTGTACTGAGGAATGGGAGGTGGCTCATCCTGTCGCAGCCCCATCTGCCTGCATATCCTCTCCAGGGGTATCCGCTCGTACTCTCCTGGCCTCCGTCCTACTATCTAGAATGTGTACTAGATTAGGCGCAACTGTAAGTGGGCTCCTCTGCCAAGATGGTGACCTCTGTAGGGTCTCCATACAATGTCTACTGCTATAAGGCCCTCTAGTAAATGTCTATAGTATGCCACATCCCGACCTGCCATAATTGCTCGTGGCTGGCCCACGACCCCCAACCACCTCTGAAAGCCATATCGGTATATGACCTGTGGCCCTGGCTGCTGGGGTAACCCTACTGGCCTGATGCATACGATGTGCTCGTATGCCCAACAATGCAACAAAAATATAGAACAAATACCAAATCGCCTCCTCCGGCGATAGCCCCATAGCTCCCTATATAATTGCACCAGATATACTGGTGCCCAGGCGTAACAGGTGTGCTCCTCCACTATCTCCAGCAGTACCCCCATCAATGCTCGTGGGAAGCGGCCTCCCTCTGAGTACGGGCGGGTGAAGCAGGTGATCCCAACCATCATCAACACAGCCAGTCGTGTCTCGTGTCGATGCGCACGGTATATGTCACCGTACCTAATACTCGTGCTATGGTAGGTCAGTAGCGCTGCTGCATCCCCAAAAACCTGTAGTATGCTATCCATGGCAGTCTCTGAATCTACCTGGAAGACTGCCTCTCCCTCGATAGGTAACCGAAGGATGCGATACACATCCTCCAATGTGACGGTCATCTCCCCAGTCGGGAGATGGAACACATTGGTCGCCGGATCCCATCTCTCGATGAGGGCAACCATCAGGCTGTGATCTCTCTCTATCGCTCTGTACCTCTGGACTCCACCGAGTCCCACCTCATGCATGATGGCCCAATGAGCCGCAGATACGTGTGGCCTCATCCGCACCACAGTGGGGCATCCTATCCCGCATCGTCAACTGCTGACGTGCCTGCAAAACCAACCCACATCCTTAGACCTAATCTCTATTACAACATCTACTTTATCATCTAAACACCCCTTTTTAATCCCCCGACCATACCTGACTCGTCTAAACCGCCCCCCTCTAACAACCAACCCAACCCAAAAACCCAAAACAACCAACCCAACCCAACCCCCCACACCAACCCAACCCAACCCAAAAACCCAGAAACCTAACCCCACACCAAACCCTTCTCCACCCCTAACCCAACCCCAACACCCACACCGACCCACAACCCAACCCAAAAAACCCAAAACAACCAACCCAACCCAACCCCACCACCAAAACTAAACCCAACCCAAAAACCCAAAACAACCAAACCCAACCCAACCCCCACACCAAAACCCAACCCAACCCAAAAACCCAAAACCTAACCCCACACCAAACCCTTCTCCACCCCTAACCCAACCCCAACAACCACACCAAACCCAACCCAACCCAAAAACCCAAAACAACCAACCCAACCCCCACACCAAACCCAACCCAACCAAAAACCCAAAACCTAACCCCACACCAAACCCTTCTCCACCCCTAACCCAACCCCAACACCCACAACCTGACCCATAACCCAACCCAAAAATCCAAAACAACCAACCCAACCCAACCCCCACACCAAAACTCAGAACCCAACCCAAAAACCCAAAACCTACCCCCACACCAAACCCTTCTCCACCCCATTAACCAACCCCAACCACCCACACCGACCCACAAACCCAAAACCCAAAAACTAAACAACCAACCCAACCCAACCCCCACACCGACCCACAAACCCAACCCAACCCAACCCCCACTCCCCCCACAACCCAAAACCCAAAAAACCCAAAACAACCAACCCCACCCAACCCCACTCCCCACCCACAACCCAACCCAAAAACCCAAAAAACATACAAGCTACGACGCTGGCCGATACATGACCGACGCCGGCAACCAAACAAAGTCTCCTCTTCCCTAAAAATTTGTGCGACCGATGCGGTCGCTTTAGTGACCGACATCGTTCACTGTCCTCTCCCGGAGCCGAACCCCCGCCGCCCCCAAAACCCATTTTTTTACCTATTTCTACCCCATCTACCCACCCAAATACCCTAAAAAACTTACCCACCTACCCACCTTATCCTATCTAGGCCTATCTACCCCCCCTCTCCTTTTTCAATCATTTTCCATTTTCTCATTATTTCCTAAAAAAGGTTAATTCCTACCCAAACCCCCAATTTAGCATAATACAACCAAATCACCAATTAAAGAGTTCGAATCTACCCGAACGACGACACGTCGTCGTGGGTGGGATGGGCAGTGGCGGTCCAGCTGGTCCAGCCCCTCCAGCTCCTCCTGCCTGTGCCATGGCTCCAATCCTGATCGTGCTGGGTCCCCCCGAGAAGCCAATCAACTACTGTCATGTCCATCCTCCTTAATCGGGCAAAACTCCCACTATCAACTCTCTTCTCTCCCGCCAATACAATACTCCACCCTCACTCAATCAAGCCTCTAATTCCCAACTCTCCACGTCAGACAAGTCGATTTGGGTTTGCAAATCACAAAAGTGACAAATGACAAACCGTATTTTTTTCTTTTATAGGTTTTTTCGCCTTTCCGCCGATATCAGTTTCATTTCCTAAGGAACCGGTATCGGTCCCTTAACCTAATTAATTTGTGGTGGCACCTGGTGCGCTGGAAAGACTCAACTGCAACAACGCGACCGCCGGTCACTCCAAAGGAAAGTGCAGACTGAGTTACTACAAGGGGCAAAGGAAAGGAAGACGAGATAGAAGATTCCAGAATGACGGAATACAGTGAATAGATCGCAGATTGCTGAAAGGAGAGGGAAGGACACAGAGGGAGAACGAATCACGGCCTCAAAAGCACATGACAACCAAAATGCAGACAAACGCCACGAGACAGAGGAGGAAAAGAATGCAGCAAAAGTCAAGAGACGGGACAGGGGAGATGGAACACTTTGGTCGCCGGATCCCATCTCTCGATGAGGCAACCTCAGGCGTGATCTCTCTCTATCGCTCCTGTAACCTCTGGACTCCACCGAGTCCCTTTCTGTGCATGTGCAATGATGTGGCTCGCCGGCGATGATCCGGCATATCTGTGGCCTCATCCGCACCAACATGGGGGCATCCTATCCCGCATCGTCAACTGCTGCCGTGCCTGCAAAACCAACCCCCATCCTAGGACCTAATTCTATTAACATGACTTTATCATCGAAACACCCCTTTTTATCCCCCCCGACCATAACCCTGACTCTCCAACCACTCTAACTCTACCTACTACTCGATAACCCGCCCCCCTCTACAACCACGCCAACCCAAAACCAAAAACAACCAACCAACCCCACCCCCACACCACCCAACCCCACCCAAAAACCCAAACCTAACCCCACACCAACCTTCTTCCACCCCAACCGCAACCCAACACGCCCACACCACACCGCCCCACAATCCCACCCAAAACCAAAACAACCAACCCAACCCCACCCCCCAACCAAATAACCCAACCCGAAAAACCCAAAACAACCAACCCAACCCCACCCCCACACCAAACCCAACCCACCAAAACCAAAACCTAACCCCACACCCACCCTTCTCCACCCCCCTACCCACCCCCAACCACCCACAAACCCAACCCAACCAAAAACCCAAAACAACCAACCCACCCCCACAACCAAACCCACCCAACCCAAAACCCAAACCTACCCCCACACCAAACCCTTCTCCACCCCTAACCCAACCCCAACCACCCACATCCGTCCCCATAACCCCCCCCAAACAATCCAAACAAACACCCAACCCCACCCCCAAACCAAACTCAACCCACCCAAAAACCCAAACCTAACCCCACACCAAACCCTTCCCACCCCTACCCACCCCCACACACCACACCGACCCCACCACAACCCAAACCTAAAACATACCAACCCACCCACCCCCACACCGACCCACACCCTCACCCAACCCCACCCCCACTCCCACCCACACCCAAACCAAAAAACCCAAAACAACCAAACCCAACCCAACCCCCACTCCCACCACAAACCCAACCCAAAAACCCAAAAAACATACAGCTACCGACGCTGGCCGATACATGACCGACGCCGGTCACCAACAAGTCTCCCTTTCCCTAAAATTGTGCGACCGATGTCGGTCGCTTAGTGACCGACATCGTTCACTGTCCTCTCCCGGAGCCGAACCCCCGCGCGGCCCCCAAAACCCATTTTTTTACCTATTTCTACCCATCTACCCACCCAAAAACCCTAAAAACTTACCCACCTACCCACCTTAGCCTATCTAGCCTATCTACCCTCTACCTTTTTCAAATCATTTCCATTTTCTCATTATTTCCTAAAAAAGGTTAATTCCTACCCAAACCCCCAATTTAGCATAATACAACCAAATCACCAAATTAAAGAGTTTCGAATCTACCCGAACGACGACACGTCGTCGTGGTGGGATGGGCAGTGGCGGTCCAGCTGGTCCAGCCCCTCCAGCTCCTCCTGCCTGTGCCATGGCTCCAATCCTGATCTGCTGGGTCCCCAGCCAATCAACTGCTGTCTCCTCCTTAATCGGGCCCACTATCAACTCTCTCCGCCAATACAATAGCTCCACCTCACTCAATCAAGCCTCTAATCCCAACTCTCCACGTCAGACAAGTCGATTTGGTTTGCAAATCACAAAAGTGACAATGACAAACCGTATTTTTCTTTTTATAGGTTTTTCGCCTTTCACCGATATCGGTTTCATTTTTCCCTAAGGAACCGGTATCGGTCCCTTAACCGATATCGGTCATGAAGAATCGACATCGGTTCTCTACCCAACTTTCACCCCATTCTTTCCCCTTATTTACTCCTTGCATCTTTTTCACCAATATCGCCTCTATCCACCTTTGCTGCACACCATTTGTTCACTTGTCCAGCCTGACCTAAGGCCTCAACCTACTTATTCGGCCCGACCTAAGGCCTCAACCTACCTATTCAGCCCGACCTAAGGCCTCAACCTACCAATTGGCCCGACCCAAGGCCTCAAACTACTTGTTTCACTCCGGAATGTTTCGTTCCTTTTAGAAACAGATAAGGTTAGGGGCTAGGAGGAATACCTGTGGAATGTCGAGATGGTGTGCGCGTACCGTAGAGAAACATCAAGCTGACTGCGAAGAACTCTGTTTTGTCTTGGAAGGACTACCTGCAAATAAGAACACAAGACCACAAGATTTTAATTAGACAATAAATGAGGAAACTGCCTTGGGCCCAGGAAATATAAAACTTCCTTTCGAAGGTGGTCAGTTCCCCTGCTAATATGAATTAACACAAAAGACTGTAAGATATCAATTAAGTTGTTTCATTGAACTGGGTAGGGGAAAGGCTGGTTTTCTGGTTTTGATCAGAGGAACCGATGCCAGTTACTGATAACCGATGCTGGTTACTGATAACCGATGCCGGTTACTAATAACCGATACCGGTGGGTTCTAGGATCTTATTGGTAGCTATGGTGTTTGTAAGGCTGGTTTATGGATGATATTAGGAAATGAGATGATGAGGGGTAAAATAATGACAGTTAGATGTAATGGCACATTGGGTAGTGGATTCAGAAACGGATTTAGGAGGATTGAGATTCAAGAAGCATAAGAAATGTTATAACAGAGGACATGCAAGATGTGACTTACTGGTTTTGACCAAGATGCAAGCTGATCTCCTTTGCTGTGAACACTTCTGGTATTTCCACTCATCTCTGCTCGGTCAAGTGAAGATCTGGACTCTGTTTCTTGCTCCCAATGCTCTCTATTGATCTAGAAATCCTTCGACTGATCCCAAAATGAAATTCTGATCCGTTGTTTTGGTTTGGGGAGCCCATTTACAGGGAACCGATGGTGGTTACGTAACCGACGGCGGTCGAGTAGGAACCGGCATCGGTAAGGAAAAAGTAGGCTATTTTTAGTAAAATAGCCCACCTTCCCTGCTTTTCTCCCGAGAGATCAGTTGCGGGCTTGGTCAAGTGGCTAGAAGGTCAGCTTTGGGTGTGAGTAAGGAGGCATTAGTTATGGATGTGAGTCTAGACCAAGTCATGGGTCTTAATTAGGTTAGTTTAGGGTTAGGGCTAGGTCATGATGAGGTGGAAAAGTGAGGTGGCGGGTAAGGTGATGTGGATTTATCAATTATAAGGTAATTAATAAATCATTGTGTAAGGTTTAGGTGATGAGGTTAGATTGCGAGATGAGATGCGGGTCACAAGGGGTCGTAAGACACAAATTTGGTGTCTACATTAGCCCCTTATTGTCATGTAGCTTGTTCTGTAAAGCTGCGCGGACAATAATATGAAGTGGTTTCTCATGTTAAGGATATAGGGAATCCCCCTCAAATCTATCGCAGATTGAGTGAATGGGAAATCAGGGATAGGGTTGATAAAGGCTACATTTTGTAGAGAGGATGGTAAGGTGGTGGGGTAGGTCCAAGGAAGCAGGCGCATGTTGAAATGCAATAGTACGACTAGGGTACGTGAGTTGAGGAGCAAACCAGCAGTGTAGAGGCAAAGGTCGATAGTTTATCCAAACAAGGGTGATATAATCCTGGTATCCAAGGCATAGAAAGTAGCCCCAGGGTATATAACAGGTAAGGTACAGGAACGTTTAGGCATGTTCGGCAGTACCAAAAGGTTGGTTTGGTTGAGATAAACGTCATGGTCTAGGTCTGGGTAAAGTTGGTCGACAGATCAAGTCAAGGACCCTAATCATGCTAAAACACGAACAGGTGAGCTCGATTGAACAAAAAAACTACCGGATGGGTGGATAAAAGTGTATGGTGTTCATTTTGGGTAAGGGATGGAAGTGGTGCAGCCGTGGGTTGGGCCAAGTTGTTGGGTTGCGGCCTTGGGTCGGGCCAGAAGGGTAAAGGGAGGCCTTGGGTCGGGTGAAATAGTGAGGGCGAGGCCTTGGGTCAGGCCAATTGGTAGGTTGAGGCCTTGGGTCGAGCCAAATTGGTAGGGCGAGGCCTTGGGTCAGGCCAAATGGGTAGGGCAAGGCCTTGGGTCAGGCTGAATAGGTAGGTTGAGGCCTTGGGTCGGGCCGAATAGGTAGGTTGAGGCCTTGGGTCGGGCCGAATGGTTAGGGTTGCGGCCTTGGGTCGGGCCAAATGGTTAGGGTTGCGGCCTTGGGTCAGGCCAAATGGTTAGGGCGAGGCCTTGGGTCAGGCCAAATGGTTAGGGTTGCGGCCTTGGGTCAGGCCAAATGGTTAGGGTTGTGGCCTTGGGTCGGGCCAAATGGTTAGGGCGAGGCCTTGGGTCGGGCCAAATGGCAGGTTGAGGTCTTGGGTCAGGTCGGACAAGTGAACAAATGGTGTTCAGCATAGGTGAATAGAGATGGTGTTGGTGAAAAAGGGGCAAATGGTAAAGAAGGGAAAAAATTTAGGGGGAAAGTTGGGATACGAACCGATGTCGATTCTACATGACCGATATCGGTTAAGAGACCGATACCGGTTCCTTAGGGCAAAATGAAACCGACATCGGTTAAGGTCGAAAAACCTATAAAAAGAAAAATATGGCCTGTCATTGTCACTTTTGTTATTTGCAAACCAAAGCGACTTGTCTGACGTGGAGAGTTGATTTGGAGGGTTATTGAGTGAGGTGGAGCTATTTGATTGGCGGAGAGAGTTGATAGTGGGCCCGATTGAGGAGGAGGCAGCAGGTGATTGGCCAGGGACCCAATAGATCAGGATTAGAGCCATGGCACAGGCAGGAGGAGCTGGAGGGGCTGGACCAACTGGACCACCACCACCCATCCCACCACGACGACGTGTCGTCGTACCGGTAGGTTCTAAACTCGTGATTTTATGCATTGAAATGGTTATTAGGCTAAATGGGGGGGTTTGGGTAGGAATTTGTATTTTGTAGGAAATAATGAGTAAATGGAGGTAATTTGAAAAACGGAGAGGGTAGATAGGTAAAATAGGGTAATGCGGCTAGGTGGGTAAAATTGGAGGGTGTTTGGGTGGGTAAATGGGTAGAAATAGGAAAAAATGGGTTTTGGAGGCCACGCGGGGGTTCGGCTCCGGAAAGAAAACAGTGACCGATGTCGGTCGCTAAGCGACCGGCATCGGTCGCAAATTTGCAGGGTTTGGTTGAGTTGGGAGGGACTGGCGTCGGTCGCGTATTGGTGGCGTTGGGATGGGTTGAGGGTTTGGTGGTGGGTTAGTGTGTGGGTTTGGGTGTTTAGGGTTTAGGGTTTAGGATGGGTTTGGGAAGCTTGTTGGGTATTAGGGTGTGGTTGGCCGTGTGAGTGGGTTAGGTGTGGGTTTTGGGTTGTGGGTCGGTGTGGGTGTTGGGGTTGGGTTAGGGGTGGAGAAGGGTTTGGTGTGGGGTTAGGTTTTGGGTTTTTGGGTTGGGTTGGTTGTTAGAGGGGGGCGGGTAGAGAGTCAGGGTATGGTCGGGGGGATACAAAAGGGGTGTTTAGATGATAAAGTAGATGTTGTAATAGAGATTAGGTCTAAGGATGTGGGTTGGTTTTGCAGGCACGTCAGTAGTTGACGATGCGTGATAGGATGCCCCCGCTGTTGAGTGCGGATGAGGCCACACGTATCTACGGCGGCATTGGGCCATCATGCATGAGGTGGGACTCGGTGGAGTCTAGAGGTACAGAGCGATGGAGAGAGATCACAGCCTGATGGTTGCCCTCATCGAGAGATGGGATCCGGCGACCAATGTGTTCCATCTTCCTGACTGGGGAGATGACCGTCACATTGGTGGATGTGTATCGCATCCTGTCGGTTACCTATCGAGGGAGAGGCAGTCTTCCAGGTAGATTCAGAGACTGCCATGGACAGCATACTGCAGGGTTTTGGGGATGCAGCCACGCTACTGACCTACCATAGCACGAGTATCAGGATACGGTGACATATACCGCGCACACAGACATGAGACATGGCTTGCCGTGTTGATGATGATAGGGATCACCTGCTTCACCCTCTCGGATTCAGAGGGAGGATGCTTCCCACGAGAATTGATGGGGGTGCTGCTGGAGATGGTGGAGGAGCACACTTGTTTCGTATGGGCACTAGTGTATCTGGTGTAATTATACAGGGAGTTATGGGGCTATCGCCGGAGGAGGTGATTTGGTATTTGTTCTAAATTTTTGTTGCACTGTTGGGCATACGAGCACATCGTATGCATTAGGCCAGTAGGGATACCCCAGCAGCCAGGGCCATAGGTTGTATACCGATATGGCTTTCAGAGGTGGTTGGGGGTCGTGGGCCAGCCATGAGCAGTTGTTACAGGTCGGGATGTGGCCTATTATAAACACTTGCTAGAGGGCCTTACAGCAGTAGACATTGTATGGAGACCCTACAGAGGTCACCAGCCTGGTAGAGGAGCCTGCGTACAGCTGCGCCTGATCTAGTATACATTCTGGATAGCATGACGGAGGCCGGGAGAGTACGAGCGGATACCCCTAGAGAGGGTACGCAGGTAGATGGGGCTACGATAGTGTTTCACTCAGAATGTTTTGGCTTCTTGGAATAGAGTTGCTTCTATCCTTTCATTCCTTTTAGAAACAGATGAGGTTAGGGTTAGGAGGAATACCTGTTGAATGTGGAGATGGTGTGCGCGTACCGTAGGGAAAGATCAGGCTGACTGCGGAGAACTCCTTTTTGTCTTGGAAGGACTACCTGTAAATAAGAACACAAGACCACAAGATTTTGATTAAACAATAAATGAGGAAACTGCCTTGGGCCCAGGAAATATAAAACTTCCCTTCGAAGGTGGTCAGTTCCCCTGCTAATATGAATTAACACAAAAGACTGCAAAATATCAATTAAATTATTTTGTTAAACTGGGTAGGGGGAAAGGCTGGTTTTCTGGTTTTGATCAGAGGAACCGATGGCGGTTATTGATGACCGACGCCGGTTACTGATAACCGATACCGGTGGGTTATAGGATCATCTTGATACAGATGGTGTTTGTAATAGCTGGCTTTTTTTGGATGGTATTAGGAAATGAGATGATTAGAAGTGAAAGAATGACAGTTAGATGCAATGGCACGTTGGGTAGTGGATTCAGAAATGGATTTAGGAGGACTGAGATTCAAGAAACATAAGAAATGTTATGACAAAAGGACATGTAAGATCTGACTTACTGGTTTTGACCGAGATGCAAGTTGATCTCCTTGGTTGCAAACACTTCTGGTTTCTTTACTCGTCTCTGCTCTGTCAAGTGAAGATCTGGACTTTGTTCCTCGCTCGCAATGCTCTCTGTTGATCCAGAAATCCTCTGACTGATCTCTAAAAATGAAATTCCGATCTGTTGTTTTGGTTTGGGGAGCCCATTTACAGGGAACCGATGGCGGTTGCGTAACCGACGGCGGTCGAGTAGGAACCGGCATCGGTAAGGAAAAAGTAGGCTATTTTTAGTAAAATAGCCTACCTTCCCTGCTTTTCTCCCAAGAGATCAGTTGCAGGATTGGTCAAGTGGCTAGAAGGTCGGCTTTGGGTGCGAGTAAGGAGGCATTAGTTATGGATATGAGTCTAGACCAAGTCATGGGTCTTAATTAGGTTAGTTTAGTGTTAGGGCTAGGTCATGATGAGGTGGCAAAGTGAGGTGGTGGGTAAGGTATGTGGATTTATCAATTACAAGGTAATTAATAAATAATTGTGTAAAGTTTAGGTAATGAGGTTAGGTTGCGAAATGGGATGCGGGTCACAAGGGGTCGTAAGACACGAATTTGGTGTCTACATTAGCCCGTTATTGTCGTGTAGCTTGTTCTTGTAAAGCTGCGCGGACAATAATATGAAGTGGTTTCTCATGTTAAGGATATAGGTAATCCCCCTCAAATCTATCACAGATTGAGTGAACGGGAAATCAGGGATAGGGTTGATATAGGGTATATGTTGTAGAGAGGATGGTAAGGTGGTGGGCTAGGTCCAAGGAAGCAGACGCATGTTGAAATGAAATAGTACGACTAGGGTACATGATTTGACGAGCAAACCAGCAATGTACAGGTAAAGGTCGATAGTTTATCCAAACAAGGGTGATATAATCCTGGTATCCAAGGCATAGGAAGTAGCTCCAGGGTATATAACAGGTAAGGTACAGGAATGTTTAGGCATGTTCGGTAGTACCAAAAAGGTTGGTTTGGTTGAGATAAACGTCACGGTCTAGGTCTGGGTAAAGCTGGTCGACAGATCAAGTCAAGGACCCTAATCATGCTAAAACACAAACAGGTGAGCTCGATTGAACCAAAAACTACCGGATGGGTGAATAAAGTGTATGGTGTTGATTTTGGGTAAGGTATGGAAGTGGTACGGTCGTGGGTTGGGCCAAGTTGTTGGGTGGCGGCCTTGGGTCGGGCCAGAAGTGTAAAGGGAGGCCTTGGGTCGGGCCAAATAGTGAGGGCAAGGCCTTGGGTCAGGCCAAATGGGTAGGTTGAGGCCTTGGGTCGGGCCGAATAGGTAGGTTGAGGCCTTGGGTCAAGCCGAATAGGTAGGTTGAGGCCTTGGGTCGGGCCGAATAGGTAGGTGGAGGCCTTGGGTCGGGCCAAATGGTTAGGGTTGCGGCCTTGGGTCGGGCCAAATGGTTAGGGTTGCGGCCTTGGGTCGGGCCAAATGGGTAGGTTGAGGCCTTGGGTCGGGCCAAATAGGTAGGGCGAGGCCTTGGGTCAGGCCAATTGGTGGGTTCAGGCCTTAGGTTGGGCCAAATGGTTAGGGTTGCGTCCTTGGGTCGGGCCAAATGGGTAGGTTGAGGCCTTAGGCCGGGCCAAATAGGTAGGGTGAGGCCTTGGGTCGGGCCAATTGGTAGGTTGAGGCCATAGGTCAGGCTGGACAAGTGAACAAATGTTGCGCAGCAAAGGTGGATAGAGGTGATATTTGTGAGTCACGAGCGGAGGGACTAGAGGCTAGATACCTCCATGCGAGAGAGCGTATTCACATGTTACAGGAGAGATTGGCAAATCAGTGGGCGGTACCAATAGTCGTGGTACCTTTGAGGACAGGAAGGCCCGGCGAGAGGCATCGACGATCACGATCATCACCTGGTTCGGGATGAGGCATGAGGGTCTAAGTAAATGTTATCGAGGTATAAGAATAAATAAGGATGTCGACCTGTGTGTCGATGATAGAGAAGATGTATTTGTTTAACATCTAAATAAAACTGAATATGTATGTTGATTTGAGTTATGATAATAAT
This sequence comes from Taxus chinensis, assembly GCA_019776745.2. NCBI lineage: Eukaryota > Viridiplantae > Streptophyta > Pinopsida > Cupressales > Taxaceae > Taxus > Taxus chinensis. The sequence continues at coordinate 869,347,287 of CM034146.1, read as the reverse complement.
AAGAATGTTTTCGTTTTGTTTTGAAAAAAGGATAAAGAGGAATGTGATTAAATAGAAATACACCAAAAATATTTATATTTACCACACATGATAGGTTATGGTAGGGGATGGTCAAGCTAACCTTGGGAGACCCCATGTCTCTGAAGTGCTGCCTATATAGCCCATTGTACAAAGCAAGGAGGGGCCTCAGACCGATGTAGTTCTCCCTTAGGACCACGGAGAGGTGAATTCAGGCAATTTGGGTATGGTTAGGCAATTTTTTGGTTGATAAGAATTTGATGTTGATAGGGTAATGTTGTTGGTGTTGGTAAGGTATGGGTGATGTTGATGTAGGTATAGGTAAAGTGAAAGTTAGCTTACCTAAATAGTAGGGAACCGTATCCTGATTAAGGTCAACACACAATCCTAGAGTCGAGCAAAAGAGGTAAAAGTGTCCCGTTGTTGAGAAGAGCTAAACAAACCACATATTAACATAGGATGAGCTTGAATCCCTAGGTACCTTGCATAGGTGAGAAGTCGATAGGTGAAAAGAGTTGTATAATCACAATATATCAGATATACGTCACGTCCCTTGAGTTGAAACAAATGGTGAGGTGAGGTGGATGATATAGCTGAGGTACGTAGAACTTATTACAAAGTGAGTGCTCTGACGAAAGAGAACCTACCCTAAATAGACAAGTCCATGACTCAAAAGTCCTTTTGAATGAGGCTTTTCTTTTATTGAATGTAGACTGATCGATGCGGGAAGTCTACAGGGGATATTGATTGTATTATTCTCGAGGTCTTCACGAAGCTGATCAATGCGAGAAGCTTCTGATAAAGGCTGACTATGTATAGCTGTCCTTCGAGGGAGCAGTCTATTTATAGTAGCAGATATGATTGTAATGCATAGCTGTCCTTCGGGGGAGTAGTCTATATATAATAGCGGCAATAGTTCGACATATAGCTGTCCTTCGAGGGAGCAGTCTATATTTAATTTAAATGACTAGATGTTCATTTGGTGTGAAGCATCTAGTTAGTAGGAAGTTTGACTCAAGAAAATCCCAGAATAATACGGCTTATTTTAATACTTTGAAGTCATGGACTAGACTAAAAAGGGGAAGGCATCATCAAGGGGAGGTGAGGATCAAACTATGTGAGCCTGATTGTTATTATGAAGTGTAGGAAACAGAGTGTATGTAGTGGTAAGTGAGCTCAAGGGACGAGCGATAGGTAGATAAGAAGTGATATAATACTAATTTCAATAGTAGAATGGTCGAAGATGCAAGGCATTAAGGGGTTCAGGCTCAGGTTTACCATTAAGCGAAGCTAAACGATAAGTACCAGATCCATAGGTATGAGTGATTATATAAGGCCCGATCCAATTGGGAGCAAATTTTCCACGTTTGCTCTTTTCTAGTTTGGTTACATGTTGATTCTCTTTGAGAACAAGATCACCAACATTAAAGGTACGCTCATGAAGTCACTTATCATAAGCACGTTTAATGCATTTTTGATAGATTTGAAGGTGATCAAGAGCTGTAAGACGGCATTCGTCAAGAAGCTCCAATTGGGCTAACCGCTCTTGGCGGAAATCATCGTTGGTGAGAATATCCTGAAGAGATATTCTAAGGGAGGGTATTTGTATTTTGAGAGGCAAAACAACCTCGGTACCGTATACCAAAGAAAAAGGTGTGGCATTAGTAGAAGTACGAATGCTAATACGATAAGCCCAAAGGGCAAAGGGAATGTGATCGTGCCAATTTCTTCCAGATTCATTGACAACTTTCATGAGGATTTTGGTTAGTGTTTTATTAGAGGACTCAGCTTGCCCATTGGCTTGTGGATAGTAAGGTGATGAGAAACTAAGTTTGATACCAAAGTTGTCACAAAGGTCTTGCAACAACTTGTTTTTGAAAGATTTTCCATTATCTGTTATTAGGCGGTGAGGAACACCAAAACGATAGATAATGTGGTGGTTAATGAACTCGACAATTTTTTCTTTTTTGATTGAAATGAGTGGAATAGCCTCCACCCATTTTGTGTAATATTCGGTCGCTATGAGTATCCAACGGTGACGTTGTGAAGAGGTTGGGTGAATGTCACCAATAAGGTCTAAACCCCATTGTGAGAAGGGCCAAAGATCTTGAGTGATCTGGAGTGGGTGGCTAGGAGTATGTTGAAGGTTGGCATGTTGCTGACACATAACACAACGCTTAACATATTTGTAGTAGTCGTTATTGAGAGTAGGCCAATAATAACCAAGGTGAAGGATTCGTTTGGCCACGGCAAGGCCGCTAAAATGTCCACCACAAATACCGTCATGGACCTGTTGGATGGTATGAGTGGCCTCCGCGCCAGTTAGACAGCGAAGGAGGATACCATCAAAGCCACGTTTATAGAGGAGTCCCCCCATGACCACATAGCGTGAAACACTTTTAAGAAAAGCACGTTTGCCGTTACTAGTAAGGTCAGGTGGGAGGACAAAGATTGTAAGGTAGTCGTGGAATTGGTGGTACCAGGTATCCTGTGAATTAGTGGACACAGTATTTATCATACAAACTACCGGGGTTGAATAGGATGGGGCAAAAAGTTGTTGGACCATGAAGAATAATTCAGAGTCAGTTGGCGCGGCGGGAATTTGCGAGGCTAAGCAAGCCATAGTATCCGCAAATTTGTTAGTGGAGCGGGGAATGGTTTGTATAGAATAGTGGGTAAATAAAGCTAGAAGTGAATCCACGTAGTGTTTGTATTTTTGAAGTTCCTTGTTTTTGCATTGGTAGACACCCATAACTTGATTGACTACCAATTGAGAGTCGCCAAAAATGTTGATAGATTTGATACCTAAGTGTAATGCAACTTGGAGACCCAGAAAAAGGGCCTTGTATTCCGCTGTATTATTAGTGCAAGGGAAATCAAGTCGGAATGAAAGAGGCATAGGTTCAGCGTTGAGAGGAATGAGAACAACACTGGCTCCTCCGCCGCGCTGGCATTTAGATCCATCGAAGAAGAGGGTCATTGGGTACGACTCCTCTGTGAGGAAAAGAGTAGCGATGAGTTCGTCGGGAAATGTGAAATTGGTAAATTGTTCCCCCGGTAAAGGAGCGTCTGCAAGTTGGTCTGCAATGGTTTGTCCTTTGATTGATTTCTGGTGGATAAACTCAAGGTCGAGGTCAGCGAGAACCATGAGCCATCTAGCAATGCGTTGGTTCAGATGAGGTTTGGCATACATGTAATGGATGGGGTCTGTATTGGTGATGACGAAAGTCTTGTGATTTAGAAGGTAGTGTCGGAGTTTGGTGGCCATGAATGATAGGGCAAGGCATAATTTTTCTACATGTGTGTACCTAGTCTCATAGTCCACCAAAGTACGACTTATATAATAAACAGCTTGTTCGTGATTCTCAGAGTCACGATGTGTAAGCATGGCAACTACAGCGTGGTCCGTGGCGGAAAGGTAAAGGTAGAAAGGGCGGTTGTCTTGGGGTGGGATAAGCACGGGTGGCTGCAAGAGATAGGATTTGAGAGCTTCGAAGGCTTGGTGACATTCTTCACTCCATTGGAATGCAATATCCTTTTTAAGGAGGTGATGGAAAGGTTGACACCGATCCGAGAGTTGGGAGATGAAACGTCGGATAGATTGGAGCTTACCTTGTAAACTACGCAATTGTTTGAGATTTTTGGGTGGGGGCATTTCTAGGATAGCTTTGACTTTCGATGGATTGACCTCAATGCCACGCAAAGAGACGATAAAGCCAAGAATTTTTCCCGAAAGAACACCAAAGACACATTTCTTCGGTTGTAGGCGGACAGAATATTGTAACAGGCGATCAAAAATAATGGTTAAAACATCAAGATGTTCACTACGATGTTTAGACTTGCCGAGAAGATCATCAACATAGTCTTCAAGGATAGTGTGCATAATGTCATGAAAAATGTAGGTCATAGCCCGCTGATAGGTAGCACCAGCATTCTTAACGCCAAATGGCATGACACGATAACAGAAGGTTCCCCAAGGAGTTATGAAGGCAGTTTTGTGTTGATCGGCAGGGGCAACCAAAATTTGGTTGTATCCTGAAAAACCATCCATGAGAGAAAGCATTTCATGGCCCGCAGTGAGATCAACAAGTTGATCAATACTTGGGAGGGGGAAGTCATCCTTGGGGCAAGCGAGGTTAAGATCCCGGAAATTTGTGCATATCCGAAGTCCCCCTGTCGCTTTAGTGACAGGTACGATGTTAGAAATCCATTGAGGATAGTCAATAGGCAAGATAAAGGAAACAAAAAGGAGTCGTTGGAGCTCCTCTTTGACCAAGAGAGCAATGCGTGGATGCATTTTTCTCAATTTCTGTTTGACTGGTTTGGAAACAGGGTTTAGGGTGATGTTATGGACGGTGATAGTAGGATCAATTCCTGGCATGTCAGCGTAAGACCATGCAAAAGCTTGGTTACGAGCACGGAGAAAGGTAGTAAAGGCGGCTTGTTCTGATGTGTTAAGGGATTGTCCAATCTTCACAATGTGAGGATCCTCCTCCGTGTGGATATTGATTTCTATGGTAGATTCGTTCAGCATAGTTTGGGTTTCAGATGGTAAGGCTCATTGAATATAAGAATCATCCGCGCCAAGGTAAGTGAGGATGGAGTCATCATCCTGGCATTCAACAACATTAATCAAATGTGAATCCTCTTCAATCATGTCTGGATACAGAAAGGGAAGAGAAGATGGGTCCTCATTATCGCGTTGATAAGTGAGAGGACCTATGAAGATAGCATTTATGAAAAAAAAAAGTTAGGGGGGATGGATTCAGGGTCTATAGATTCTGTGGGTGATGATGGCAAAGTGGGTGATGATGGTTTGGTAAGGGCGACGTCTTCTTCTTCTAGGATACAGCTGACAGGAGGTGTCTCCTATGTAGGTGTTTTGGGAAAACCGAGACCACTTCGATCGTTATGTTTACGGGTAGTCACGGGAATGAGTGTATGTCGGCCTTGTTCGTAAAGGCCAAAACCAAAGCCTTTCCATGCACAACGAGTCAAGAAGGTGACGGCGAAATGACGATTTGTCAAGTATTGAAAATCGGATTGGAAAGGAACCACACCAAGAGGAGGTTCAGGGGTAATGGAGGATGTGTCAACACCCCCATACGTTAGGTTAGTGTGGTAATAGGGTGGTCTGTAAGAGATTATCTCCCCCACGCGACGGTCGTAGGTGGGATGTGCATGTAATTGTCCGTACTCCTGCGGGGTAGGGAAAGAACTAACGTTATATAGGTGGTACTCCCCCAGCGTAAGGCACTGAAAAACATCTACTAAGGGGTCGGAGGTTGGAATGTTAGCTACGGGAAGGGAAGTGGTTTTTGCGATGGTGGTTTCATCAATTGAAGGTGTAGGCGCGGTTGGGGTGGATGGTTAAGATACATTTGAAGAGGATGGTTGGGTTGAATGTATGGGTGTCTTGATTGGTATAAGCACATCATTAGGGCGGTATAACATATTGCAGGTTTTAAAGGGGGGAGGGTCAGCTTTTACGGTGTAAGACTTCCCCTCGTACTCAAATTTTATGCATCTATGTAATGTTGAGCGAATGCATCCCATGGCTTGGATCCAAGGACGACCCTAGCAATATATTATATTGGAACTCTCCCTCAAGGACATAGAATGTTGAGGATCACGGTGCCTAAGGTAGAAGTAATAGCGTCATTGAATGACCGCAACATGATGGGGTTGGCACACATGCAACTAGAAGGGATGTTCATCTGTTGGAAGGCTTTTGAAGAGATGATGTTTAGGCTAGCGCCCCCGTCAATCATAACCCGACGTACTCGAATGTCCCGGACGTAAGCGGAGATGAAAAGGGCAGGGTCGGGATCTTCTGTACCAAAGTCGACAATTTCATCTTCAGAGAAACTGACTGCAGCAGCTTGTTGTATAGAGACAGAAGTGGTTGGGGCAGTGGGTTGTTTGATGAGAGAAGCAACGTGATTGGGTGTTAGAATGGAGGTAACAAGCAGGGTTTCATTAGGCAAAACCTCTATCCCTTGAAGGATCTCAACGAGAGCTTGTCGATGAGATTCAGAAGTCTGAATGAGATCATACAGTGTCATTTTTACGGGCGATTGGTGAAGCTGTTTAATCATATTTCGGTGGGCAATGCCATTAGAGACGGGATAGGCGGGTCCGTGAATGACCACTTTAGGTGGTGGTGCAATCGGGATGTTTGACGGAGAAAGAGATGTCGCAGGTGTGTTTTCTTTTGCTTTCCCATTGTTTTTCTGCCCTCGAGTAGCGACACGAATCATATTAATCTCGTAGACCTGAGATGAGGAAGATGGTGGGGATAACTCATGGTCTTCAAGAGGTGGGGTTGTAATAATGATAGATCTTGGTGAGGTGGGGACAGATGGTATAGGAGAGGGAATGGAAACTAAAGGTCTCTCCCTTCATAAGTTTTCTTTCTTAATCTTTCTATCCGGGAGAGGTGACTGGTGAAGGATGGTTTTTAGAGCTTTGCATCCCTCCACATCATGTCCTGGTGTGCGGTGATAAGCGCAGATTTTTGACTCATCGTAATCCATAGGTCGGGGCTTCGACGGGTCATAAGGTCTAAGTGGAGGTAGGGAAATGGTCGCATTCTCCACCAACATAGCAAGGATTTTTGCGTAAGATCCTTTGAGTGGGTCGAAATCGGAAGAGGATGAGGGTATTGATTGTGTGGGTTTTGGTAATGTTTGGGCTTGGTTAGTTTGTATGGGTGGCGGTTTAGCCGAGGGGTGTTGATACATGGTTTTTACTAAACGTGATTTCTTTGGCGCAGAGGCTATGTTGGATGATGAGGCCGCAGATGACGTGGTATCAAAAAACAACCATGGGGAAATAGGAGTAACTAAAAACAAATCTTTTGATGATGGAATTTTTTTAGGGTTGATAAGTGGACAAGATACGCGGAGTGACGGTGTTGCTATACCCTGGAATTTCTGTATAGGTGCGGAAGGCGTAGGTTGTTCTAAAGAAAACGCAGGAGGTATGATATATTGGTGTAAGGTAGAGGGATGGGGTCCCAATATGGAAGGTAGGTATGACGATGATGGTTTTGATTGTGATAGGGGCACGGATTGAGTTTGTCTCCTAGGTGGCGGAACGGATTTATTTTTGGATAGATCGAGTCACTTAGGCGGGTGTGTTAGACTGGGCATTGGTGAGGTCCCAAGCGTAGGGGAAGATTTGGTTAAGTTGATAGAAGTGGACGGGGCATTTGGTAGAGGTGAGGGGGGTGAAGGTGAGAACAGGGGCATTTTAAGCTTCTGTAAGCACTTCGGGTATATGGTGGAGACATCAGGATCAGTCATTTGCATTTGAGTAGAAAAAGGGGTACTCAAACGTTCCCATAGGGCCTGTCTATCTTCTGTGGAATGACAGTCTCCAGGTGTGATTTGTTATTTTGGTACGGAAGAAAGGTGGGTTGTAATTCCAGTCCATTGCGGGTGTGACACAGGAGGTAGATGAGGCACTGTATCAATAGATGTTAAGAGGTCAACCGGTCGTTGAAAAGATTTAGGCGATGAGGGACTAATAGGTAGGAGGGCGTGTTCGAGGGGATCTGTCACGTTTAAAGAATGTGGTGATGTTAGTGTAAGAGATTTCTTGTCTAAGGATGTCAAAAGGAGTGGTGAGCTTTCCCCTTGTGTAGCAAGAGTGGTAGAAGGGGGCGTTTGGGAAATAAATAAATTAGATAACATCCGCTCATAGTATTGTAGGGATGTGGTGTAAGAAGACTCGTTGATGAGAAGAGAAGTCCGGGCAGTTAACTCTTCTATGGGTAAAGGAATGATTTCACTTTGGCTTGATGGTGGTGAAGGAGGTTCAAACTCCTGTGTTAGTGGAGAGACTTGATTTAAAAAAATTTCAATAGAGGCTTTTGGCTGAGAATCGAAGACTACATGGATCTCATGAACACTCTCCTTGGCTAAGATATCTTGTTTCACATTACTGTTGGACGAGTGATTCAGGAATGGCTTGTTGAAAATTTTCAGATTTCGGTTAGCAGGGGCGTTAGGATTATTGAGGGTTATATCCCCTACGTCAACCATTTCCTGCACTATGTTTTTCAACATCTTGCAGTTTTCATGACTATGTCCTTTTACGCGGTGAAAGTTACAAAAGTCATTTTCTTTGTACCAGGAAGGTATTGCGCGGGTGGAGTCAAACCCAGAGTGAGGTTTAACAGGGGGCAAGGTGATAGCCCCAGCTTTGAGCAATTTCTCCAGGATGACGCCATAAGTTTTTCCCAAGGGAGTGCAATTGGTGGGCTCGGCTTTGTACTTATAAGTGGTTTTCGGCGGAGTATTGGACGGTGTTTGAGATTTGACCATTACCGCGTGGATAGCTCCTTTTGATTTAGAAGAAGTAGATGCGTGAGGAGTGGTGGTGTTTGGCTTGTTGGTAGAATCAGGAATTCAGAAATTGGGGTTTTTGTTACGCAACCGCAATTTTTCTTCTTCTAAGGCTCGAATTTCTAGCTTCCGAGCCATGGTAAAGGCCTCGTCGAATGTGCGGAAAGTTTGAATTTGGAGGGTAGGGGAGATATGCTTAGCGCAGGCCTGCGTAAAGAGTTCGATGAGTTCGGTTTGAGGCAAGGCATACGTAAGTTGGTTGATAAGGCCCCGCCATCGTCCAACGAAATCTGCGATAGATTCGTCTTCAAATTGTCGGATGGCATAGAGGTCAGTGATAGATACTTTCTTGGCAATGTTAATGGAGAAATGATCCAAGAAAGATTGGGCTAGTTGGTTAAAAGAGAAGATTGAGTGCTGGGTTAAAGCACTGTACCACTCCAAGGCAGGTCCTGATAAGGACATGGGAAAGGTGCGGAGTAACAAGGCATCATCATGGGCAATCAAATAACAATCATGTCTAAATGATCGCAAGTGTTGTTGAGGATCCTCTTTACTGTTAAAACGAGTAAACTTTGGCAACTCCCATTGAGGAGGATATGAATGAAGGGGGACAGAAGGGTGAATGGGCTCCCGACAAACTTGCTCGTATGTCAAGGCGCTACGATTTCCTGAAACGGAAGCCTCTAGGTTTTGCATTTTGTCCATCATTTGTTTGATGAAATCTGTGGTTGGATGAGGTGATGGTGCCACAGAATAGGGATGTCCCATATAAGGTGTTGAGGTTACTGGATACGTGTATGGGAATGAAAAGGTAGGCAGAGCTTGAGAAAGAAAGCTCGTGTGAATAGGTGGCAGAGAGTAAGTCATGAATGGAGTGGTCTGAAAGAGAGATGAGATAGGGGCAGTTGGTGGTAACGATACGTGAGGTTCAAAGTTAACCAAAGGAAAGCTAATCGGGGTCGTATGAACCTCTGAAGCTGTCGGATTGGGAGACGGGGCTAGTGATGCAGGAAGTAAGGTATTGTTATCAGGAGGAGTGGGAGCTAAATGAGCAGCTACACTAATAGGCATGCCAATAAGGAGCTGACCATCAGGCGTACGGTCAGGGGTATGAGACAAATAGTATTGTACAGCGCTGGGATTAGCATCCAGAAATTTGGCAAAGTCCTTGTCTCCTGCAGGAATTTGGGGGATCTCACTGGTGTCTGTAGGGTTCCCTATAGAATGTGAAGGGGGTGATTCAGGCAAGAGACACAGAGCAGGCATGTGAAACCATGGCGGCGGCTTGCTTCCGAGTGATGACAACCATAGACCAGAACACACAGGAAAGTTTCAATCTATCAAGAACAAAAACAACCTCAGAATGGTGAATTTGGCAAGTTGCTGTTTTGTCAAGGGGCTGATGAGGATAGTAACCGATATCGGTTTAGTAACCGGTGTCGGTCACAGAGCAAACGACGTCAGTCCCTTAACCGATGCCAGTGTCAAAAGTCTAGGATAAGAAGATATAAAAGGCTGCTAATTTGATTTTAGCAACGTTGAGTATGTTTATCAACTTATTGATCACAGAAGACAAAGTATGACAGAGAAAACAGGATTTGAAAACAAGCAAGAGGCACACACAAATCTAGAGACTAACCCTAGGGTTAATTTTAGTTATCGTGGGCTTATGCCTTTAGATGTAAGATGATGTCAGAATCCTAAACAACAAGACCTAGGGGAAATGTCAAGTTTGTTTTGGCTTATAAGGTTACCAAATCAGGCGGAGGAATACCACGGAAAAGGGGGGATGTTTGAGCTGTTGTGTTAATTGTGAATTGATTCGGTATGTGTTGTGCAGTGAAACTAAGGTTAATTTCCTGTCAATACCGTGGATATCACCCCCACGTGTACGACCTGTTACTTAATCTATGTTCACTAGAATTGGAGAACAACAAGCAGGAATACAATGCACGTGTTTTAAACCCAAATCGAAAATTATATTCGATGAAGTAAGAGAGATGACTTTCACTAATGCGAAATCAGGAAATCAAGACAAATTCTTTACTAAATATATATAAAAAAAAACGAGCAACAGCAAATATGCTTCCTAAAATGAAACTAAGCAAGAGAAAGAAACCCAAAAATGGGTCCCACCGGGCGTGCCAAAATGTTTCGCTCGGAATGTTTCGGCTTCTGGGAATAGAGTTTCTTCTATCCTTTCATTCCTTTTAGAAACAGATAAGGTTAGGATTTGGAGGAATACCTGTTGAATGTGGAGATGGTGTGCACGTACCATAGGGAAAGATCAGGCTGACTACGGAGAACTCCTTTTTGTCTTGGAAGGACTACCTGCAAATAAGAACACAAGACCACAAGATTTTGATTAAACAATAAATGAGGGAAACTGCCTTGGGCCCAGGAAATATAAAACTTCCCTTCGAAGGTGGTCAGTTCCCCTGCTAATATGAATTAACACAAAAGACTGCAAAATATCAATTAAATTATTTTGTTAAACTGGGTAAGGGGAAAGGCTGGTTTTCTGGTTTTGATCAGAGGAACCGATGGCGGTTATTGATGACCGACGCCGGTTACTGATAACCGATACCGGTGGGTTATAGGATCCTCTTGATACAGATGGTGTTTGTAATAGCTAGCTTTTTTTGGACGGTATTAGGAAATGGGATGATTAGAAGTGAAAGAATGACAGTTAGATGCAATGGCACGTTGGGTAGTGGATTCAGAAACGGATTTAGGAGGACTGAGATTCAAGAAACATAAGAAATGTTATGACAAAAGGACATGTAAGATCTGACTTACTGGTTTTAACCGAGATGCAAGTTGATCTCCTTGGTTGCAAACACTTCTGGTTTCTTTACTCGTCTCTGCTCTGTCAAGTGAAGATCTGGACTTTGTTCCTCGCTCGCAATGCTCTCTGTTGATCCAGAAATCCTCTGACTAATCTCTAGAAATTAAATTCCGATCTGTTGTTTTGGTTTGGGGAGCCCATTTACAGGGAACCGATGGCGGTTGCGTAACCGACGGCGGTCGAGTAGGAACTGGCATCGGTAAGGAAAAAGTAGGCTATTTTTTAGTAAAATAGCCTACCTTCCCTGCTTTTCTCTCGAGAGATCAGTTGCGGGATTGGTCAAGTGGCTAGAAGGTCGGCTTTGGGTGCGAGTAAGGAGGAATTAGTTATGGATGTGAGTCTAGACCAAGTCATGGGTCTTAATTAGGTTAGTTTAGTGTTAGGGCTAGGTCATGATGAGGTGGCAAAGTGAAGTGGTGGCGGGTAAGGTATGTGGATTTATCAATTACAAGGTAATTAATAAATAATTGTGTAAAGTTTAGGTAATGAGGTTAGGTTGCGAAATGGGATGCGGGGTCACAAGGGGTCGTAAGACATGAATTTGGGTGTCTACAGATAGGACGAGTCACCTCCCTTCCCTCAGTACAGGAGGGATGATGTAGAGGCCCCACTGCCAGCGCCATAGCCTTTGGATCTAGACTGGGTAGCGGAGAGACCAGCAGGTGAGGGTGTGGATGATGCCGGGTGCACAGGAGCATACAGGGTGTGGTGGGGCTGGGCAGAGAGCAGCGAGGATAGTACCGCTTGCGCAGCCAGACTTGGCTGCAGTTATAAGGAGGGACGAGGGATCAGCTCAGGGGTTAGGTGTAGCTCTTACAGGGGCAGCTAGCTACTGCGCAGGCACAGATAGGGGCCTTACAGGGGCAGCTAGCCCAGGCTCAGGCACATGCACAGGTAGCACCACCACCAGCACCACAGCCATAGGTGTAGGTACAGGCACAGGCAGCACCACCACCAGCACCACAGCCACAGATGTAGGTACAGGGCAGCAACACAGGCAGCACCACCGCGGCCACAGGTACAGGTACAGGCTCAGGGGGTATTGGTGTTAGGTGCCAGGGGACCAGCCCCAGCTCCTTCAGTGGCACGAGATCGCTATATGGAGGTTAGAGCAGAGGCTCGATATTATCAGGATATTCTTGATAGTACCGGAGTCGAGTATCAGGCGTATGCAGCGCATAGGGCAGAGACCTCGCACAGCCAGAGATCTCAGGGAGGGGCAGCCATAGCTGGCGTGTCTGTGATGGGCAGGAGGCAAGAGGCACCACAGGGACCAGTGGGTGAGAGGTGTCGAGGGCGGTAGGTAGAGCTGATAGATCCTCGACATGGTTTTGTATAGGGACACGGGCACCGGTCTACGAACCAGTTGTATTGATAGATGCCTGCGTGCCGACACTTATTCATTGTACTAATTCATTTATTTATTATATACCGGCCTGCGAGACGAGTACGGGATGTACATTTGATACCGGCCTGCGAGCCGAGTATATTTTTGATATGAGAGACCGGCCTGCGAGCTGAGTCAAGATTTTTGGTAGGTATTGTGGCCTACGTGCCGGCTTTGGTATATTATGAGATCACAGAGGCCCCGATGTAGGGCACATTGTATTTTTGAAAACTGGTATATATATATATATATATATATATATAGATGATGTTTTGATCCATATGTAGTGTTCAAAAATGTGTTTAAATATTTTGTTACTGGTTTGGTAATATATAATGTATGATAAGTTTAGTGGGCATGTTGATAGATGGATGATGTTGATGGTTTTGTTTTTTTTTTTTTTGTTACGTATATATGAATGACATGTGATGTGATGAATTGTTGGTTTTGTGACATTGTGATATATGTAACTAATGAGTTGGATCCAAATGATGTAGAGATTGATAGTTTCTTGAAATTCGTAGTTGATGGTTGTGTATTTGTATAAAATAAATGATGTTTAATGAAATTGTAATGATATGATGTGTGGTGGATGAACAAATGTGGTAAATGGTGTGGTTTATGCAGGAAAAGAGGCGTGGCGCGAAAAAATTTTAGGTGAGAAATGAGAAAAGAACGCTGTTGAGAAAAGATAGGTGTGTAACCGATATCGGTAGCTGGTAGACTGATATCGGTTAAGTAACCAATACCGGTTATTTAGGTATGAACTTTTCTAAAAATAGAAAAGCTAGGGTGGCAACTTAAGTTTTAATTTTAGAGCCATGCAAGAGGTTAAATACGTGAACGCGACACTTTTTTGACGACTGAGACAGGTATTTGCATGAGAGATTTGAGTGATAAGGAGAAGAGAGACAGGAATTTGTATGAGAGATTTGGGTGATAAGAAAAGAGACTGGGAAGGTGAATGCGATCGGAGATTCAGAAAGTAGAAAGGTGAATTTGAAAAGAGTGGTGATAATGGCAGGACGAGGAGAAACATCCAGTAGGCAGGGACAAGAGGGAAGACAAGGGCCACCTCAAGCTACTGTAACCCCAGAGGTAAATGTTTTGGTTGTGATTTGATTTTTGCATGTGTTATGAATAAGAGATTAAGTGGGTAGATATGAAGAAGAAAACATGATAGCAAGGGTTATAAGTGAGGGTAAGTGTTATGTGGTAGGTAATCATGGGTTTCGGGTATGTCTGTGTATACAGAGAGGAATAAACGAGCAATTTATTGTCGTAGGTGGTTGTTTTAGGCAAGATGTATGTAATTGACAGTGACCGGTAGCGGTTAGGGGAGAACCGGTATCGGTTACTCAACCGATATCGGTTATGTATAACCGATTACCGGTTACTGGAGGAATTTCCAGAATGTTTGAAAAAACCCTGACGGATTGAATGGTTGTTTGTTGTTTTGGTGTATACAGGCAGAGGCAGGATTGAGGATGAATGATAGTGTGCCAGCGCTGTTGTCACGAATCCGAGCGGATGTAACACCCGCTGAATGGACATTGATAAATCATTTGGGGCTAAGTGGAATCCGCTATTATTCACCAATCGCACGTAATCATGCTATGTTGTAGGCATTGATTGAGAGATGGAATCCCGAGACAAATACCTTCTATCTGCCAATAGGGGAGATGACAGTAACATTGGAAGATGTGTTTCATATTTTGAGACTCCCCATTACAGGAAAACTAGTATATGAGGCACTTACCTAGCGCGGCACGGGGGAGCGATAACAGCAGTATTTGGTCCATACGCACGAGATTTGACACAGCGAGGTTTATCCTTTACGTATGGGGTAATGTATGCAGCACACCCTGAGGAGACAAGGTTAGCAGTGATATTAATGATAGCGGTAGGGTATTATGCATTACCAAGGGCAGAAGGAGGAAGATTTCCAAAGGCATTGATGTGTGTTATCTGGGAGATGGTAGAAAGGAACGTGATGTTTGCATGGGCACCTGCATATTTGGCGGAGCTATACAGGGGTTTATGGGCTTGTAGGTGAAATCACAGAACGACACTGGATTATTCATAATTATTACACTGTTGGGCCTATGAGCACATTGTTTGTTTGCGACCAGTAGGCCGATCCATCCAGTCAGGAGAAACCGGAGTACAGAGGTTGGGATTTAGAAGATGGGTCCAGACAGAACAGGAGGCAAGATCCCATGCCGTGACGAATGACTTTGAGTATTACAGGCAGGTATGGGAGAGAGTGACGGTTGCGGATATCTATTGGAGGCCATACAGAAACTATATGGTAACAGAGAACATAGCTGAGGAGTTGAGGGGTGTAGAACGATTGAGGTGGATCGCAGGGCATAGGCCGGGTGAGTATGAGAGGATTCCTATAGATCACGTGCGGCGACAATTTGGATTTGTGCAGGATATACCCCTGGCTTATAGACCATATATGAGGATCGACGCTGAGGCAGCATTCTCACCTCCCCGGCCAACACCTCCAGAAGGGCTTGAAGAGGTAGCAGCCGATCGCAGGGTAATGGATGCGGGAACGACAGAGGCCTATAGATTATGGTGGGTAACAGAACTGCGAGGTGTACGTGAGCGCCCTGACATAATGGTGATTACAGTAGAGAGGGATTGTCTGTAGCGTTTGGTTCAGCAGCTCCAAACGCAGGTGAATGAGACAAGAGGATTGTTAGTGGTTGCGGAGTCACATGCGGGGAGACTAGAGGCTGGAGTCCTCCATGCGAGAGGGCGTATTCATATGTTACAGGAGAGATTGGCAGATCAGTGGGTAGTACCAATAGCTGTGGTACCCTTGAGGACAGAGAGGCCCGGCAAGAGGGGTCAACGATCATGATCATCACCTAGTTCGGGATGAGGCATAAGGGTCTGAGTAAATGTTAGCAAGGTATAAGAATAAATAAGGATGCCGACCTGTGTGTCGATGATAGAGAAGATGTATTTGTTTAACATCTAAATAAAACTGAATATGTATGTTGATTTGAGTTTCGATAATAATAAGATTTGTTTGTGTTTTTATTTTCGGTGTTTGAAAAAGGATAAAGAGGACTGTGATTAAATAGAAATACACAAAAATATTTATATTCACCACACAGGATGGGTTATGGTAGGGGATGGTCGAGCTAACCTTGGGAGACCCCATGTCTCCGAAGTGCTGCCTACATAGCCCATTGCACAAAGCAAGGAGGGGCCTCAGACCGATGTAGTTCTCCCTTAGGACTAGGGAGAGGTGAATTCAGGCAATTTGGTACAGTTTAGGCAATTGGTTGGTTGGTAAAAATATTAAGATTGGTAAAGGTAAGGTTGATGGTGTTTGGTAATGAATTGGTGATGTTGTAAAAGGTATAAGGGAAGCGAAAGTTAGCCTACCCAAGTAGAAGGGAACCATGTTCGGATTAAGGTCAACACGTAATCCTAGATGCGAGGCAAAGCAGAAAGAGTGCTCCGTAGGTGAAAAGAGCTAAACAAACCACACAACGTGGAACGAGCTTGGAGCCCTAGGTACCGTGCATAGACGAGAAGTCAATAGGTGAAAAGAGTTGTGTGATCACAATATATCGAGCGTACGTTACGTCTCTTGAGTTGAAACAAATGGTGAGGTGAGGTGGATGGTATAGCTGAGGTGCAGAGAACTTATTACAAAGTGAGTGTTCTGATGAAAGAGAACCTACCCTAAATAGACAAGTCCATGACTCAAAAGTCCTTTTGAATGAGGCTTTTATTTTATTGAATGTAGACTGATCGATGCGGGAAGTCTACAAGGGATATTGATTATATTATTCTTGAGGTCTTCACGAAGCTGATCGATGCAAGAAGCTTCTGCTAGAGGCTGACTATGTATAGCTGTCCTTCAAGGGAGCAGTCTATTTATAGTAGCAGATATGATTTTAGTGCATAGCTGTCCTTCAGGGGAGCAGTCTATAGAGAATAGCAGCAATAATTTGGCATATAGTTGTCCTTCGAGGGAGCAGTCTATATTTTGTTCAGATGACTAAATGTTCTTTTTAGCGTGAAGCATCTAGTTTAGTAGGAAGTTTGACTCAAGAAAATCCCATAAGAATGTGGCTGATTTTAATACTTTGAAGTCATGGACTAGACTAAAAAGGGGAAGGCATCATCAAGGGGAGGTGAGGATCAAACTATGTGAGCTTGATTGTTATTATGAAGTGTAGGAAACAGAGTGTATTTAGTGGTAAGTGAGCTCAAGGGATGAGTGGCAGGTAGATAAGAAGTGATATAACACTAATTTCAATAGTAGAATGGTCGAAGATGCAAGGCATTAAGGGGTTCAGGCTCAGGTTTACCATTAAGCGAAGCTAAACGATAAGTACCAGATCCATAGGTATGAGTGATTATATAAGGCCCAATCCAATTGGGAGAAAATTTTCCACGTTTGCTATTTTCTAGTTTGGTTACATGTTGATTCTCTTTGAGAACAAGATCACCAACCTTAAAGGTACGCTCATGAAGTCACTTATCATAAGCACGTTTAATGCGTTTTTGATAGATTTGAAGGTGATCAAGAGCTGTAAGACGACGTTCGTCAAGAAGCTCCAATTGGGCTAACCGCTCTTGGCGGAAATCATCGTTGGTGAGAATATCCTGAAGAGATATTCTAAGGGAGGGTATTTATATTTCGAGAGGCAAAACAACCTCGGTACCATATACCAAAGAAAAAGGTGTGGCATTAGTAGAGGTACGAATGCTAGTACGATAAGCCCAAAGGGCAAAGGGAATGTGATCGTGCCAATTTCTTCCGGATTCATTGACAACTTTCATGAGGATTTTGGTTAGTGTTTTATTAGAGGACTCGGCTTGCCCATTGGCTTGTGGATAGTAAGGTGATGGGAAACTAAGTTTGATACCAAAGTTGTCACAAAGGTCTTGCAACAACTTGTTTTTGAAAGATTTTCCATTATCTGTTATCAGGCGATGAGGAACACCAAAACGACAGATAATGTGGTGGTTAATGAACTCGACAATTTTTTCTTTTTTGATTGAAATGAGTGGAATAGCCTCCACCCATTTTGTGTAATATTCGGTCGCTGTGATTATCCAACGGTGACATTGTGAAGAGGTTGGGTGAATCTCACCAATAAGGTCTAAACCCCATTGTGAGAAGGGCCAAAGATCTCGAGCGATCTGGAGCGGGGTGGCTAGGAGTATGTTGAAGGTTGGCATGTTGCTGACACATAACACAACGCTTAACATATTCGTAGCAGTCGTTATTGAGAGTAGGCCAATAATAACCAAGGTGAAGGATTCGTTTGGCCATGGCAAGGCCGCTAAAATGTCCACCACAAATACCGTCATGGACCTGTTGGATGGTATGAGTGGCCTCCGCGCCAGTTAGACAGCGAAGGAGGATGCCTTCAAAGCCACATTTATAGAGGAGTCCCCCCATGACAACATAACGCGAAACACTTTTAAGAAAAGCATGTTTGCCATTACTAGTAAGGTCAGGTGGGAGGACAGAGATTGTAAGGTAGTCGTGAAATTGGTGGTACCAGGTATCTTGCGAACTAGTAGACACAGTATTTATCGTACAAACTACCGGGGTTGAATAGGATGGGACAAAAATTTGTTAGACCACGATGAATAATTCAGAGTCAGTTGGTGCAGCGGGAATTTGCGAGGCTAGGCAAGCCATAGTGTCCGCAAATTTGTTAGTGGAGCGTGGAATGGTTTGTATAGAATAGTGAGTAAATAAGGTTAGAAGTGAATCCACGTAGTGTTTGTATTTTTGAAGTTCCTCATTTTTGCATTGGTAGATGCCCATAACTTGATTGACTACCAATTGAGAGTCGCCAAAAATGTTGATAGATTTGATGCCTAAGTGTAACGCAACTTGGAGACCCAGAACAAGGGCCTCGTATTCCGCTGTATTATTAGTGCAAGGGAAATCAAGCCAGAATGAAAGCGGCATAGGTTCAAAGTCGAGAGGAATGAGAACAACACCGGCTCCTCCACCACGCTGGCATTTAGATCCATCGAAGAAGAGGGTCATTTGATACAACTCTTCCCGGAGCGAAAGAGTGATGATGAGTTCGTCGGGGAAGGTAAAATTTGTAAATTGTTCCCCAGGTAAAGGGGCCTCCGCAAGTTAGGCTACAAGAGTTTGTCCTTTGATTGACTTCTGTTGTACGAGTTCAAGGTCAAGGTCAGCGAGGAGCATAAGCCATCGAGTGATACGTTGGTTTAGATGCGGTTTGGCGTACATATAATGAATGGGGTCTGTGTTGGTGATGAAAAAAGTTTTGTGATTCAGGAGGTAATGTCGAAGTTTGGTGGCTACAAATGATAGGGCAAGGCACATTTTTTCTACATGTGTATACCTAGTCTCATAATCCACGAGGGTACGACTTATATAATAAACGGCCTGTTCTCGTCGTGCCGAATCCCAATGTACGAGCATAGCACCTATAGCATGGTCAGTGGCAGTCGTCCTGGGGTGGGATAAGCACGGGTGGCTGCAAGAGATAGGATTTGAGAGCTTCGAAGGCTTGGTGACACTCCTCACTCCATTGAAAGGCAATGTCCTTTTTTAAGAAGGTGATGAAAAGGTTGACACCGATCCGAGAGTTGGGAGATGAAACGTCGGATAGATTGGAGCTTACCTTGTAAACTACGCAATTGTTTGAGATTTTGGGTGGGGGCATTTCTAGGATAGCTTTGACTTTAGATGGATCGACCTCAATGCCACACAAAGAGACGATAAAGCCAAGAAGTTTTCCCGAAAGAACACCAAAGACACATTTCTTTGGTTGAAGGCGGACAGAATATTGTAACAGGCGATCAAAAATAATGGTTAAAACATCGAGATGTTCACTACGATGTTTAGACTTTCCGAGAAGATCGTCGACATAATCTTCAAGGATAGTGTGCATAATGTCATGAAAATTGTAGGTCATAGCCCGCTGATAGGTAGCACCAGCATTCTTAACGCCAAATGACATGACACGATAATAGAAGGTTCCCCAAGGAGTTATGAAGGTAATTTTGTGTTGATCGGCAGGGGCAACCAAAATTTGGTTGTATCCTGAAAAGCCATCCATGAGAGAGAGCATCTCATGACCTGCAGTTTAGATCAACAAGTTGGTCAATGCTAGGTAAGGGGAAGTCATCCTAGGGCAAGCAAGGTTAAGATCCCGGAAATCTGTGCATATCCGAAGTCCCCGTGTCGCTTTTAGTGACAGGTACGATGTTAGAAATCCATTGAGGATAGTCCATAGGCAAGATGAAGGAAACAGAAAGGAGTCATTGGAGCTCCTCTTAAACCAAGAGAGCAATGCGTGGATGCATTTTTCTCAATTTCTGTTTGACTGGTTTGGAATCGGGGTTTAGGGTGATGTATGGACGGCGATGATAGGATCAATTCCTAGCATGTCAGCGTAATAACCATGCGAAAGCTTGGTTGCGAGCACGGAGAAAGTAGTAAGTAAAGGCAGTTTGTTCTGATGTGTTAAGGGATTGTCCAATCTTCACAATGTGAGGATCCTCCTCTGTGTGGATATTGATTTCTATGGTAGATTCGTTCAGCATAGTTTGGGTTTCAGATGGTAAGCTCGTTGAATATAAGAATCATCCGCGCCAAGGTAAGTGAGGATGGAGTCGTCATCCTGGCATTCAACAACATTAATCAAAGGTGAATCCTCTTCGATCATGTCTGGATAAAGAAGGGGCAAAGAAGATGGGTCATCATTATCGCGTTGATAAGTGAGAGGACCTATGAAGATAGCATTTATGAAAAAAAAAAGTTAGGAGGGATGGATTCAGGGTCTATAGATTCTGCGGGTGATGATGGCAAAGTGGGTGATGATGGTTTGGTAGGGGCGACGTCTTCTTCTTCAAGGATACAGCTGACAGGAGGTGTCTCCTGTGTAGGTCTTCATTATGTTTACGGGTAGTCACGGGAATGAGTGTATGTCGGCCTGTTCATAAAGGCCAAAAACCAAAGCCTTTCCACGCACAGCGAGTCAAGAAGGTGAGGGCGAGAAAACGACGATTTGTCAAGTATTGAAAATTGGATGGAAAGGAAACCACACCAAAGAGGAGGTTTAGGGGTAATGGAGGATGCGTCAACACCCCCATACGTTAGGTTAGTGCGGCATATGGGGTGGTCCGTAAGAGATTATCTCCCCCACGCGACGGTCGTAGGTGGGATGTGCATGTAATTGTCCGTACTCCTGCGGGTAGGGAAATAACTAACGTTATATAGGCGGTACTTCTCCCCAGCGTAAGGTGCTGAAAAACATCTACTAAGGGGTCGGAGGTGGAATTGTTAGTGCGGGAAGGGGAAGTGGTTTTTGTGATGGTGGTTTCATCAATTGAAGGCGTAGGCGCAGTTGAGGTGGATGGTGAGGTAAATTTGAGGAGGATGGTTGGGTTGAATGTATGGGTGTCTTGATTGGTTATAAGCACATCGTTAGGAGGGCGGTAATAACATATTGCAGGTTTTTTAAAGGGGGAGGGTCAGCTTTTACGGTGTAAGACTTCCCCTCGTACTCAAATTTTATGCATCTATGTAATGTTGAGGGAACGCATCCCATGGCTCGGATCCAAGGACGACCCAGCAATATATTATATTTGAACTCTCCCTCAAGGACATAGAAGAGTTCGGGTAAAGTACGTGGTCCTACGCGAATGTTGAGGATCACGGTGCCTAAGGTAGAAGTAATAGTGTCATTGAATGACCGCAACATGATGGGGTTGGCACACATGCAACTAGAAGGGATATTCATTTGTTGGAAGGCTTTTGAAGAGATGATGTTTAGGCTAGCACCCCCGTCAATCATAACACGACGTACCCGAATGTCCCAGATGTAAGCTGAGATGAAAGAGCAGGGTCAGGGTCTTTTGTACCAAAGTCAACAATTTCGTCTTCGGAGACACTGACTACAGCAGCTTGTTGTAGAGAGACAGAAGTGGTTGGGGCAGTGGGTTGTTTGGTGAGAAGCAACATGATTGGGTGTTAGAATGGAGGCGACAGGCAGGGTTTCATTAGGTAAAACCTCTATCCCTTGAAGGATCTCAACGAGAGCTTGTCGATGAGATTCAGAAGTCTGAATGAGATCAGTACAGTGTCATTTTTATGGGTGATTGGTGAAGCTGTTTAATCATATTTTGGTGGGCAATGCCATTAGAGACGGGATAAGGCGGGTCCGCGAATGACTACTTTAGGTGGTGGTGGCAATCGGATGTTGACGGAGAAAAGAGAGGCCGCAGGTGTGTTTTTCTTTGCTTTCCCATTGTTTTTCTGCCCTCGAGTAGCGACACTAATCATATTATCTCGTAGACCTGAGATGAGGAAGATGGTGGGGATAACTCATGGTCTTCAAGAGGTGGGGTTGTAATAATGACAGATCTTGGTGAGGCGGGGAAAGATGGTATAGGAGAGGGAATGAAAACTAAAGGTCTCTCCCTTCGTAAGTTGTCTTTCTTAATCTTTCTATCCGGTAGAGGTGACTGGCGAAGGATGGTTTTTAGAGCTTTGCATCCCTCCACATCATGTCCTGGTGTGCGGTGATAAGCACGGATTTTAGACTCATCGTAACCCATAGGTCGGGGCTTAGACGGGTCATAAGGTCTAAGTGGAGGTAGGGAATGGTCGCATTCTCCACCAACATAGCAAGGATTTTGGCGTAAGATCCTTTGAGTGGGGTCAAAATCAGGAGAGGATGAGGGTATTGATTGCGTGGGTTTTGGTAATGTTTGGTGTGGTAGTTCGTATGGGTGGTGGTTTAGCCGAGGGCTGTTGATACATGGTTTTTACTAAACGTGATTTCTTTGGCACAGAAGCTATGTTGGATGATGAGGCCGCAGATGACGTGGTATCAAAAACAACCACGGGGAAATAGGAGTGACTGAAAACAATCTTTTGATGATGGAATTTTTTAGGGTTGATAGGTGGACAGAATATACGCGGAGTGACGGTGTTGCTATACCCTGGAATTGTCTGTATAGGTGTTGGAAGGCGTAGGTTGTTCTGAAGAAAACACAGGAGGTATGATATATTGATGTAAGGTAGAGGGATGGGGTCCCAATATGGAAGGTAGGTATGACGATGATGGTTTTGGTTATGATAGGGCAACGGATTGAGTTTGTCTCCTAGGTGGCGGAGCGGATTTATTTTGGGATAGATCGAGTCGCTTAGGCGGGTGTGTTAGACTGGGCATTGGTGAGGGTCCCAAGCGTAGGGGAAGATTTGGTTAAGTTGATAGAAGTGGACGGGGCATTGGTAGAGGTGAGGGGGGTGAAGGTGGAGAACAGGGGCATTTTAAGCTTCTGTAAGCACTTCGGGTATATGGTGGAGACATCAGGATCAGTCATTGCATTTGAGTAGAAAAAGGTGTACTCAAACGTTCCCATAGGGCCTGTCTATCTTCTGTGGAATGACAGTCTCCAGGTGTGATTTGTATTTTTGTACGGAGAAAAGGTGGGTTGTAATTCCAGTCCACTGCGGGTGTGACACAGGAGGTAGATGAGGCACTGTATCAATAGATGTTAGAGGTCAACCGGGCTCGTTGAAAAGATTTAGGCGATGAGGGACTAATATGTAGGAGGGCGTGTTCGAGGGGATCTGTCACGTTTAAAGAATGTGGTGATGTTAGTGTAAGAGATTTCTCGTCTAAGGATGTCAAAAGGAGTGGCGAGCCTTCCTCTTGTGTAGCAGAGTGGTAGAAGGGGGACGTTTGGGAAATAGATAAATTAGATAGCATCGCTCAACAGTCTGTAGGGATGTGGTGTAAGAAGACTCGTTGATGAGAAGAGAAGTCTAGGCAGTTAACTCTTCTATGGGTAAAGGAATGAATTTCACTTTGGCTTGATGGTGGTGAAGGAGGTTCAAACTCCTGTGTTGGTGGAGAGGCTTGATTTAAAAAAAATTTCAATAGAGGCTTTTGGCTGAGAATCGAAGACTACATGGATCTTCATGAACACTCTCCTCGGCTAAGATATCTTGGTTCACGTTACTGTTGGACGAGTGATTCGGGAATGGCTTGTTGAAAATTTTCAGATTTCGGTTAGCAGGGGCGTTAGGATTATCGAGGGTATATCCCCTGCGTCAACCATTTCCTGTACTATGTTTTTCAACATCTTGCAGTTTTCATGACTATGTCCTTTTACGTGGTGAAAGTTACAAAAGTCATTTTCTTTTGCACCAGGATGGTATTGCGCGGGTGGAGTCAAACCAGAGTGAGGTTTAACAGGGGGCAAGGTGATAGCCCCAGCTTTGAGCAATTTCTCCAGGATGACGCCATAAGTTTCTCCCAAGGGAGTGTATTGATGGGTTTCGGCTTTGTACTTATAAGTGTGTTTTCAGCGGAGTAATTGGACGGTGTTTAGATTGACCATTACCATGGTGATAGCTCCCTTTTGATTTAGAAGAAGTTGGACGCGGTGGAGGAGTGGTGGTGTTTGGCTTGTTTTAGAATCAGGAGTTCGGGAAATTGGGGTTTTTGTTACGCAACCGCAATTTCTCTTCTTCTAAGGGCTCGAATTTCAAGTTTCCAAGCCATGGTAAAGGCCTCGTTGAATGTGCGGAAAGTTTGAATTTGGAGGGTAGGGGAGATGTGCTTAGCGCAGGCCCGCGTAAATAGTTCAATTGAGTTCGGTTTTGTGAGGTAAGGCATATGTAAGTTGGTTGATAAGGCCCCGCCATCGGTCCCAACGAAATCTGCGATAGATTCGTCTTCAAAATTGTCGGATGGCATGAGGTCAGTGATAAATACTTTCTTGGCAATGTTAATGGAGAAATGATCCAAGAAAGATTGGGCTAGTTGGTTAAAAGAGAAGATCAAATGCTGGGTTAAAGCACTTGTACCACTCCAAAGCGGGTCCTGATAAGGACATGGGGAAGGTGCGGAATAACAAGGCGTCATCTTGGGAAATCAAATAACAAGCATGTCTAAATGATCGCAAGTGTTGTTGAGGATCCTCTTTACTGTTAAAACGAGTAAACTTTGGCAACTCCATTGAGGAGGATATGAAGGAAGGGGGGACAGAAGGGTGAAATGGGCTCCTGACAAACTTGCTCATATGTCAAACGGCGCTACGACTTCCTGAAACAGAAGCCTCCAGGTTTTGCATTTTGTCCATCATTTGTTTGATGAAATCTGTGGTTGGTGAGATGATGGTGCCACAGAATAGGGATGTCCCATATAAGGTGTTGAGGTTACTGGATACGTGTATGGGAATGAAAGGTGCGGCGGGAGCTTGAGAAGGAAAGCTCGTGTGAATAGGTGGAAGAGAGTAAGTCAATTAATGGAGTGGTTCTGAAAGAGAGATGAGATAGGGGCAATTGGTGGTAATGATACGTGGGGGGTCCAAGGTTAACCAAAGAAACGCTATAATCGGGGTCGTAGGAACCTTGAGTGTCGGGATTGGGAGACGGGGCTAGAGATGCCGCAAAGGTGTGTTATTCTTTTGCTTTCCCATTGTTTCTGCCCTCGAGAGCGACACTAATCATATTATCTCGTAGACCTGAGATGAGGAAGATGTGGGGATAAGCTCATGGTCTTCAAGAGTGGGGTTGTATAATGACAGTCGTGTGGTGAGGCGGGGAAAAGTGGTATAGGAGAGGGAATGAAATAAAGGTCCTCTCCTTCGTAGTTGTCTTTCTTAATCTTTCTTATCGGTAGAGGTGACTGGCGAAGGTGGTTTTTAGAGCTTTGCATTCCCTCCACATCATGTCCGGGGTGGTGTGCGGTGATAGAGCACGGATTTTAGACTCATCGTAACCCATAGGTCGGGGCTTAGACGGGTCATAAGGTCTAAGTGGAAGGTTTAGGGAAATGGTCGCATTCTCCACCACATAGCAAGGATTTTGGCGTAAGATCCTTTGAGTGGGTCAAAAATCAGGAGAGATGAGGTATTGATTGCGTGGGTAGTTTTGGTAATGTTTGGGTGTGGTAGTTCGTATGGGTGGTGTTTAGCCGAGGGCTGTTGTTACATGGTTTTTTACTAAGCGTTGATTGCTTTGGCACAGAAGCTATGTTGGAATTGATGAGGCCGCAGATGACGTGGGATATCAAAACAACCCACGGGAAATAGGAGTGACTGAAAACAAATCTTTTGATGATGGAATTTGTTTAGGTGATAGGGGACAGATCGCGGAGTGACGGTGTTGCTTACCCGTGGAATTTCTGTATAGGTTGGAGGCGTAGGTTGTTCTGAGAAAACACAGGAGTATAATATTGATGTAAAGGTAGAGGGATGGGGTCCCAATATGAGAAGGTAGGTATACGATGATGGTTGTTGGGGTTATGATCAGGGGCACGGATGAGTTTGTCTCCTAGGTGGCGGAGCGGATTTCATTTTGATAAGATCGAGTCGCTTAGGCGGGTGTGTTAGACTGGGCATTGTGAGTCCCAAGCGTAGGGAAGATTTGGTTAAGTTGATAGAAGTGGACGGGATTGTAGAGTGAGGGCGCACAAGGATCAGGTCGTTTCGGGATTGTGTAGGTGGTGGGGGCGGGGGGGGGGGGGGGGGAGGGGGTGGGTCGGGGTAAGGGGAGATTGTGTAGGGTTGTGGATGGCGGGGAGTGAAACAGGGGCATTTTACAGCTTCTGTAAAGCACTATCGGTATATGGTGAGACATCAGGATCAGTCATTTGCATTTGAGTAGAAAAAGGTGTACTCAAACGTTCCCATAGGGCCTGTCTATTCTTCTGTGGAATGACAGTCTTCCAGAGTGTGATTTTGTAATTTTTGTACGGAAAGAAAGGTGGGTTGTAATTCCAGTCCACTGCGGTGTGACACAGGAGGTAGATGAGGCACTTTGTATCAATATGATGTTAAGAGGTCAAACCGGTCGTTGAAAAGATTTAGGCGATGAGGAAACTAATAGGTAGGAGGGCTCGTGTTCCGAGGGATCTGTCACTGTTTAAAGAATGTGGATGATGTTAGTGTAAGAGATTTACTCGTCTAGGATGTCAAAAGGAGTGGCGAGCCTTCCTCTTGGTGTAGCAAGAGTGGTAGAAAGGGGGACGTTTGCAGAAATAGATAAATTAGATAGCATCCGCTCACAGTTCTTGTAGGATGTGGTGTGAAGAAGACTCGTTGATGAGAAGAGAAGTCTAGGCAGGTTACTCTTCTATGGGTAAGGAATGATTTCACTTTGGCTTGATGGTGGTGGAGGAGGTTCAAACTCCTGTGTTGGTGGAGAGGCTTGATTTAAAAAATTTCAATAGAGGCTTTTGGCTGAGAATCGAAGACTACATGGATCTCATGAACACTCTCCTCGGCTAAGATATCTTGGTTCACGTTACTGTTGGACGAGTGATTCGGGAATGGCTTGTTGAAAATTTTCAGATTTCGGTTAGCAGGGGCGTTAGGATTATCGAGGGTTATATCCCCTGCGTCAACCATTTCCTGTACTATGTTTTCAACACTTGCAGTTTTCATGACTATGTCTTTACGTGGTGAAAGTTACAAAAGTCATTTTCTTTGCACCAGGATGGTATTGCGCGGGTGGAGTCAAACCCAGAGTGAGGTTAACAGGGGGCAAGGTGATAGCCCCAGCTTTGAGCAATTTCTCCAGGATGACGCCATAAGTTTCTCCCAAGGGAGTGTAATTGATGGGTTCGGCTTTGTACTTATAAGTGGTTTTCAGCGGAGTATTGGACGGTGTTTGAGATTTGACCATTACCATGTGGATAGCTCCTTTTGATTTAGAAGAAGTGGACGCGTGAGGAGTGGTGGTGTTTGGCTTGTTTGTAGAATCAGGAGTTCGGAAATTGGGGTTTTTGTTACGCAACCGCAATTTCTCTTCTTCTAAGGCTCGAATTTCAAGTTTCCAAGCCATGGTAAAGGCCTCGTTGAATGTGCGGAAAGTTTGAATTTGGAGGGTAGGGGAGATGTGCTTAGCGCAGGCCCGCGTAAATAGTTCAATGAGTTCGGTTTGAGGTAAGGCATATGTAAGTTGGTTGATAAGGCCCCGCCATCGTCCAACGAAATCTGCGATAGATTCGTCTTCAAATTGTCGGATGGCATAGAGGTCAGTGATAAATACTTTCTTGGCAATGTTAATGGAGAAATGATCCAAGAAAGATTGGGCTAGTTGGTTAAAAGAGAAGATCAAATGCTGGGTTAAAGCACTGTACCACTCCAAAGCGGGTCCTGATAAGGACATGGGGAAGGTGCGGAATAACAAGGCGTCATCTTGGGAAAATCAAATAACAAGCATGTCTAAATGATCGCAAGTGTTGTTGAGGATCCTCTTTACTGTTAAACGAGGTAAACTTTGGCAACTCCCATTGAGGAGGATATGAATGAAGGGGGACAGAAGGGTGAATGGGCTCCTGACAAACTTGCTCATATGTCAAGGCGCTACGACTTCCTGAAACAGAAGCCTCCAGGTTTTGCATTTTGTCCATCATTTGTTTGATGAAATCTGTGGTTGGATGAGATGATGGTGCCACAGAATAGGGATGTCCCATATAAGGTGTTGAGGTTACTGGATACGTGTATGGGAATGAAAAGGTAGGCGGAGCTTGAGAAGGAAAGCTCGTGTGAATAGGTGGAAGAGAGTAAGTCATGAATGGAGTGGTCTGAAAGAGAGATGAGATAGGGGCAATTGGTGGTAATGATACGTGGGGTCCAAGGTTAACCAAAGAAAAGCTAATCGGGGTCGTATGAACCTTTGAAGCTGTCGGATTGGGAGACGGGGCTAGAGATGCAGGAAGTAAGGCATTGTTATCAGGAGGAGTGGGAGCTAAATGAGTAGCTATACTAATAGGCATGCCAATAAGGAGCTGACCATCAGGCGTACGGTCAAGGGCATGAGACAAATAGTATTGTACAGTGATGGGATTAGCATCCAAAAATTTGGCAAAGTCCTTGTCTCCTACAGGAATTTGGGGGATCTCACTGGTGTCTGTAGGGTTCCGTATAGAATGTGAAGGGGGTGATTCAGGCAAAGATACAGAGCAGGCATGTGAAACCATGGCAGTGGCTTGCTTCCGAGTGATGACAACCATAGACAAGAACACACAGGAAAGTTTCAATCTATCAAGAACAAAAACAACCTGAGAATGATGAATTTGGCAAGTTGCTGGTTTGTCAGGGGCTGATGAAGACAGTAACCGATATCGGTTTAGTAACCGGTGTCGGTCAGAGAGAAAATGATGTCGGTCCCTTAACCGATGCCGGTGTCAAAAGTCTAGGATAAGAAGATATAAAAGGTTGCTAATTTTATTTTTAGCAACGTTGAGTATATTTATCAACTTATTGATCACAGAAGACAAAGTATAACAGAGAAAATAGAATTTGAAAACAAGCAAGAGGCACACGAAAATCTAGAGATTAATCCTAGGGTTAATTTTAGTTATCGTGGGCTTATGCCTTTAGACGTAAGATGATGTCAGAATCCTAAAAAAAAAGACCTAGGGGAAATGTCAAGTTTGTTTTGGCTTATAAGGTTACCTCAATTAGGCGGAGGAATACTGCGGAAAAGGGGGGATGTTTGAGCTGTTGTGTTAATTGTGAAGTGATTCGGTATGTGTTGTGCAGTGAAACTAAGGTTAATTTCCTGTCAATACCGTGGATATCACCCCCACGTGTACGACCTGTTACTTAATCTATGTTCACTAGAATTGAAGAACAACAAGCAGGAATGCAATGCACGTGTTTTAAACCCAAATCAAAAATTATATTCGATGAAGCAAGAGAGATGTCTTTCACTAATGTGAAACTAGGAAAGCAAGACACATTCTTTACGAAATATATAACAAAAGCAGCAACAGCAAATATGCTTCCTAAAATGAAAATAAGCAAGAGAAAGAAACCCAAAATGGGTCCCACCGGGCGTGCCAAAATGTTTCGCTCGGGAATGTTTCATTCCTTTTACAAACAGATAAGGTTAGGGGCTAGGAGGAATACCTGTGGAATGTCAAGATGGTGTGCGCGTACCGTAGAGAAAGATCAAGCTGACTGCGAAGAACTCCTTTTTGTCTTGGAAGGACTACCTGCAAATAAGAACACAAGACCACAAGATTTTAATTAGACAATAAATGAGGGAACTGCCTTGGGCCCAGGAAATATAAAACTTCCTTTCGAAGGTGGTCAGTTCCCCTGCTAATATGAATTAACACAAAATACTGTAAGATATCAATTAAGTTGTTTCGTTGAACTGGGTAGGGGAAAGGCTAGTTTTCTGGTTTTGATCAGAGGAACCGATGTTGGTTACTGATAACCGATGCCGGTTACTGATAACCGATACCGGTGGGTTCTAGGATCTTCTTGGTAGCTATGGTGTTTGTAAGGCTGGTTTATGGATGATATTAGGAAATGAGATGATGAGGGGTAAAATAATGACAGTTAGATGTAATGGCACGTTGAGTAGTGGATTCAGAAACGGATTTAGGAGGACTGAGATTCAAGAAGCATAAGAAATGTTATAATAGAGGACATGCAAGATGTGACTTACTGGTTTTGACCAAGATGCAAGCTGATCTCCTTTGCTGTGAACACTTCTGGTATTTCCACTTGTCTCTGCTCGGTCAAGTGAAGATCTGGACTCTGTTTCTCACTCCCAATGCTCTCTATTGATCTAGAACTCCTTCGACTGATCCCAAAATGAAATTCCGATCTGTTGTTTTGGTTTGGGGAGCCCATTTACAGGGAACCGATGGTGGTTACGTAACCGACGACGGTTGAGTAGGAACCGGCATCGGTAAGGAAAAAGTAGGCTATTTTTAGTAAAATAGCCCACCTTCCCTGCTTTTCTCCCGAGAGATCAGTTGCGGGCTTGGTCAAGTGGCTAGAAGGTCGGCTTTGGGTGCGAGTAAGGAGGCATTAGTTATGGATGTGAGTCTAGACCAAGTCATGGGTCTTAATTAGGTTAGTTTAGGGTTAGGGCTAGGTCATGATGAGGTGGCAAAGTGAGGTGGCGGGTAAGGTGATGTGGATTTATCAATTATAAGGTAATTAATAAATCATTGTGTAAGGTTTAGGTGATGAGGTTAGATTGCGAGATGAGATGTGGGTCACAAGGGGTCGTAAGACACAAATTTGGTGTCTACACTACCATTCGGCCCGACCTAAGGCCTCAACCTACCAATTGGCCCGACCCAAGGCCTCAACCTACCTATTCGGCCCGACCTAAGGCCTCAACCTACCTATTCGGCCCGACCTAAGGCCTCAACCTACCAATTGGCCCGACCCAAGGCCTCGCCCTACCCATTTGGCCCGACCCAAAGCCTCAACCTACCATTCGGCCCGACCTAAGGCCTCAACCTACCAATTGGCCCGACCCAAGGCCTCAACCTACCTATTCGGCCCGACCCAAGGCCTCACCCTCACCATTTGGCCTGACCCAAGGCCTCGCCCTACCTATTTGGCCCGACCCAAGGCCTCGCCCTACCAATTTGGCCCAACCCAAGGCCTCAACCTACCAATCGGCCCGACTTAAGGCCTCCACCTACCAATTGGCCCGACCCAAGGCCTCACTCTACCCTTCTGACCTGACCCAGGGCCACCGCCCAACCACTTGGCCTGACCCAAGGCTGTATCACTTCAATACCATACCCACAATCAATGTTTTATTTTATCCATCCATCATGTACCTTTTGTTCAATCGAGCTCACCTGTTCGTGTTTTAGCATGATTAGGGTCCTTGACTTGATCTGTCAACCAACTTTGCCTAGACCTAGACCGTGACGTTTATCTCAACCAAACCAACCATTTGGTACTGCCGAACATGCCTAAACATTCCTGTACCTCACCTGTTATATACCCTGGAGCTACTTCCTATGCCTTGGATACCAGGATTATATCACCCTTGTTTGAATAAACTATCGACCTTTGCCTACACATTGCTGGTTTGCTTGTCAAATCATGTACCCTCGTCGTACTATTGCATTTCAACATGCGTCTGCTTCCTTGGACCTACCCCACCACCTTACCATCCTCTCTACAACATGTACCCTTTATCAACCCTATCCATGATTTCCCGTTCACTCAATCGGCGATAGATTTGAGGGGGATTACCTATATCTTTAACACGAGAAACCACTCATATTATTGTCCGCGCAGCTTTACAGAACAAGATACACGACAATAAGGGGCAAATGTAGACACCAAATTCATGTCTTACGACCCCTTGTGACCCGCATCCCATTTCGCAACCTAACCTCATTACCTAAACCTTACACAATTATTTATTAATTACCTTATAATTGATAAATCCACATCACCTTACCCGCCACCTCAATTTGCCACCTCATCATGACCTAGCCCTAACCCTAAACTAACCTAATTAGGACCCATGACTTGGTCTAGACTCACATCCATAACTAATGCCTCCTTACTCGCACCCAAAGCTGACCTTCTAGCCACTTGACCAAGCCCGCAACTGATCTCTCAGGAGAAAAGCAGGGAAGGTGGGCTATTTTACTAAAAATAGCCTACTTTTTCCTTACCGATGCTGGTTCCTACTCGACCGCCATCGGTTACATAACCGCCATCGGTTGCCTATAAATGGGCTCCCCAAACCAAAAAAATGGATCATAATTTCATTTTGGAGATCAGTCGAAGGATTTCTGGATCAACAGAGAGCATTGCAAGTGAGGAACAGAGTCCAGATCTTCACTTGACAGAGCAGAGACGAGTGGAAATACTAGAAGTGTTCACAACCAAGGAGATCAACTTGCATCTTTGCCAAAACCAGTAAGTCACATCTTGTATGTCCTCTGTTATAACATTTCTTATGCTTCTTGAATCTCAGTCCTCCTAAATCCGTTTCTGAATCCACTACCCAACGTGCCATTGCATCTAACTGTCATTCTTTTATCCCTCATCATCTCATTTCCTAATATCATCCATAAACCAGCCATTACAAACACCATAGCTACCAAGAAGATCCTAGAACCCACTGGTATCGGTTATCAGTAACCGCCATCGGTTATCAGTAACCGGCATCGCTTCCATTGATCAAAACTAGAAAACCAGCCTTTCCTCTACCCAGTTCAACGAAACAATTTAATTGATATTTTGCAGTCTTTTGTGTTAATTCATATTAGCAGGGGAACTGACCACCTTCGAAAGGAAGTTTTATATTTCCTGGGCCCAAGGCAGTTTCCTCATTTATTGTTTAATCAAAATCTTATGGTCTTGTGTTCTTATTTGCAGGTAGTCCTTCCAAGACAAAAAGGAGTTCTTCGCAGTCAGCTTGATCCTTCTCTACGGTACGCGCACACCATCTCGACATTCAATAGGTATTCCTCCTAACCCTAACCTCATCTATTTCTAAAAGGAATGAAAGGATAGAAGCAACTCTATTCCCAGAAGCCGAAACATTCCGAGTGAAACAGGGTCATTGAAAAGAGAAAGGAATATGTTCTCTTGTTGAAAGTATACTCTTTTTGGGACTGTACTGTGTACTCCTTTCTGGGAATTGAATTCAAACTTTTTTTAATGAATTGGAATATATAAACCAGGTGGTATTGATTTGTAAGGGACCCTGGAAATGTGCTTTCTTTTGACTGTGTGTTTGGTTTTGTATTCTCCTTTGGGAACTAGTAAAATAACTTCTTATTTTGGAAATAGAAATGGAATTCATTTGATATTAGAAATGAAATGAATTCTTTATTGGACCTTTTCCATTTGAGAACATTTAACTTTTGAAAAGATAGGTTCTGTTGATCGAACTTCTCTGTGGCATGACTCTCTTTTTGGCTATAGAGAGATTGTTCTCTTAGGCCTACTTGACTTTCGGTTCACCTTTCTATCCTTTCTATCTTATAGGAAATAGTTAGAAACCACTCTTCTGAGATGGAAATTTTCATGTGAATTGTTTAATGTACTTTGTACTAGTAATTTGTTGTAATGATGTGGAAAGAGAACAGCTGAGTCAGTTCAGTAGAAGAGAAAATGTAAACATGTTTAGACCGACTATTATGTTTGACTGAGTCATACTTCATTCGAATTTGGTATTGGAAGGTTTTATCTTTTTGCACCCTATCTTATTATGAATCCTCCCTTATAGGGACATGAGAAGAGATTAATCTTGTGTGAGTATAGATTTTATTTGTGGAATTTCTAGTTTTAGATATTTGAATTATATCTTCTAACATGTAGTTGTTAGTTAAGACTTACAAGTAGACTATTTTGACTCTCTACCCATTCTTGGATTTATTTGGGAATTTTTTTTAGATGTGTCTCTTTATTGTTGAATCCTTATATTGTTATCCTTGAACTAAAGTAGTTATGTGTGTTCTGAACCTATTTCTGTCTTTCATATTATTAGTGTATGGGGTACAATATGTGTTTATTCTTCTTCTTTGCTTAAGTTGTAGGATGAAACATCCTAATATGAGCTATGTTGTGAATAACTTCTTTTGCTACATAGTAAATATAATTTTTTTATTTCTATTCTGATAAAATTATGAAACAATTGGATGACAAGACTTGTTGTTTGTTTAAATGTAATTGATATGATCAATTAAACTATATGACATAATTTAGATGTTGCGGATTATATTATGCCCTTTTCTTAAAAGTTAATTTAGAATCTTATTTGTACTTTTTTTTTTGTTATTACTTATGCTTATTTTCATGATATATTAATTGTTTCTTTAAAGCAGAGTTGTTTTAATGGAACTGTTGATGGCAAATCATAGCACCCCTGGATGTCTGCAACCCGATGGGTTGAGACTCTTAGTTTGATTGCATAACATGGAGCTTTTCCGAAGTGTGGGACCTTGTGAAATCAAAAAATCTCTCCAAATGAAGGCCGGTTCCTATTCCTCTGTTTAGATGCACACATAAAATATAGAGGGTTTACTCAAAAACCTAATCTAGCTTTCCAAGGAGAAAAGGTAAGAAGATGCATACAAATAAACCTAAACTAACAAAGGTGATGCACCGAGGAATGAAGAACTTTCATCTTGCCAATAAACACAAACTATTAAAATTTAATGCAAGATCATACACAGATAGCCAGATTTGCAGTGAAAGATCAGGAGGATGAAAATGAACACAGTGAGGGTTGAGAATCATCCACAAACATGCATTATTTTATCCAAAGATTGATACAATACACTACAAAATGCCAAGAGGAAAAGTTACATTACAGTTTTAGATGGGAGGTTTGAACTCCACAAATTCACCTACCAAAGAGAAGAAGGGAGGGGCAAAAAAAGAATGTCCAACCTTTAGAAAGAAGCCCCTTCTTACAATTTATAGGAAGAATGAGAGAGAAAAGAGAGAGGAATTCCAAATCTACCCCAACCACCTCCAAGTTGCATTTAATTCATCTCATTATGGCAGTAGGTGAGGACCTTAGCAAACCCAAAAAGTGGCGAATTGTATTTTACATTTTTGAAGAACTTGTTCTCACCCGATTGAAGAACTCTATGTTGTGCACCTCTAACCTATGCCTAAGGCACAAAATTTTCCATGTCGACACTTCATGCTTTACACCCCCTGCCTGTGCCTTGGGCACAAACTTTTCCATGTCGACACTTCATGCTTTACACCTCTTGCCTGCACTTGGGCATGAATTTTTCCATGTCAACACTTCGTACTTTACGCCCCCTACCTGTGCCTTGGGCACAAATTTTTCCATGTCGACACTCTATGTTGCACGCCTCCAACCTGCGCCTTTCCTGCACTAGGGTGCATCCATTTTTGTGTCAACACTTTTTGATCTGCACCCTTCTAGTTGGCAATGCAATAAATGTTGGGGGTTTAAGTTTCTTTGATTTCTATATTCTTCTACTTATCTATATCTACCTAGGGGGAAGATATATAAAACAATTTTGTGACTCAACGGGATCACCTGCCTACTAGGTAGAAGATCAGTGGCCTTTTAGTAGTCCATTGGGCATGGAGTCATAAGTAATAACCTAAAACCAACCTGATATCTGATCCCGAGCTTGATACTGCAACTCCTTCTCTGAGAGTAGCTGAACTGTAGAAAATCAACCTGAGAGGAACAAAACCTATGCCAAAGCACTTAGGGAAATTGAAACCTAACTATAACAAGACAATATGCATACACACTTAGAGGAATTGAAATCTAGGCTAATATTTATAAGGGTAAACCTTTTCCTTTTAGTAGCAATGTTTAAGATAGATTCCGTTAACAAGAATCAGGAGTTCTTCTCCATCTAATGTAGATAATTAGAAGGCATTACTACTTTTACATCCCGTGACCAAGTAGGGGCCACTCCAAATGGCATTAAACTTGGAATTCCTTCCTGGTTTTTCCTGATCTGCATCCCATTTCAGAACTAGGTCCCCTTCCTAGATGGTCCTTTCTCTTGCTTTCTTATCAAACCATCTTTTTACTAAGGCCTGATCCTTTTCATCGTCTGAACTACAGTTTCTCTGATTTCTTCCAATTCCATCAACTCTGCATATCTAGCCTCCATTGGTTCAAACTCTGAAAGCTCCAACTGCTTCATGAGCTCCAATGCTGGGAATTCTAATGATATAGGCAATACTACCTCCTTCCCATAGACCAACTTGTAAGGAGAACTACCTATAGACCTCTTTGGTGTTATCCTGTCAGCCCATAATGCTGATTTTGTCTTGGTATGCCATGTCCTTTGGTTTTCATC
Source organism: Taxus chinensis (assembly GCA_019776745.2). NCBI lineage: Eukaryota > Viridiplantae > Streptophyta > Pinopsida > Cupressales > Taxaceae > Taxus > Taxus chinensis. Next base: position 869,311,080 of record CM034146.1, on the reverse strand, counting down.
CAGATTCCTTCTGATGATTCTTAGAAAATTCTTATTCGTGGACTCTGCTTGTCCATTACCCTGTGAGTAATAGTTTGAAGAGGTGCTCAAATAGATTCCATTCTTGACAGCCCATTCTATAATCTTGGAACCCTTTGAATGCCAATGCATTGTCTGATATGATAGTGGTTGGCACACTAAACCTGGTCACTATTTCTTCATAAAATTATAGTATGTTAGACTCATTTGCTTCTTTGAGCGCTACTGCTTCGGTCCACTTGGTGAAATAGTCCGTTGCCATGAGAATCCACTTGTGGCCTTGGATTGAGTTTGGGTTGATGGCCCCGATGAATTACAATCCCCATTGCATAAATGGTTGGTCAACCAAAATCGGGTGCAATGGAAGTGCTGCTAGTCTTTCTTTTCCCATGAAGAGTGCACATTTCTTGCACTTTCTTATCCATGTATAGCAGCCACTGAACACTATCGGCCAATAATACCCTGCCTTCATTATCTTGAGAGCTATTACTCGTGGGGCGAAATGTCCTCCAGAATCTCCATTATGAAAATCTCATAACACCCTCTCAATTTGACCTATCCCAATGCATCTCAATATAACTCCATTGATGTCCTTTTTAAACAAAACACCATCAACAACACATATGGAATGGCTTGTAATTTGAAGTATTTCCTCTTTGCTTTGCTCATTTCTCAAGGGCATAGGCCTATCTGTAGGAATTGTATCATATTCTGAGTCCAACAAGGAGCGGAAATGTCATCATCTTCTTGTTCTTGACCATCCTGTAGTACCAAGACAGTCTCTTTTTCATCACCTGCTTCAACTTGCCGACTCAAAGCTAGTTATTCACATAGTCCTTTTCCACGTACTAGTTTTGTGACCTTGATCTCGATGTCATATTCCATGACACGGGTTATCCATCCTGCATGTTTCTCATTCAAATACTTGTTTAGAAGGAAGTCCTTGACTTCCGCATGAGAGACCAACAATTGGATCTTTTTGTTTGAGACTAGGTGCTTGAATTTCTTTAAGCTCCTAATCACTGCAAGGACATGCTTTTCAATGAAAGAGTACTTATTTTCATATTTCTCCAAGCCTTGACTAAAGAAAGCAACTGGTTGTTCTAATCCTTCCTTGTTTCACTGTACCAAGATTGCAGAAATGGTGTCTCCACCACCGAAGGCATATAGCATGAAGTCCTTGGAGAAGTCTAGATTGATGAGAGTCAGAGCTTGAGATATAGCCACTTTTATTGCCTCAAAACTTTCCTTACCTTCAGATGCCCACTTAAATGCCATGCTCTTCTTCAACATCAGCGTTATTGGATTTACAAGAGCTGCAAAGTTTGGAACAAACCTGCGGACAAAATTGATCCTTCCCAAGAAGCTTTAAAGAGACTTCTTGTGACTTGACAATGGCAATGCTTGAATTGCTTCAACCCTTTCTAGGTCAATCGTCAACCCCTCCTTTGAAACAATATGGCCTAGAAGCTTTCCCTCGTGAGCCAAGAATATGCATTTTTTGGGATTCAATGATACCCCAAATCTTTTACACCTCTGAAATACCTGCCTCAAATGAAAGAGGTGATCTGCTGCATTTTTGGAGAATACAGTGATGTCATCAAGATATATCAGAACTATTTTATTGATCAACCCCCTGAATGCCATATCCATTGCCCTTTGGAAAGTGTCTCCGGCATTTGATAGCCCAAATGGCATCTTCTTGTAGGCATAGGTGCCCCATTTGGTGGTGAAAGCCATCTTGAACTGGTCATATTCTTTCACCATTATCTGATTATACCTTGAGTAGCCATCTAGGAGAGAGAATCTCTCCAAACCAGACACCACTTGTAATATTTGTTTCATTGAAGGAAGTGGGTAATGGTCTTTAAGAGATGCCCTTTTGAGGTCTCGGAAGTCCACACACAACCTAATTTCTCCACTCTTCTTCCTGACTAGAACCAAGTTTGCGATCCAGCTTGAGTACTTGATCGGAAATATAATGCTTTCCTCTATTAGCTTATTTAGCTCTTTCTTCATTAGAGGCTCAATGTGAGGGTTGACTGGTCTCTACTTCTACCTGATGGGCTTAGCATCTAGATCCAATTCTATGCTATATTGTGCCAACTTCGGATTGAATCCCCTCAAGTCTTCATATCTCCAAGTGAAGACATCTGTAAATTCTTGGCAAAGCTACATGAAATCTGATTTCTCCTACTCAGTGGCCACTTTACCAATTTGAAGTGTTTTGCCTTCCCTAACCAGAATTGGCTTTGAATCTTCTCTCTTGACCTATATGTTAGCCTTTTCCTTACGGAACTGGTCATTAGGGTTGAAGATAGGCTCTAATGTTACTAAACCCTTAGGAAGCTTGTTTTTCCACAGCTGCACTACTTGATCCCTATACTGCTGCTCTAGTCTGTCCTGATTCCTAGTTGAGAATTCAGTCTCTTCTTGTAAAAAATTGATGATCTGTTGATCATTCTCAAACACCTGCCAGCTTGTGTTATTATCTGGAACTGCTTGCCTCATAAGCACATGGATATGTGGTTGTGTTTTTTCCCTTTTGATGTTGTCAACCACATCAAATGTTGCTCCAACTATTGCGATCCTATCTACAGCTTCATTTTTCTTCCTGGGTATAGACACGATGTTGAAAGCTTTGAAATCATCAATGAGGTCCCATAACCTGTTCTTGTAGTTCTTCAATAGGTCATCCTTTGTAGCATGTTGTCCCCTGACTTGGTTGATGATTAGCATGCTGTCCCCGAACACCTGTAAGTTCTTTATGCCCTTTTTCCTAGCCCAATGAAGTCTATGAATCAAGGCCTCATAGTCAGCTGTGTTGTTTGAATAGGAAAATTGGAAATGGAAAGCTGAATAATATTTGATGCCTTGAGGTGAAATAATCATAACTCCTCCTCCTGCACCCTGCCTACTCCTTGATCCATCGAAAAATAACTTCCATACCTCATTTTCATCCTTATGGTCTGGTTTGGTGATGTTAGGAATAGACTGGTTTTCTTCATGTATGCAATAGACTCCTAGCTTAGATTCTTCTACTTCTTGGTAGGGATCAAAAGCATGTACCTTGCTTGCCCATTCGTTAAGAGTCAAATCTAGGATTCTTCCAACTTTGGTGTCAACTTCATCTGTGCTTGGATAATCTTCTTGATCAAATGTTGAACAGTTGGCATTGATTTGGCTTGGAGTATGAGGCTTAATATGAAAGTTTGCAATTGGTTTGGATCTGATTGTGACCTTAGTACCATATCTTGTTCTGAACAACATGTGTGACCAGTCAACAGATAAGTAGCGTCCAATTTTGGCTATGAAATCCCTTGATAAGCATAGGGCAAAGAGTGGTGGAAAATCTATCACTGACACATCTTGCAAAATGGTAACGTTGGGGCATGTATGCAAGGTAAGATTCAAACCTTTAATCAATCCCACTGTTGCTACTACTGTCCCATCCAATTACACTATCCCCTTTGATATGACTTCATATTGGAGACCCAGCTGATTAGTTATTTACTTGGGCATGACAAAACTACAATCAATCATGCAATTATGTACTATTTTATCCCTAATGATTAATGAAACATAGAATGGAGGGGGTTTCAAAACTTTACCTTGTTGTCCTCCATGATTCCCTTTAGGCTGAGCAGTATTTGTGAGGACATTCTCTTACATAGGGACCTGTTGGTTTGAAGTTGACCAATCCTTCATGGCAGCTTATAGAAGATCTCTTTGGCCTGAGATGGATAAATATTCCCACATTTTTCTTCTTCATTTGATCAATGATGCTAAATGGGGATGAAAGATATCTTTTCTATCCTTTAGGTTGCACATTACTTTCTTGCACATGGGCAACAACAACTGGCATTTGAGTTGGTTTAGAAGGTGGTTTGGGTTGTCCTTGCATGTTTGGAACTATATTTTTCTTACCAACACCTTATAGAGTGATGGAAGGTTGTAGATCACTTGGAGCCAATGACTTCCCTTCACCAATATTCATCTTCTTTGATCTTGTGTTAGCTGCTACACTCTGAGAAATTTTTTGATTCATGCCACAAAAATCCTCAGCTTGCCAATTCATAAGTGCGGTATCATTTGGAGTTGTGTTTTCCTAAGATGTCCCTTGTTGCTGATTTGTTTCTTGACTCACTTCACCCTCTACACCAGTAGTTGTCACCATCAAGGCTTGGTTCAAAGCACCATTGAAGCACATAGATTGGTTGTGAGGTTCATTACATGGGAAACACAAATCATACTCTTGAGCTATGTTGTCTTTCACTGGCACTATTGCTTTAGAAGTAGATGCAACATTGGGGTTATAGGGATGAAATGGTCTATTGGCGGGAGGCCTTACTTGGCTTTGATTTGTAGTTGGATTGGGTGGCCTATTGGGCTGGTATGGTTTCCTATTAGGTTGAGCTTGAGGCTGATAAGAAGGTCTAAAGCCTTGGTTCTGCTGCCTCTTGAATGCAACCAGCTCATTTTCCAAATTTTACAATTGTTTCATAACCTCTTGTAGTTCATTTGAAGCACTAGAGGATGAAGTAGAAGTTTCATTTGAACTTTGATTTCTAGGAGTGGGAATAGGAGCCAAAGTGGGTGCTTGACTAGTACTTGGATTTTCTAAGTTTGGATACAAGGGCATGGGAGGCCTAGGAGCCAGCTTACCAGCTTGAATAAGATGGTTTTCAGCCCTAATGGAAAAGCTATAAGCAGTAGGTAAGGTTGTGCCTCCCATAGATTGAATTAACATAGAAATATCAGAATTCAAAGCTTTAAGATAATATAGAAAAGCACCTTCAACTGTTGGCCTGATGACCACTGGAATCCTATCCTAAGACCTTTGAAATCTGAGGTTGAAGTCAGTCAGCTGTTCATTGGGAGCTCTCTTAATAGTTGTTAATTGTTTTAGTAGAGACAAATTATCTCCCTTTTCTCCAAATTGCTCATGGAGAACTATGCATAACTGATTTCAATTTTGGATAGAACCAGCTCTAAGGCTCCTAAACCATTACAATGCCTTCCCTTTGAATGAAGATACCAATAATTTGACAGCAACATCCATTTCATTTATATCATGGATTACACAAACATTAGCAATTTCTTTGACATGATCACCAGGAGTGGTTTAATTTTCTCCAGTGAAAAATGGAATGTTTTTCAATGTTGCAATTGGAACTGGATTCTATGCATGGAGGGTAAGTGGGCTACTGCCAGTGAAGTTGACAAAATGGTTTTGTTGGGCCATTCTGATTGGCCTGAGAAACCTTATTGATTGGATGAAAGGTCTACCAAGTGGAGGGGTTGATAAAGTCCTGTTAGGTGGAGATGGTGATCTTTGTGGTCTTCTTCCTCTCCTTCCTTTTCCTGTTGATAGCTACAAGTGGACAAATAGCCCCTCTTCTGGAGTATCAGACTTGGTTCGAATTCTTTTCATGTACCTAGGCAACCTATGCCACTACAACACTGAATTCTATCCCTTCAGAGTCACCAAATGTGTTAGATAATGAGCCTCAAAAACTTAGATTCTACCAAGTTACACACCAAACCTAACAATATTAAAAATAGATTTTAAAACTTTGAAGGACTCGAAAGATACAACTCTTCAATTTAGTTATCGGGTCTTGTTGTGCAGCTACTAATCTCCGAAAGGTATAGGCAAAAATCAGGTTATGCAAGGAAACTTACAAAACACAAAATACACTGTGTCAGAACTGGGGACGTGCTCGACACCTAGGAAAACCTGAAATACCAAAAACTATGAAAGTTTGAAAGTCAAAATCTCAAAATTATAAGAATACCCTTTTGAAGACTATCCCCTGATCTATCAACTAGTGAAATTTTGACTTGTTCTGAGTAAGTTAAGTCCTTGAAAAAGTGATTTTGGAATTCAGCCTGGAAGGTTAAAAAAAATGAAAATGTAAAACCTACAATTTCTAAGTCCAAATTTCTTGAAAATTGCTTCAAATCTTGTGTAATGACCTCTTGGTCCCATGGGTGTGCCAAAAGTTTTGGTGGTGAATCACAACACCCCTGGATGTCCGCAACTCGATGGGTTGAGACTCTAAGTGTGATTACATAACATGGAACTTTTCCCAAGTGTGGGACCTTACGAAATCGGAAAAGCTCTCCGGATGAAGGCCGGTTCTTATTCCTCTATTCAGATGCACACATAAAAACATAGAGGTTTTACTCAAAATCCTAATCTAACTTTCCAAGGAAACAAGGTAAGAATATGCATACAAATAAACCTAAACTAACAAAGGTGATGCACCGAGGAATGAAGAACATCCATCTTGCCAATAAACACAAACCATTAAAATGTAATGCAAGATCATGCACAGCTAACTAGATTTGTAGTGAAAGATCAGGAGGATGCAAATGAACACAAAGAGGGTTGATAATCATCCACATACATGCATTATTTTCTCCAAAGATTGATACAATACACTACAAAATGCCAAGAGGAAAAGTTGCATTACAGTTTTAGATGGGAGGTTTGAACTCCACAAATTCACCTACAAAAGAGAAGAAGGGAGGGGCAAAACAAGAATGTCCAACCTTTAGAAAGAAGCCCCTTCTTAAAATTTATAGGAAGAATGAGAGAGAAAAGAGAGAGGAATTCCAAATCTACCCTAACTACCTCCAAATTGCATTTAATTCATCTCATTATGGCGGTAGGTGAGGACCTTAGCAAACCCAAAAAGTGGCGAATTGTATTTTACATTTTTGAAGAACTTTTTCTCACCCAATTGAATATATCTAGTTTTAGTTGGACAAAGGACCTTGTAAGATTTCTGAAAAGTCCAACCTTGCATGAATCTGAGCTCCCTGTGAAAAGTTATGGCCATCTGAATATCTGTGCCAGGGTTTACTTTCTGTCAGGGTGTCAACGCTCAAAATGTTGTGCCTCTTGAAGATGTGCCTCGGCACATCCATCCGTATGCGACATACTCTTACATGCGCCATAGGCACTAAAAATGTGGTGTCGACACTTTGTGTTGTGCACCTCCAACCTGCGCCTTGGGCGTGAATTTTTCCATGTCGAAACTTCGTGCTTTGTGCCCCCTGCCTGTGCCTTGGGCATGAGTTTTTCCATGTCGACACTTCGTTCTTTTCTCCTCCTGTCTGCGCCTTGGGCACAAATTTTTCCATGTCGACACTTCATGCTTTGCACCCCCTGCCTACACCTTGGGCACAAATTTTTCCATGTCGACACTCGTGCTTTGCGCCCCCTGCCTGCGCCTTAGGTGTAATTTTTTCCATGTCGACACTCTATGTTGCGCACCTTCATTCTACGCCTTTACTACACCACGGCGCATCCTTTTTTGTGTCAACACTTTTTGATTTACACCCTTCCGGTTGGCAACGCAATAAATGTCAAGGGTTTGAGTTTCTTTGATTTCTATATTCTTCTGTTTGTCTATATCTACCCCGGGGGAAGATATCTACAACAGGAACAATTAGTGGAATGCATCTCATTTTAATTATTAGTGCTTATCATGCTCAGTTCATCAAATTGACCTTTGCTACCAATTTTTTCAGATGCATGTCATAAGTGATAAAAGAAGGAAAACACTTTTATGATGCATTGGCTTATTTAATTATTGATCTTATGTAAAGAATTTCAATTCATTCTTGAGTTGTATCGGAAAAGAGAAGTGATATTCTTTTATGATCTTAATGATGAATGACATGTAGTATGTCTAAAATGCATAGTCTTGAAAATGTATGTTTTATCATGATGAAGTGAAGGGTTTGGAGACTGACACCAATTTGTTGTGTAAATTCTGTTTTACTTTATAGGACGGTAATAATAGTGATATCTTGTCGATGTTATTTATATTTGTTTGTATACTATTGTTGTTTTTTAATTAATAAGTTGGATTAAGGGAATAATACAATCTCCCTTATTATTTTTAAACTTGTCAAATTATAAAATATAGCGTTCTCTAACTACACAACTATAGTTCAATAATGAAATATGCATTAGTCATACAATTAAAACTATATGAGTAAAGAATGATAAAAAGGTTATGTTAACCCTAACGTTTAACCATGTAGAGGAAGACGGAGGTAACATTGGTGAGCTAGGCGTTAGCAGTGTGCTATCAAAACGTAAGTGATTTCAATATTTAGGATTGATAGCCTCGGCTGCTCCCGCTTGCTGCCTCTGTCTGCTGTCTCTGGTCCTCTTTCTAATGCCGGACCCCCCTAGTCCGGATCGGGGGCCCCTTCTATCAGGGTCCCTCTCTCCAACGCAGCCTTTCGCTTGGTCAAAAGTCGTGGACGGTTCCACATCGGCTCACAGCTCGGAAAATCTCTCCCCTTCACTGTCAGAAGGGTCCTTTTCACTGCGCATCCCCTCTCATATCATGGACGCTGCTGCTGCTTCTCGTGACCTATCCTTGGTGGGTACGCTGATGGGCCCTAGGCCCCCACTAGAGGATATAAAAAAATGGGCTCGTTTAAAATGGCAACCATGTGGTGCGCTAGAAATAGCGGCTATGCCAAATGGATTCATCTTATTCTCCTTCAGCTTGAAAGAAGACTTCGCTCGTGCGCTGCTTGGTGGTCCGTGGTTTTTGGTAGGCGGGGTTTTTATCTCAGGAAATGGTCACCTGGTTTCAACCCACACACGGAATCCATGACCCAAGCCCCAATCTGGGTTCGCCTCCCAGGGCTCCCTCTGGAGTTTTGGCACCCGCCAGTTATTGAAGGTATTGCTCTTTCAATAGGTTCTTTGATAGCTATAGATCAAGACACAAAAGCAAAAACTAGATTCATTCATGCTCATTTTTGTGTTAATGCTGATATTAGTTGCCCCTTGCCTAAGGACATCAAGCTTATCTCGGACTTAGGGAACTGGAAACAACCCATTGACTATGAATACATTCCTCAAGCTTGTTCCTTCTGTAAAAAACTTGGCCATAGGGCCTCTGGCTGCCCCTCTAAACCTCAACCGAAACCAATGTCCCAAACCCTCTCCCCAAAATACAAGAAAAAATCAGTTCCTAAATCGTCCTCCATTGAGATCCCGATCATCCCCACGTCTAATTCCTTCACTCTCCTTGAGGATGGAGAAATCAACCCTTCTTCTGATCCTGCTTCTGAGATCCTCCCCTCCTCCTTAGCCCTCCATCCCCTCTCCCCCCTGGCTCCTTCGGCTCTTCCTGGCTCTTCGTCTCTTGGTGAGGACCTTCTTTTGGCTGCCTCCTCCCCTCCCCCTTCGCCGATGCATGCTCCTTTTCCCCTCCCCCCCCTTCCTTCGATCCCCCTCTTCCCTCGATCCCCCCACCCTGCCTCCCCTCTGCTCGCCTGTTTCAGGCTCTGCCCCCTCTCCTTCGGATCTCTCCACCGATGATTGTTTCAATCACCGTTCCACTAGAAGCAGCAACAAGAAACCCGATATTGGCTTGGAAAAGGTTAGAGGCAGAACTCCAAGCAGTGTTAAGCTTTAGCTAGAAGCAGCTACAAATGTGGTGCAAGAAACCCAAAGAACTATCCCCATGGTGGTGGGGAGTAAACCCAAACAAAATAAATGAAGATCATTTCTTGGAATATAAGAGGGCTCAACTCTCTTCAAAAACAAATAATCATCAAAGACATCAGGTTTCAGAACTCTCCTGATATCATCATCTTGCAGGAAACCAAACTAAAAACGGAGGTTAGGCTCCATAAAATCTAGCCAGCGGCTGCCTTTGAATCTCAACCTTCAACTGGAAACTCTGGGGGGCTTTGTACCTTGTGGGATCCCAGAAATCTTAAAGGGGATTGCCTGTTCAAGCACCCCAACTTCATATGTATCCTCTTCCAAGAGATTGGTGCTGACTCCTCTTGGATTGTTATCAATGTGTATGCCCCAAACTTGGAGACTCATCGTGGAAAACTTTGGAGAGATATCACTAACTTCATCATCACTTGTGGTAAAATTCCCATTCTAATAATGGGTGATTTTAATTGCCCTCTTTATTCTTCAGATAAACAGGGGGTATTCCTACTATGCCGTCTAGCATGGATGCTTTGGCTGACTTCATAAGGGAGAATGCACTTCTGGACATGGATCTCCACGGCTCATCTTACACATGGTCAAACCGCAAATTGGGCAGGAACCACATCCAATGTAGATTAGATAGAGCTCTTGGCTCTCTGGATTGGATTTCTCTCTTTCCGGACTTTTATCTCAGCTCCCTCTCAAGGGCTGGCTCAGATCACAGCCCTCTTCTGTTAAGCGCCAATCACAAGGTAAATGCCAAGAATCCTCCCTTCAGATTTGAGCTGGCTTGGCTTGAAAATAACCTTCTGACTCCCCTGGTTGCAAGCTGGTGGAATATCAAGATTGAGGGAACTAATATGTTCAGATTTTCCAGCAAACTTAAAGAAATCAAAAAACAGCTCAAAATTTGGAAGTCAAAGGTCTTCGGTAACATCAAGGTTCGCAAGAAGGAGCTTTCTTAGAGCTTGGTTAAAATTTATGAACAAATTGAGGCTGTTGGAAGGTTGGATCATCTTCACCAACAAGAAATATCTCTCCTTAGTGATTATCACAACACTCTTAAAGAAGAAGAATCCTATTAGAGGCAGCGTTCTAGGGCCCTCTGGCTTGAGCAAGGTGATCGTAATACCAAATTCTTCCACATCACTGCCTGTAAACATAAAGCTAGAGATAAGATTCGTGAGTTGGTGTCGTCAGCTGGGAACTTACTCACAGCTGAATCTGATATTTCCAATGAGCTTATATCCTTCTACTCAAATCTTCTCCATGCTGATCTGGCCCCTTCGGAACAATCTATGAATGAAATGCTCCAGCACATTCCTCATCTGGTTTCTCCTGAGATGAACAACAATCTAACCAAGCCTTTTTCTATGGAGGAAATTCATAAAGCTATCTTTGCTATGAAGAGAGACAAAGCCCCAGGTCCGGATGGCTTTCCTACTGCTTTCTTCCAAGTTTTTTGGGAAATCATCAAGCAGGACCTATTCCTAGCAGTTAATGAATTTCAGATGAATGACAAGCTGCTTAAGGAATGGAACACCACTTTCGTGGCCCTTGCCCCAAAAGTGCATAACTCCAAGGAGGTCTCCAATTTTCGGCCTATAAGTTTATGCAACACGTCTTACAAGATCATCACTAAGATGCTGGCTTCCAGGCTAAAACCTCTTATGCCGAACCTCATCTCTCACAATCAGAACAGATTCATAAAAGGTCGTCTTATTCAAGGTGGTATAATTACTGTCCATCAGGCCATCCACTCGGCTCTTCTTGCGAAGTCTCCAGGTATGATCTTAAAATTGGATATGCAAAAATCCTTTGACAGAGTCAGCTGGCCTTTCCTAATAAAGACCTTGGAAAAATTTGGTTTTGACAAAAAGTGGTGTAGCTGGATTTTCTCATGTGTTTCGACCCCTTGCTTCTCTATTCTTATCAATGGCATTCCTGTGGGTTTCTTCAAAAGCAGCAGGGGTATTAGGCAAGGGGATCCCCTGTCACCTTTTCTCTTTGTTCTTATGGCGGACTCCCTCAGCAGAGCTCTGGATGCAGCAAAAAATCAATCCATCATCTCTGGCATGAAAATCACCTCAAACTGTCCCTCGGCCACTCATAGCCAGTTCACTGACAACACCTTATTGCTGAGTTTGGCTTCTGTTATTGAAGCTAGGGCTATTATGGATATCCTCTCTCTTTATCAATCAGCCTCTCAGCAAACGGTTAACTTCACCAAGAGCAGCATCTCCTTCATCAACACGCCCCCTAGAGTCCAGAGGAAGATTGCTGATATCTTTGGTTGCTCGATTGTGGACCTCCCCGCCTCTTATCTGGGCATCCCCCTCTTCCATGGAAGGCAATCAAAAAATATGTGGAATCCGGTCATTGAAAGATATCAAAAAAAGCTCGCTGCTTGGAAAGGAGCTCTACTCAGCCAGGCTGGCAAGCTCCAGCTGGTGAAAGCCACTCTTCAAAACCTTCCTACTTACTTCCTGTCTTTGCTCAAGATTCCCAGCTACGTTAGGGAGGTTGTGGAAAAAACTCAAAGGAACTTTCTGTGGTCTGGAACTGAAGAAAAGAAAAGGATTCATCTTGTGGCCTAGAAAGAGGTTTGTAAACCAACTGCTCACGGTGGTCTCGGTCTTCGGAAAATGAATGAGATGAACGGGGCCCTCCTAGCCAAACTTGCTTGGGAGGTGGCTAAAGGTGATTCTTGTTGGGCCCACTTGCTCAGAGCTAAGTATTTAGCAAACAATGAATACTTTATCACTTCCATCCCTACTAGAGGCTCAGCCATATGGAACTCTATATGTAGCTCGCTTCCCATCATTCGGGCTGGCACTAAATGGAAATTCGGGAATGGGCGTCTCATTGATTTCTGGAGGGATACTTGGATTGGAGATGTTCCCCTTGACCTCAATCCCTCTTGGGATCCTATGAAGAGAAGTATCATCAATATACATGGCAGATTAGCTTCGGGCTATTGGTAGAGGTTAAACTCCATCCCCTCATGGGATATCAAGGAATGGGAGGATATCAGCGTCCTGCAAAGAAACCTGCTGTCTTCACTTAAAGCGTTGCTCTCTTCCATATACATCCCTTTTTCCCATAATGAGGACAAGATTATCTAGACTCTCTCTTCCTCGGGCTCCTTTTCAGTTAAGGCTGCTTATCTCTCGATGCATAGTGCTGACATAGGCCCCCCTCTTACAAATTTCTGGCCTAAGGAGATCACCCCTAAAATAGGTTTTTTCTCTTAGCTCTCCTCTAAGAATGCTTTCCTCTCTAGGGAGAACCTAAAGAGAAGGGGTTTCTCCCTTCCCACCAAATGTGTTCTATGTGCCAATGAAGCGGAGTCCTCATCTCATCTCTTGATCCATTGCTCTTTCTCGCACGATATTTGGCAGTGGCTTTTTTCAAGATTCGGTGTTTTTTGGATCTTTCTGGATTCCATTCAGGACACCCTCTCTCAATGGAGTTCTCCCTTCTCTCATCTGATTCTAAACTTGGCTTATGGGGCATATGGAAAGAAAGGAACAGAAGAATCTTCAAAGAAAAAAGTCTCAATCCTGGTCAGGTGGCTACTCAGATTGCTCTGGCCCTCCAAGAAAATATCAATCTGACCACGTGGTCCAAATATCAGCAAAAACTACAGTTCTGTCACACCCATGAGTGGCAGAAGTTTTTATCCATTCCTTGTAAAAGAGCTCATACTGATCAGAATTTGGTCTGCTGTCTTCCCCCTCCAAGGGGCTAGAAAAAACTCAACACGGATGGATCTTCGAAAGGAAATCCAGGTATGTCCGGAGGAGGGGCCATTCTCCGTTGCTCTTTGGGTTTAGTTGTTGCTGCTTCTGCTCATAATTTCAATTTTGGCTCCAACCATCATGTGGAGGCTTTAGCTATCCTCAAGGGCCTTGAGATGGCTATAAATCTTGGCAATGATCCCCTTCAAGTTGAAAGTGACTCCCTCAACATCATAAACCTCCTCCGATCAAATGACCCTGGCCATTGGTCGATCAGGAACATCATTACTGATATTAGAAATTTACAAAGATCTTTCCTTCAACTCCAATCCCAGCATGTCTTCCAGGAAGGAAATAAAGTGGTGGATCTTCTTGCTAATATGGGTGTCATCATCGAAAATCAGCAAAATTGGACTGATAACTTCCTGAATGACCTCTGTCAGATTGTTCAAAACGACACATCCCACTGTTGACTGGTGGATTAAAGGGCTGACTCGGGGTTCGACTTGCTCGCCTTGGCCTTCTCAAAAGGTGGCGGTGAATATGGTGAATTTAAGTGATTTGACTCTTAACACGGGTTACTTGATTAAGGTGCCTTGTAATGATGCGGCAAATCCCCGCACGAATGAGCTTTATTCACACATTAATCATCTGAGGAGGTGGCGGAAGGGTTTTAATAACATTGCTGGTCTACTGTTCAAGCTGGTTTTCATCCTCTCCTATTTCCGCCTCTGCGACTATTCTAATTCTCAGCTCATGGGGGGTCAATTGAAGCGCCTAGAGCCTGACAACTGTGAGTCGTTTAAGAATGATGGCGAGGTGTGGAGCATTTTAGTGGAAAATGGGATTGCCACTTTTCTAGAAAAAATGACTGGTTACTTGGCTCTAGTTTCTTATGCTGTCACTGCTTCGTGGTCAAGGGGTCGTGTCCAAATTGGTAGCACTCGGTTCGCCATTTCAATAAACGCCATCGCTGATGCCACCGGGCTCCCTGCTGCGGGTGATATTTACTACAGGCGCTCCCTTCACGCCGAAATTCAAGATTTCAATGCCCCAGGTGACAGGCCTAAGAAGTATCTCTCTGGCTATACCCGTGACTCTCTGCCCTCTCCCTGGGATAGAGTGGCGGAAATCATTATGAGGTACTTCACTATCGACGGAAGATACCATCTGGTCTTCGGCCCCCATCTGTTCATTCTCTCCCATCTCTGATGGGGGAGAAAAATCAATTTGGCTGCCTTCCTTTTTCAGTCTCTGGAACATTCTGTCATGTTGGCTCGGGAGGGTGAGGGTGTCATCCTCCACCAAGGTTTACTTTATCTACTTTTTTCCATCGCTGCTTCACATTCCAACCTGCTCCGTTTCCCTCCCAAAATGGGTCATCGCCGCCGCTCCCCCTCCCCTCCTTCTCGCCCCTCCTCCTCCTCCCTCGACTCCTCTCGGCGCCATCGTCACCTGCTCCTCTCCTCTGATTCAGATTCCGACGTGGCCATTGTGAGCCCCCCCCCGCGCCGCCTCCATTCCCACTGCTACCCCCTCTTTTCCTACACCCATCTCATGTCTTTTCTTGGAGGACACTTATGCCAGTGGCCATGCTCCTTCTCCTGTCTCCAGCCCCGACTACTCTAGCGCAGCTGATCTTTTGGGGCTTGCTCATCTGTACCCTGCTTCCCCGGAAGCGGAGTAGGATGATATTAATCAACATGTGGCGTAACCCTCTTCTCACTCTGTGGGTACTAAGGACCCCTCTGCTGTTAAATATTTTGCTACTGACACTCCTCTCTCCCCTCCTGTTATGGACTCTAATACTGCTGATATTGAGTCTGCTGTTGCTAAAAAAGACCATAACAGAGCTGATATCATTTCCTCCATCCTAAGTAAACTTCAGCGTGCCTTCAAGGCTCTGAAAGCATGGGAGGACTTCATGGATTCCACCAGGGCAGCTTTAGCTGACGACTGTTCGGAGCTTCTCAAGCTGGCTGATCTTCTGGCAAACGACTCTGGCTCTCCTAGAGCTAAAAATGCTGTCACTGAGCTGAAGAAGCTCATCTAATGTTTCTTCTCTTTTTTATGGCTCGGTTTTTCTTTGTTCTCCTTTTTGGAATCTTCTCGGGTATTTTTGCTCTGCAAATTCAAATGCTAGATCTGGCCTAATGGGCTTTTTGTATAAAGGTTGTGGGACCTTCTAAAACCCTCCTTTTACCCAATATATTCCAAAAAAAACCATGTAGAGGAAGACTCTTCCTCTCTCAAAAGAATGAAAAATAAATGGAATGGTGGTTATTATATTTAATCCTTGTGCTCTGTTTCTAAAAAGTAAACACTAGCTGAATTTAGGTGAATGATACACCTCCTTGGACAACTAGGTTACATTAAGAATTAACCGTTCGATGTTTGTTGCCCTATTTTTGGGGATAACTGCTTGTTAAGCTAGGTTAATAAACATCAATGCAAGCATGAATTAATGAATTTCTTAATATCAGATCAGATTAAATATGGATAAATAACTTAATGAATGTGGGAATTAGGGTTAGGCAGGGTTTCTGCAATTTGAATTTTAATCCAATAAAATTACATCTAATGACCACTAAGTGGTATGTACATTGTGATGAATCAATTTTAACATATGTTGGCACATTCCAACTGTAGGGTTGTACCTTTGAGAATTTTAGGGGATTCTCAAGGATATAATGTTGCAGTTGACATGCGGAAACACCCTTCCGTATTCGTTCATCTAGACCTACACACATCTAGACTTGAACTTAGTTTCTCTCTAGGTCAAGTTAGTAGCATGTTAGGATAGGGAGTAGGTTTCTATGACTCAAGGTAGCTTGGCACATTTAGTTGACTAAGGACAACCAAGTATACCCATATACACTAAGTCATCGTGAGCGTCTTCCTGTAATAAATTATGTTGCTAACCTGGGCTAGTGCTAACCTTGGGCAAGTGGACTGATGGTAGTTAGTAAAGACCTTTCTAGATATCAAAAGAGTGAGGTAAAGGATGTATTCTCAAATGAGGATTATATCATCTAGGAATATTAACATGAACAATATGTTGAAAATATTTAACGAAAGTATCGCAAGTTGTTGGTTGTGTTGTCCTAAGTCACATAGTTTAAAGCAACGTGATGTCAAATGAATATTGGTAACAAATATTCAGATAGATTCTTTAAACATATCACTCAATACCTGAATTAGGGTAGGATAACCAAGTATATGTAGTATACATAAAGTATTCTACACTTGAAGACAACATGAGAGATTAGTTGGTAACTGAGTCATGGAATGAGAGATCGGTAACATATCGAGTCATTTCAGCTGCATATGTTTATCTATTACGATATTGATTGGCATGGAATGTGTGTTCTAAATTATGTTTTATTTAGAATAGCGAAAATTGTGTAAAAAAATCTCTTGTTTCTAAATTCTTAAAATGGGAATGTTACATTTTTCCTTGAAGGACCATAAAAACAAAAAAAATCAATATGACCAACATGATTACAATAATAACAAACAACATTATTCTTACCTCTTGGTTAGTATGAACTAAAAATCCTTCCATGATTCAATGAATCCTCATACTTGGAGGACATTCTTCTAATTTCATTTTCTCTATGACCAAATTCACTACAAAAATAATAGTAGCCATTAAAATATTTCTCATACCTCATTGTATTAGGTTGTTTGATAGAGTTTTATATTTTTTTTACCATGCTATCTACATCCTTGTTCTGACCAACATCTTCTTGAGTTACCACTTAAAATTTTAGTTCTTCCTATAATATTAGACATGTCCTATAACCTACAACCTTTTGAAAATCCAAAATATAATTTGTATCCTTGGAAATCTTCTCAAACTTATGAAATGATCTTACCTTTCATGTATTTTTAGTTTCTTCTTCCTTTAGGTGTGTAATTTCTCTCTCATAATTAATGCCCTCTTCCCCCTTAGCCTTTATATTTGCAGTTACAATCACCATTTGAGTTTCTATCTCATGGATGTCGATAAAATGTCTCTCTTAAAGAAGATGAATATTTTCTTCACACTCAAAAATATGTGCCTTCAATTTCTTGTTCTTATTCTCTACATGCTTCAACTCTTCTTGGATAGACATCAATTTAGTTTCAAGATCAATTTCAACCTCTTCTTTATCTGAATCGATACATGAACCTCCATACATGGAACCTTCACTTTAATAATTCCCATCTCCTTTAGCCATGAATAGTAATCATTTCCAACATCATCATGATTAGAATAAGAATCATAAGTTTCACTTCTTACATCTGATGAGTTACAATTCTCCTTAGAATAAAATATTATCTTTGACTTCTTCTTGTCTTCAAACTTTATGAATTCATTCTTATCCTTACAATTGTGAGGAAACTTGTCTGCAAAATTTCAAATCTCATCATAGTTGAAACATGTCTAAGGGAAACTTATCCTTGTACTTTCTTGAACATGTCTTCAACTTCACATAAAATAGAGAAATCAATTCATCATTACCAATATTAGAAACATCATCACCCAAATAATATTACCTTTTTTCTTCTGTTCAGCTTTGAAGGATGCTTCCTTCTTGGGAGGTTTATCAACATATGTCCTCATCTCATACATTATCAAGATACCATGAATTTTATCCATCAGTACAGTACTCATATCCTTAGATTCTTCTATTGTTGATAATTTAGGATAAAATTTAGGAGTGAGAGATATCACCACATTATACACCACCAAATCCAGTTGTAATTCTTCTCCTAATCCTCAAATGGTATTAATCACTTGATCTACTATGAGAGGATATGCAGCAAGTTTTTTCTTTTTCCTTCATCTTAAAAATTTCAAACTGATTCATATATGTATGGAGCTTTGCTAACTTCACCTTAGAGTTACCTTCATCAATGATTTGTAACTTATCCATCATATCCTTTTCTATATCACATTGGATAACTTTGTAAAAATATGACTATGGAAATCCACACAAAATAACAGTATAGCTTTAGAGTTATTATTATTAGCCTTCTCACCTGCTACATCAATTGGAGGATTTTGAGGAATACTGTACCCATCTACAATAGATTGCAAAATATCACATCCTAAAGACATAATATTAGTTCTCATCCTAATGATCCCAAAACCATAACTAGTGCCATAAAACATAGGATCTTTGTTAGTAGAGGAACCACTTTTCTCAATCATCATATCTTTGCTTCAAAGGGTCTCCTCAAGCTTGTTAATATTTCCTTAGAGGACCTGCTATGATACCTATTTTTGGAAAAAAAAAATCACTGAGAAGAAGGGTGAGTCAGTTGTTGATAAAATCTTTCAATCACCGTAAAAATTTATATTTGTCAACCATTCAATTCAACTTAACCATTAAGCATGCATGAATTAAGAAACATAACCATAAAAGATAAAATTATAACACATCAACACATGGAAACCATATATAAGTGGGAAACCCTCAAGGGGATGAAAAACCTCTGAAAAAAATCTTTATAAGATCAATGATTCAAATTTAGTTGAGAACCAACCCATGAAGGAGAACGAACCCCTAGGTTTAGAGATGCACTGACCCCTAGATTTAGTAAAACACCAACCCTATAAGGATTTTCAACCCATAAATGAATCACCACAAACCAAATCCACCTTATTTTTTTCTTACCTCTGAAATTTTTCCTTAACAACTAATGATTTCACCTATGAAGATCTCTTTTCTTCTTTCTTCTCCAAATCTATCCTTCTTAGTGACTTGTTCAAGCACTTCTTCTACAAGTCATTAATATCTAATGGTTTATCTGTCCAAAAGCTACAAAAACACTAAAACATGAATAAAAACTTCCTGACCTCTTTTTATGGTCACACATACCTCTTAAACCTCTTCAATTATTCCTATAGCTCCCACTTTTCTATGCCCTATCTCCAACTCTTAAATAGATCTTACAACTTATGTTTTTTCATGACTCGAGAATATAATACATCTAGATTGACCATCATATGAAAAATTACATTATAAAAACATAAAGAAATCCTAAAAAATCCTACAAAAGACCTCATAGATTAGCAATGACATGAAAAACCTCAAAAACTCCATTGGGACACAAGAAGGCCTAAAAGCACCCGAACACCTTCTTGTGAACCAAGACCAAATTGACATACATGGGCATAAAAAATAATTTGAACCAACTTATGCATTTTTTTTGTCTTCTTCATTCCTTCTCCAATCTTATTCAACTTTGCACCATCAAAAGCTGTTATGAAGCCACCAAGAAGAACAACTCTCCTCTGTAGGTCTAATACCTATAAAACCAGTCTTCAAATATTAAATCCAAACCAACATTAAATAACATACACTATGTAGAAATGACATATGGATAGAAAAAATATGACCTTAGAGTCATCACCAAATTTCCAATACATTGTGATTAGGACTGAACCACCACTAAAATACCTCTCCAACAAGGAGCACCAAAATTGTCATTTTTTCTTCAAAAACAAATTTCACAAAATGGACTTAAAACAAAGCTCCTAAGAGTTAAACCATGATATGAAAAAAACCTGCGCATGCAATATGGCTTCCTAAATTCCTTAAACACTGATTTAGTCAATATTTATAGTGCACAACTTTGGAGGAAACAAAAATACTTTAGAAATATGCACTTGTATGTGGGGTCCACACACATCCAGGACACCTAAATTTCACTTGGACACACCTCAGTGATTCCTATAAAATCAAATCTAAGTCTTTATAAAATATTCATTATGTTCCACTACAATCAATATCTTCTCCATTGCTTTCCAACTAGGGTTTAAGGAGTGGTTTAGACCACTGTAGCTTCTTAACAATTGTTCATAAATCTATTCCCCTTAAATAGAAATCTGATTCTTGGAAAATTGATCTAGGACCCTTCCTCAACTTCCATTAAGATATTATCATCCAATACATACTTCACATGTGCCAACGAGCATCAAATAAACTAATTGAAGTATGGTTTCTGACTTTCAAAAATGTGGTAGATGTAAAAATGTATTATCTTTCTCCAACATACAAACCAACACCTAAAAATTTTCTCACACATTAAGAACATCCTTCTTAACCTTCCTGAATGCTCACATTTTCATCACCATGCTGAAATTTTGCCAAAAAAACTCATTGAGACACCTGGGTCTTAATAATAGGTCTAGTGCAATGTCCAAACCTTGATCCAGTAATATAAGACACTTTTGAGTGTCGTAAAACATCCTCCACATGCTCCCCATGTGCTCAAAAATCTCAACTACCACATGCATACCTATACTCCATCATGACATACCTCATCCTACTAACTAGGTAGGGAAAGTTTTAGTGGTGAATTTTCATAAACTTGTAAATATTAGGGGTTTTGAAAATTAGAAATGGTGAATTTTTAGCAGTCATCTACCACCCGGTTCAACTAAAATTTCAGTCAATGGGTCATTTGTATGGGTTAGTGTGCCTACTATTTACACTTAAAAATGAACTTATGCATGTATTTCACCAACACTTTGAATCAAATTGCACTCATATCCACTAAGGTATGATATATATGGTCTAGGGGATTGAAATGGCATAACCCCCTTACAGGGTATGGGGGGATGGCCCCCTAAGGGATTCAGGGGAAGCACTCCTGAAACCCCCATTTTAAAATTATTTATTTGTAGTATTTATTCCTTTTTTTGGTACATAGATGATTGTCCAAGCCTCTTGTCCTACACCTCTGATGACTATGAAAGATACGTGCATATTTATCTATTAGATGAATTTCATCATTGTATGTACATCTATATAACAATGAAGAGATGAATTTCTAATGCATTCTATGGAATAAAGAATAGAAAGTCGACATTGTATAGTGAGTAGAGAAGATTCATCTGTCTAACATAGTCTGTCTAATACAGTAGATATGACCATCCAACCTATTTCAGGTATAGATAGATGGACTTAAAATATTGTTCATCTAATATGGAATAAAGATCCAGCTAACCCTACCTTTCTAAAAGGGGAGAGATGCCTTTCTAACTTAGTCTGGTCACCCAACCCTATCTGTCTAACATGGGAGAGACAACCATCTAACCCTATCCGTCTAACTAGGGATAAACAGTCATCCAACCTAGTTTGTCTAACCTCAAAAAAATGGATGTCTTAATACCTCATTTGACTATAGATAGACGGTCATCTAAGACCCGTCCAACTATGTGAAATCTAAGAAAAATTCAACCTTCCAAATCACCTTTTCCATGAAACATTTCTTTTGATATTCGCCATTGTTTCAAAATTCCTTTTCATATATTTGTTGCCCATTCTATAATATTTTTTTGAGGGGTTCTTAAAATTAACCATAACTAGGCATCTAAAAGAAACATCTTAACCATGCTTTCACCATCCATAGTGAACTTCTCTTGTATTTTCCACTCTTTCCAACCTACAATATCCTTCAACACACTTCACGACATCATCACAACATTCATCTACCTTTGCAATACATTATATCATATTAAGAGACCATGCCACGAAGCAACTCAATCATCATATGACAACAATGAAAGAAATAACTAATCAACCTTAATTTTTCTTACATCATTTGACATAAGTGAAACCTGAAATATCAATGACAACACCCACACACAATGCCAACAAAAATTGGAGACATTATTACCTTGATAAATAGTTTTATGGGAATAGAATATGCATGTCCTTATCATTACTGGATGTTCATGTTTATCCACATTATTTTTTAGGGAAAACTATAAATAAAGTGGGGTGAAATTATTAGCTATTACATCCATGAACAACCTCTTAGAATGAACAATGCAAATAGTGGAGAAATCCAATGGTAAGATATATTTTTATATGACATCCTACTTTATCTATAGTATTTCCCACCATATATCATTTTCTAGGTTGGATAGAGTAAAGGATTTTGAAAACTTTAGGGTTTATGATTTTTATAGACAATTAAACTTAGACAATTGCATTTATCACTCTAGAAAGGTACATGATGTTTTATTTTCACCTTAAATGTTTTTTCAAATTTTAATGGGAATATAACACAACATCTACACAAGTAAAGAAAGTAATCACTGAATATGGTTGTTACTTCACCCAATTCAAATCTTTCACTTACATTAGAGTAAGTATTTTTGATGATTTCCCCATATGTTATCCAAGTTTTGAGATTATTTTAGGGAAACACAAGGGAAATATCGTTCTCTATCAACATTAGGAGGTATTCATGTCAATTATTAGTAAAATCAAAACTCCTTGAAGTAGAAATGGGTAAGATAATATTTCAAAAACTTTTTCCCATGACTAATTATGATGTCAGGTGGATAGTTCAAGGATTTTTGGGAACCTCAAATGAGCATGAGCCTCATTACCACAACTATTGGATGGACTGTATGGATAGAGTTGTTGGTGTGATTCATTTTCCAGATCATTAGGTAGGTCATCTCACTAAGGTTAGGTCATCGAGCTAGGTTTCATTTTAGGGTCATCATGAGATACCCTTACTTGTCAGTGTGTTAGTGTGTTGTATGCATCATATGGGAGTTACTTCCCCTTCTAGGAATGTAAATCCCCCTCTTCACTTGAGAGGTCATCATCAAATTCATTTGGGGTAACTCAACATGCTCTATATACCATGTAAACTAACCATAAAATCTATGAGAGGTTGGATGAGATTGTTTTAGCTGCTTGTTGATGTTTTATATGCACCTATGGTTGATTCTCGCTCCTTCATGGAACCTCATAACGTTGTTGGTTTGCACCTTGTTGGATGTTCATGCCATATATCATGATCCTCTTGCCTCACATTTTCATGTTCTCCCTTATGGTATCATAACACATTGTGTGGATCCATGCAACTCTCTCATTTTCATTGATCTCGGCTTTCTATTCATGATATACATGTTTTAGAGAATTTTTCGTAATGGTTATTCTATTAGTGTCTTTATTGCATTGGTTAGAGGTTTAAAATATCCTCTATGGGTGTTTATTTGTTGTTATGTTTTTATTGTTTATGTTCATGGGTTTACTAGTTTTCTACGAATTTTGATACATGTTTAAAGGTGTTTCATAGCTTTAGGTTATAGTTTCAAAGTCTTCTTATCAGGTGTTTGTTTTGGTTTTGTGAATTTTGAAGGTTATTAAAGTTCATTTTTTGTCCCAACTTGGCCCCAAATCACTGATCTGGGATCCAAGCTATTCCTTTTAGCTCGCTACCTTGAAATCTACAATCATCTTGCATGTGCGTTCTCTCAAATTGATGGGCTGCACATTGGTCACTTTGTTTGGGGTTTTATGTCTTCTTATTCTTTGACTGCTCGGTGTTCAATGTTGACCCTACATTGTTCATGCCCCCATGCATCCATTTTCTATTTTGATATGACCCCTGCTCTTGTTTGTCTTGCTCTCATGGTTTGTTGTCCCTTTGGGCTCTCCTGGATGCTTTTGATCCACTCTATCTTACTATCTATTTGGCCCATGTTGTGTTTTGCTCATCGTGTCTAGTGCTCCTCACCTGTTTTGCATTCCGCTTTTGATCTTCCACTAGTCGCACCTTCTAGATCATCACTTTAATCTTGTGTTTTTGTTCGACATAATTTTTGGTTTCAACACCTAATCGATGCTCCCACTATGTTTATTTTTTCCTCTGCCTCTAGAGTTTCATGCTCTCACCTTCATCCAGACCCTTCAGTCACTATCCTTACTAGTATGATTCATTCGTTATGTGCTAGCACAAAGTCATTTCCACTCCATTTTGTTTGTTATTCACATATGCCATACCCATAATTGTAACCTCCATGTGGACCTAACTCCCTAACTTGGCACTCCAAAACAATCAATGAGCTCATCCACCTCTACGACACTTGGATCCCTCTTCTGGTGGCATGACCAATCCCATGCATTTGTGAGCTAACTTAGGCCCCACGACCAACTTGTCATGCATACTTTGGAATCCTTACCCCAGTGACCTAATCCTCCAACAATCATATCCATGTGGATCTACCACCTCCAACTGGTTGTCCTACTTTAGACGTGACCCAACCCAGCCACCCAATCATCCCACACCAACCCACTCGCCTTACAACTTGGGTTCAAATAATCGGTGCCCACTATAAGCACAAATCGAACTTGTAAGCTAGCTTGTTGAGTTGTTAGCCCTTTTGCGCCCCTTTTTAATTAGGGTACCCTAATCCTTCCTTTCTGATTTTTTATATTTTTATCCTTTTTTCTAAATTATGTAAATAATATAAAGGGAAAAACAATAAAAAAATCATTATATACAGGAGGAGTGTTTTCCCAAGATACTTGTATAGGATTATTGGGATTTTTGAGCCACGTTTTCTGCCTCACTACATTATAGCACTCCTCTTCACCTACAGCTAGCGAGCACATCTACCACATCCTTTTGGAAAGAGATCCTTCTTTTATTCTTTGGGATACTCCCTTTTCTCTCATGTTGAGAATTATACTATTATTATTTTATTTTTCCTTTTGTGCTTCATTGTGTCTATTCCTCTGTTTTTTACTACGACATCATTATGTCCTCCACGCTTGTGCGATTCATCACCTACTATGAGGTGAGTGGTAAAATGTCTGACATACCATGAACACACCTCATTATAATGACATGCTACTTATAAATTTTTGTAAACAGGGGGTTATAATTGTTCTTCTTGGGTTTCTTATTGTTTACAAATGCATTATCGACTAAGCTTGATGTCTTGCATTCTTGCACACTTCTTCTTGTGAACCTTACACTTCTTGGTTTTTCTTCCACATCAGGGAGGATTCTCCTTGAATACTTGAACATTTTAGGATCATGTTACATCCTCCACAACTTCTTCTTGGGAGATAGAACTACACATCATGGTGTGCTTCCATGGAACACTTCTTCACCTATGACGGTTTTACACACTTCTTACTTGGGCTTGTTCCTACACCCACTTATTCTAGTCATATTGAGGACTTTCTTAACAATTTATATCATGTTTTTGGTCACTTTATTTTTTCCATCACTAGACCTCTTTGCATTCACACCCTTAATCATTGACACCCTTCTGGGAGAATTCCTGGAGTTGCAGAGTTTAGATCCTTCCATGGCATCTTATTTTTTCCTATCATTTTCCTCTCCTTCTCTCTTCTTCTTCTTTCCAAGATATTTAACTTTTCTACATGAGTACCTTATCAGGATTTTTAGTGGTTGGGGCCCTTTTTTAGCATCTTTCTTAGATTAGAGAGTGTGATTTTATCCTTTAGTGGATATTTTTCCCACCTAGTTTGCCTCCATTTTTTTATACCCTTATTCCTCCTCTCTCAATTTTCATCCCATCATAAGTTATGATAAAGGGGGGTAGTTACTATGAGTCATTTTCCACATCACTAGGCAAGTCATCTGACTTATGTGAGGTCATAGGTCTAGATGTCATTTTAGGGTCATCATGAGATACCCTTATGCATCATATGATAGTTACTTCCCATTCAGGGAATCTAATCCCCCTCTCCACTTGAGAGGTCATCATTATAGGAACTGGGGGTTAGTAAACATCCTTTATATGTACAATTCCCTTCATTTCTATGAGAGGTTGGATGAGATTGTTTTATACCCTTGTTGAATTTTTGCATCACCTGTGGTTGATGCTCGTTCCTTCATGTGATCTCGTCACACTATCAGTTTTTTCCTCAGTCAATTTTCAAGCCATCCTACATGATCCTCGTGCTTCACATTTTCACTTTCTCCTTCAACTTCATCTAATTCAAAACTGTCACCTACATTAGAGTAAGTGGTTTTCATGATTCCCTTACATGTTACCAAGGTATTTAGATTATTACATGGAAACAAAAGGTCAATATCATTTTCTATCAACATTCAGAGGTATTCATGTCAATTGTTGATGAAATCCAAAATCCTTGAAGTAGAAATGGGTAATATGATATTGTAGAAACTTTCTCGTATGACTAATTATGATATTAGGTGGATAGTTCAAGGATATTTGGGTAAATAAAATGAGCATGAGCCTCATTATCATGACTATTGGATGGAATGGATGGATGATGAGAAAATGATATTCATAGATTATTACAAGATGAACCTCACCCATTTTTTTGACTAAAAAATTAGAGTTGTGCCTTAGGGACTTGCAAATGGAAAGGACTTGGTGACTAATGACTATGTTAATAATAATATAGCCTCACATTATCTCCCAATAATTGAATGGAAAAATCAATAAAGTGTGTCATTACATGAAATACTATATCACATCATCAAGAGGACTCTAGTTTTCCTGACTAGAAAGGAAATTTATTTTCCTCTATAAAATATATTAGTCCTAAGGGATTACTAAGAAAGTGCATTCATAAAGGATGAATTCCCCCTTTTAGGTAAGGATATGCAATTTTATGTCACTTAAAAGTAAATTCACCAAAGATTTTAATTAAGGGACCAAATTCAAATGATTTGGAAGAATTGAGTAGTGCCACAAGTAAAACAAGGACTTTAATATCAAAGCTAACACACATGATATAATAGATATTGAACAAACCCATAGAGGTTTCCATTATTGTTATAAAAAAAACCCATTCAAATAGTCCCACATTGAATATCAAGGCCCAAGACACATGTTTCAAAGCACATCATCCAATTTGATGTGCTTATTTCTTCCTAAAGGGGCCATCTATTAGGTTAAATTATAAGAAGAAGAGTTATCATCTGAGCTAACAAGTGTTGAGTCCGCAAGTGGAACTCTTCTTTGAGGAAGAAGATATTAATATTTTAATCTAACATATTTTGAGAACCAATAGGATAAAGGTGGAAACATGTGTAATGGATAAATCCACAAAAACAATAGTTGAGTGAGTAACTTTGTAAGTTCCCAAGGTAATTCTTACTACCCTACCTCTTTTGTAACATGAAATACTTGCTAATTTTTGTATTCAATAAATTATTACCTATGTTCCCACTGTATAATATCATATGTAGGAGGTACAAGGAGATAAAGGAGAGGATATAATAAACCCATCACACAAACAACCATTCCCTGACTTTTTATATGGGCTAGATCAAGATATTAGGGTTGACCTTTTCTAAAAAATGTCCAAGATCCATCAATTAAGGAGAAGGAAGGAGGTGTAGTATCACATGAGAAACCTACCACATAAGAAGTTGTATGTGGTGAGGTATAATATAATACTATAGAGGAAATTGTAATGGGAAAAATAAAGTTATCACATGTTGAATAGGTTCTATTAGATGAGGTTGAGTAACCAAAAACCATGTTTCATATTCAGTCAACTTTGAGCATAGTATATAATGCAATTTCAATTCATTAGGTTTTAGAAGAAGAAGATCTATGTAAAAAAGGTACACCAAGTAAACCAATCAAGAAGCATTATCCATCCAAAGAAGAAGAGGGTGAGGCCACCAAGTCTACAGATATAAGTATTCAACCATATTCAACCATGATGGATGAATAAGTGAAGGAATAAGAGGTAGAGGGAAAAAAACATAACGACATCCTACTGAATCATTTGATAGTCCAAATATGAATAATCATGAATTTTGTCTCACACTCCTTGTACCTAAGGAATATATGATAATTTCAAGTTTCCCTAGTAACAATCTAATAAGGAGAGGGTAATGTACAATTTGGGAACTAGTTGGGATCATCCTTCTTAAAGGAGAGAGAATAAAAGTATAGGTTGAGAAAGAGTACCTTCATATTATCATCCCTTTAAATCCATCAAGCCTTCCAGAGAAATAAATAACTTTGTTAAGAATGGTGTTTGGGGTGCATGTAGAAAGGTTTGTGGAGGTGGCCACTCCATTAGATTATATATTAAGGGATGAAGATTCCCCTATATATTATCAAATCACTAATATCCCACTAGGAAGGAAGAACATTGAGGGTTTAAAATATGATGTTATTATGATAGTCAATGGCATCTTCAAAAATATTGATATATAAAAAGAAACCAAGGAGAAATTAATATGGAAGGGTGATGTCTTGTAAACCTTTGTGTGAAAATTTGTGTAAAATACTCCAACCAATAAAAATATAACCCCAACTCTTACCCCGTAACTCATGAAATTATTTGAGAAACTTAAGCCACAAGGGGGAGGAAATAAAAAATGGGAGAGTGAACACTTAATAAAAGGTGAGAAAGCCATTGAGGACTTTCTTGAATGTTATAATATTATATCTAAGATGGAAGAAAAAAAAAAGGTTGTAATTGACAAATTTTGAAGAGAGAATCATTATTGGTATGGCTTGCTAACCAAGTTGGAGGTTATATTGGATATGGTGGAGGATGTTGTGGAGAAGCAGGATATTATCTCCTTTGATTGTAGAGGAAGACAATAAGAATATAAATGGGATATCGAAATGAGAATCGAAACCTTTGAGGGATGCGTAAGAAATATCCAAGATATGAGAAAAAAAGAACGGGAGTGTATAGATTATATAGATTCAAAACTTGAAAATATTATACCCCTAAAGGAGGTGCACACCACTGAATCTGTTGATGAAAATAGGTTAATAGATATTCTTAATCAACATACTCATAGAGAGTTGGATCCTCCTAAAAAAATTTATTATTTTTCAGTACAAAATATTATTCATATATAAGGATGTATAAATAAATTGGTCAAGAGAGTTAAATGAAATAAATATATTTCTGTTGATCTTGAAAAAATTCTCTCCACGTAGAATATTGTATTTTTCTACAAAGTAGAGTGAAAGGAAGATCCAATTTTGAATATGTTCAAAAGATTTGATGCATATAAGAGAAACTCAAGGAAGAGTTGAAGAGAAAATGAGTTTATCTCGATGCATCCCTCTAGCATTCTTTTTTCCTTATCCCCCATTACTCATTCATTGTTCTTTATTCCTTATTCTATATATTCTTTTTTAAAAACAAATAAAATATCTGAGTGTAATTTGTAATAAAATCCTTGCTAAAGTAAACTACAAATGATGATGGATAGAAAAGAAGATAAAGAGGTTTTTTTGGCAAGGGAATAATATTCTCCACTCCTCCATAGGTTTCATTATGAAACTAAATTATTCCAACAAAGTAGAAGAAATAGTATATATTTTTATTTTGGGATCATTTTCATATAGATTGCAAAGTAGGGACCACTACTCCCGGTGTGTCTTATTTTCAACTTTTCATGGGATATCTAGGAATATTAATTTTTTGGGAAAATTTGGTATAAAAATGAAGTGTTGTCTTCACTTTAATGGGTTATAATTTTGGGTGTTAGCTAAGGTGATTGCATTTATATATTCATTAGAAAGAATTGAGAGCATTTTTACATGTCTCCCTTTTCAGTTGAACATTGGACTATTTTTCCATGAATAAGTCTATTATTTCATAGTGTAAATGGAGATGGAATAAAGATATTTATTCCTCTCTTTATTAATCTTTTATTTATCATGTAAATGAAATAAATAGAATCACATTTCAAATTATTGTTTAGAATGTTTATTGAATGAATATTGCTTTGCAGTGTTACTTTGCAATTATTATTTAAGTTATAAAATTCCTTTACTCAATTATAATATGGGAGTGAACATTTGCTACCTTATACAGGTATCCTATTTTTTTATATATTTGGTATAGTAGATACATGAATTTTTAATCACATGTGTTTGTCCTAAAAATTTTCAAAGATTATTTCATAGTGTTTGCATAAATTGGATTTCCATGAGTGTAAATAATGTTTGAAATTTTATCCTATTTTGATTTCAATATCTAATGCATCATATAATAATCTGGATGATATGGTTAATGCTAATATTTCTTTCCATCAGATCCCCATCCCACTTTCATCTAAATTTCCATTAGACCAGCTTGTTCTACCTTTATAAACTACATCATCCTTATATATCTAAAATCCATTTTCTTTCAAAACCACATTACCTTTGTATATTTTATGTGATATTTCCTTTGATCTTAAATAATAACATTCTTAATTTAATTTCTTTTTAAGTTGTTAACAACATCCTTTGAATGATTTTCATAAATCATATCTCATGTGTCCTCAAATATCATGTATCTAATATGCTAATTATGTGCAATTTTTGTGTGAAAACTCCTTCGAGTAAGCATTGTACTTATGGATATACTTCATTCATATTGGTTTACTAGTAATTGCAGGGTACTGAATTATAATACCCATCCCCCATCAAGATACCATTTTGATCCTCTTTCTTTAGTTTAGGAAGATCCAAAAGAAGTAGGATTTAGCCACTTCCTCTATATGTGCCTCCCAAAAATTGCCAATATTTGGTCATAGAAGAATGTTAAATCCCTCCCTAGCTATAAAACAATATACTCTTACATCTATCATTATTTTTTCCATTTTGGTTTTAAATTGCAGCCAATTCATTTGGGGTGTAAAATTGGGAGCCAACATTTACAACGTGTTTCATTATTCCAAGACTATTAAAATTCCAGAACTTATCCATGAAATTATTTAAGTTAAATATTAATGTTTTATTAATATTTCCATCAAATTTAAATAATATTTTAACTCCGAATGTTGTGTCACTAACTCACATTAGAAAGGTGATTTAGAATACATGGCTTTTCCTAACAATATCCCACATAATACACATGGGTGGATTATGACATCATGCATATGGTGAACCCATTTGCATGTTATCATAATCCCACCCAAATTTATTATGTTTTAAAATAAACAAAATAATCCAACAACTGAGGAGGAAAACACATCATTATTTTATTTTTCAACAATTGAGTTTTATTCATACCAATCTAGGACCTAGCTGACATTATATCTAATAGATAATTAGTTACAAAATAATGTCATCCGATACTTTATATATGTATATATGTGAGTGCATATCTCAATGTCATAGTACTAAATTCTCATTTGGAGTTTACTAATATATATATATATATATATATATATATATTAAAAATCATCATTTGTAATAGATAAAGAGAACCCAAGCCAAAGGAAATAGAAATACTAAAGATGAAAATTCCTTAAATGGGATAGTAAATTCCATAAAAGATTCATCACAAATATTCAAAAAATAAAGGAAATAACTCGATGAAGTATTCATTAAATCAATTGATATTTCATTGATTTAATGAATACTTCATCGAG
Source organism: Taxus chinensis (assembly GCA_019776745.2). Lineage (NCBI taxonomy): Eukaryota > Viridiplantae > Streptophyta > Pinopsida > Cupressales > Taxaceae > Taxus > Taxus chinensis. The sequence goes on along the minus strand of CM034146.1, from coordinate 869,279,673 downwards.
TTATTTCCTTTATTTTTTGAATATTTGTGATGAATCTTTTATGGAATTTACTATCCCATTTAAGGAATTTTCATCTTTAGTATTTCTATTTCCTTTTGGCTTGGGTTCTCTTTATCTATTACAAATGATGATTTTTAATATATATATATATATATATTAAAAATCATCATTTGTAATAGATAAAGAGAACCCAAGCCAAAAGGAAATAGAAATACTAAAGATGAAAATTCCTTAAATGGGATAGTAAATTCCATAAAAGATTCATCACAAATATTCAAAAAATAAAGGAAATAACTCGATGAAGTATTCATTAAATCAATTGATATTTCATTGATTTAATGAATACTTCATCGAGTTATTTCCTTTATTTTTTGAATATTTGTGATGAATCTTTTATGGAATTTACTATCCCATTTAAGGATGAAGTATTCATTAAATCAATGAAATATCAATTGCAAATGACCTCTTAATGTGAAAAAACATGCCTACAAGTCTTAAAATAAAAAAAACCCAATGAGTTCACTAAAACACACAATTTTCAAAAATACAATAATTTACAAAATCCAAAAAAGTTTCATTTTAGACTTCAAAAAGTCACATTTTTCTCATACTAAATATCCATGATTTGAGGGATAGAATTTGATCAAGATAAAATAATAGAATACATAAATGCACTTGGTTCAAAACACATATATTCTGTATTAATGATCAACCCAGATATAGTTTTTCTTGTAACTTTAACTTCTCAATATGACATACATATATTGCATTTAAAAATACCGCCATCAAATAAAAAAGTCCCAAAAGGACTTATAATTTGGAAACAAAGTTTCATTTTAATTTCTAGATCCATAATTGGTACATAATCAAATCACATATTCCAACACCATAATCCCAGGTTAGGCTCAATACCATCAATTCAATATTCCATATTGGACTTAACCAAAATAAAAAAATTTGCAAATGAAAATCCCAAAATAGGTTACGAAAATATTATGCATTGAAAACAACATAATCCCATAATTGAGAGAAATAATGATAATAAAATAAATTAGTAAAGTAATGGGTTATATTACTTTATAAGGTCACGTCTTGACCCTGCCTCTGCACCATTTACTTCTTTTAAATCACTTTAGGATTGCTTCTAAAGTTAGTTTTCCTTATTACATATTACATTCACTTGACAAAATAAATTAGGGAGGTTCAATCTCATACAAGGGTTCTTCCTTTACACCAAGGAGTAATTTTCCTCCTTCACTACTACTTTTTCGATGTTGTTGCAAATGACCATGCCCCCTCTCTTTCCCCCCTTCTTTCCCCCCTCTCTCCCCCCCCCCTCAGTAGCCAAGGATTCAAACCAAGAACCTAAATGTTGTAAATCCCTAATCTGATCATCGTATTGCCAAAATAACCCTTCATAATATCTCAAAGGGTAAGGATAAAGTTAGATATGAGAATTCATTTAAAATTATACAAGTTTTCGATGCTCCTCCTTCTATCTAAGGTTTATCTACTCAAATCAAACAATCGGAGGAGGCCCTTAAAGGGATCATAGAGAATGTGGACATTCTTATCAAATAAGGAATTAAAACAAATCTAGACCCCTCTACCCTCTCTAACCTAGAGAAGAAACTAAACAACCTCTCTAGTCAACTCAATGACTTGGAGGAAATTTTTTTATAGGTTGAAGACATGTAATCCAACTACCTCACAATACACAAGGTAGTTATGGACTACATTCAAACAAATGTACATCAAGTTTATGAGGCTTTGAGTATCCTAGGGTCTGTATGGAAGAATGGAAAAATAAATAAGAAGACAATCACTAATAGCAGCTATGATCCATAAATGCAAATGGCTATCAACCTCGACAAATCATTGAAGATTGCATTGAAATTATACAACAAATCTTCGACTTAGCTCTATTTTTCTATTCTATTGCTTATTTTTTGTTGTTTTATGTCATAAGTTGAGCTCCTTATTGGTAGTTGGCCCCTACCTATTTTTTATTTTCTTAATATCTAGTTCTTAGGCTTTTGTTGGGGTATGGCCCCCACGTATCAAAATGTTGTCATGGTGTCCTAATAGGTGTCATTATTGATGTAAAAATAAATTAATGACAAATTGATTAATATATGATGATGTCATAATTATGTATGTGGTTCTAACATAATGGCTCATATTCTTATCAGTTGTTACATAGGGATTTAGTGATGCATGCTTGCTCTAGCAAACCCATATAGATGCTTAGGAGGTGTTGTTTTACAATGTGATCTTCTTGGTTACTTGAGAAGCATGATGGCATGATTACTAGCATGATTTAAGAGTGTTTGAGCACTTACAATAGTGGAATAGTGTAGGTACATGTGGTTCACCATGTTATAGGTTCTCATTAGGAGTAGATAGAGAAGCTACGAGGTGTGACAGAGTGGATTGGAGCCATTTGAGCTAATGAATGCATGCTATCAGGCATATCAAGGTGAAAAAGGTATGTTTTTTGTGGTTCATGATATTCATAGGTTAAGGAGGTGTTATTCATTTTTGAAGATGTTATTGGAATGTGATTTTTCAATTTTGAAGAATATATAGGACAAATTAAAGAAAATCAGAGACCTAACTATCCTTGATTGTGTTAGCACAGTCAAATCAAGTGGTACACCTAGAAACTCACTTTTTAGTAACCAAATGATTGAATTTTTGTATGAAATTTTTTATGAATCATCTAGATACATATGGATAGAGGATGTGTGATTTTAGGACATCTGGTATGTGTACATCTTTAGATATGTATGACAGAGTTGAGTAATAGTGTAGACACATAAAATTATCTTACAACTAGCATCTACTCTAATTCGGTTAATTAACGACACTTCGTTAATAAACTATTCTTCACTCCATTCTCGGATGCCTATTCGCGACATCTTCTTGGTTGTATTCCTCCTATATTTAACTAATTTTTCTAAAAATCCCTTCTATTAGCTAAACATCTCCCCATTCCTCTCTAGATCACTTCTGCAAGCTTCCTAGGTTATTAATCAATCACATATTATTAATCACACTCTTCCCAGCTCTCAATGAGTCACTAATCACTTGATAATCAATTTTACCTAGCCCAAACTAAACTTAGATCTTCTAAAGAATTTTTATCCACTCTTAATCATAAATTTATTTTTTTTCTTAACTTTTCTCCCACATGCACCAAAATTCCAAAGTTTCCAACAGAGAAAACTATAAATATAAGGCTAGTCCCTCCTATTCAACCTTACAACTCATTTTTGTTAGCCTAAGATATAGAAAAATAATCTTCATATTCCTTCATCCATTGGAATAGATTATTCATCCATTTCTTCATGATAGGTGTTGTCGTGCAAAGGTGCAACATGGAAATTGGATGTTTCCAAGCATGAAAACTATACCCCTATGTCGAAATTTTCATATATTATCATTTCTAGGAACCCCAGGTCAAATATGTTAGTTTGGTCAACCCCTATTTGATGTCAATTTGGTCCCCTAGGTGGTTTATGAAAGTCTATTCATTCCCCATAGGTTATTTTAGGGAGTTCTTAAAAGATGTTATCTTCTGGCTGTATTGGGAAGGGCTATCACTGGCCTTCCCAGGACTGCATCAACACCCCTGGAGTAGAACGGAAGGGAAAAATTCGACATGGAGGGAAATTTAATACCTTATAACATATTGGAAATGATTTTGGAAGGTTTGGGGAATTTTTGAAAGACTTGGAACAATCTGAGTAAAAAACATGGTTCACAAGCCTAGGTACTACACTGGCATAAAACAACTATTGGACTTCAGAAGAACATTCCAAGAGTCATGGATGGAGTTATAATTAAAAGAAAACATAGACATAAATAGGATTCTAATACCTACATGATGGTGAAATAATATTTTTCAAAACACCTTGGCACATAGAAATTATAGGTAGCTTTTCTCAGGCACAAGTGGAATCTAAGATCACAAATACATTAATTTGAGGGATAATATGGTTAAATCAATACATGATACCACAACCATTGGATTCAAATTTCCATTTTAAGTTAGGATAATATAAAATTTCACCAAGAAATTCCACTGTGAGCTCAAGTTATCATCATCCCAAGTTTCCGTCTTGAAGTTAGTTTAGGAGTTAGTCAATTTTCGAGAGGACACGTGTTAACACCAAGATCCTGGAGGGATTTCATGTCACTCAAATATCTGAGTTCAGGTACACCGGCCTTGGAAAAATTCTTCCAACCCTCATATGATCTTTGAGACCCTCATGTTATCTCCACACTTGACATTTCAGCCCCCAAGTGCATTTTTACAGCATCCATTCCCTGTCGTTGGATCAAGTGCCATGTCTCAACTCCAAGACCACATTCAAAATTGATTTATTTCATGTACTTGAGGTTAGGGAAATAAAGCATGGAAAAATTCACCTATCCCCTATGGGGAGTCTTTTGGTCACCCTCATGACCAACTTTTAGCCCTCAGGTGCATTTTTGGAGAATTCATTCCTTGCCGTTGGATCAAGTGCCATGTGTCAGCTCCAGGACCACTATGAAAATTGATTTCCCTCACATCCCTGAGGTCAGGGACATAAAGAATTAAAAAAATTTCCCAGACCCTATGGGGATTCTTTTGGTCACCCATGTGACTGAGTTTCATCCCCCAGTGCTTTGAAACAACTTTTCTCACCTTCATTCCCTGTCATCGGATCGATGCCATGTGTAATCCTCATGACCACAGTGGAATCATATGTCTCTCATGTCCCTTAGATCAGGGAAATAAATTCATAGAAAATGTTTCCAAGCTTCTCTTTCCATGATTTGAAAAATTCAAAAAATCTAAATGTTGCTTCAATGCTTCCAGTTGTTTCCACTCCCGTGCACAGATTTTCTCCATTCTTCCTCTGAAACTTCTCAACACCATTCCTCCATTGATGAAACTCAAACAAGACCTACCAAAAAGGTACTTCCCTTCACTCTATGAAAGCACATAGGTCCTAGAAGGAAAATTGGAGCAAACATAGAAGGAGAAGTACAAGAAGAATAAGGAAAAAACAAAGAAAACTCCATGGCCATGAAACAAGAAGTTAAAGAAATATCCCAAGTGGACATGTGAAAAAACAAGTTATATTTTTTTTTCATACCTATATGAAGGGACATCAAGAATACACCTTTAAACTCTCCTCTCATGCAATAGAGCATCCACAACGAAGAAATCCCACTTCTGGCTCAACGAAGAAGAAAATCTTATTTCTCATCAAACTGTTGGATGAAACGAAGTAGAATTTCACGTCAAGAGACAGAAGCAAAAACCTATTGGAATGAAATTTATTTCATCACAAACAAAGGAAAAAACAATACCTATAATTTTGAGGTCCATTAATGGTTTCCACGTCCAGAAGCACTTCTAGGTTCAAAATTTGAAAGTTTAAAATATCCTAGACTATTGAGTGGGAGGGTATAAAATTTAAAAGGGGAAATATTGGGCAAAAACCCATATCAAAAAACTCCATTTTGTGTAAATATTACCTCCATAATCCAACTTTCAAAAAATAGGATGTCTTCTACATAGCGAATGTTATTTCAGGAAAGTCAGCAACAAAAGAACATGCGAAAGAGATAGAGACATTGGAGGTGCACGATAACTTATAATTCATCAGAAAAAACATTTTTGAAACTTACTAAAAATAGTAAGTGGTACCACGGACACCTGCTAACAATAAAACGTCACACTAAAAGAGTAGTTTTGGCACAATGGGGCATTTAGAAATTCATTGCATTTGGAGCTTTCCATCGACAAGGATAAATAGCCTTCATCAGGAATGACATCTACTCTTCTTCTTCTCTCTCTCTTTCTCTCTCCTCTTCCCCCCAACATTCTCTCACTTTCAAATGTTCTAATTCTTCATTGGGGCTTCTACTTTTTGATATGCCTTTAAGTCACTTAAAATTGAATTTATAAATATAATGTAAATTATGTCGCCTTGATTTTATAAAAGGGACTTAAATATTTTGTAGGAATATAAATAGTCTAAAGTTAGAAATAAGGCATATGGAAGGTCATCAGGAAGATGAGGAGCCATGTCTATTATATAAATTGTAAATCCATTCCCATTTTAAAAGGTTGGTCATTAATTTTTTAAGCTCAAGAGAGCATTCTACCTTGAGAGAACAAAGTAGATATCCAAATTATTCCTTTCCCCCACTCTCTATTTTTCCTCTCTTCCCACACTATGTACGAATTGGTTTAAGCAATAAATACAAGAAGAATGAGTTTGGAGCCTTTTATGACTAAAGGGTTTATTGATACTTTGTAATCATAACTTCCATTTGGTCTTTGTTGCTACGTGTAGAGTTGTTTCCTCCTAATTTTAATGCATGTTTTAAAACTTCTGATTGATGTATGCAAGAATATTATTTTCTACTTGCAACATTACTTCTCCTATCTAATTGCTCACTCCCCTTTCCCTCTCTATAGAAAAATTCCTCTCTTGTAGGTATCTTCAAGATTTGTTATAGGGTAAGTGGATTTTCCTTGTTGGATCCCCAGTCGAAAGGCCAACAGAGAAATCCACCTTTTCCTGTGCATGCATATACAGAAGTTATACCCATTAAATAGAGGGAATTAGATTCCTAGAGTGTTGGCAAGAAATTTACAAGTTTTTACACCCAAAAAAATTCTCACCAACAATGTTTGGCACCCACCGTGGGGCAGATTTAGCAGCATTTACACCAAAATATGATTGTTTTTGCAGACTCACATCACCCTTGGATGCAGATCAAGCTTCTAGGTTGATCACTCTAGCATCCAGTGTGATTGCACAACATGGAAACCTCTCTCAAAGTGTGGGGACTTGTGAAACTGAGAGAGGAATCTCTAGATTAGAGGTTGGTTCCTCAAAATCCTCTGATTAGATCTAATGCTTGCACAACTACAGAGGTTCAAATCCTAATCCTACTCTAAATTGCAAGGAGACAGGGATAGAAGTGCAAAAAATTGAAATTAACTAAAGATGGTGATGCACCAGAAGGAGTGGTGAATAATTTTTTTGTCAAGAAAATAGACATAGACCAAAGATTGCAACATAAAACATACACATACTGATAAGATATAATTTAGGATCTGAGATGAAGCAAACAATACAAACAAAGGACTGAAACTCATTCACAAAGCTTGCATTATCATTTCCAGGTCAAAATCACTGCATTACAACCTCAGAGAGGTAAAAAACTGTTATAGTCTTTGGAGAGGTCTGATTCTTCAAACAATCACTTGCTGGAGGTGAAAGAAGAAGTTGCTATGTCTAAAAAATGTTCCCCCCCTCGAAAATGAGCCAAAACTGGCTTTTACACTGCATGGGTCGAGCCCAGGAGAGAGAAACGTGGGAAAATGTGCTAGCCCATTCCTCCTTAACTGCATATGCATTAAAACGTCATGGGGAACCTTACAAACCCATACCCTATCATTTTTTACCGAATTATATGAGAATGCGACCCATTCTGCATTAATTTGGTCGCTAAAACGTCACTTCTGGTCATGAACACGTGTCAGAGCTGTTTCTCAACTTTATCTCTCTAGACTACACCAAAATTCGAGATTAGCCCCAGAATCATGTAGAGAATTTCATAAGCTTTCAGTTGATATAAAGAATGTGCAAATTTGAGCTCTGGATCAAAAGATAGGGCACAAAACAGGTGAAAATGCGTTTTGAAAGTTTTTCCCGCGCTCTACCACCTGGATGACACATGGCTAGCGCTGATTGGATGCGTAATTTTCTCTCCTCTACTTACCCACAGGATTTCCCTTGAATCTTGACCTTTTTGATGATTTTGGAACATTTTTTAGTTTTTCCTCGCGCCCCCCGCCACTGAAGACATGTTGCATGCATAGATTGGAGGACAGGGCCGCGGGGTCTTCCTTTACGTTTTAGCTTTTTGCCCGAAACTTGGCCAAATTTTATAACTCCTCCTTGAGCTACGCGCTTCCTTGTTCCATTGGACACATGTCCTCTTTTGATTTGTCTCTGGGTCTGCCAGCTTTTTGCGTCCTCACAGCCCGGATGTCCCAGTGCTGTCTGGGACAAAAACTTCCGATCCACCCGAAATGGGCTTCCCTGTCCCTTTTCTGCTGATGACACGTGGCGTAATTTGATTGGCTTTCAGCTCCTTTGGCTATCCGCGTCCCACGCATCCCTTTGTCCCAATTATCCCAGTGTGAAAGTTCTCCTTTTCAGCCGATCCGGGTGGTTCGGGTCCTTCGCGTCCTCACGACCCGGCTGTCCCAACTGTGCCGCTCAGCAGTTAGTCAATTTTCTTCTCCTTCAGCCGAACCGGCCTTCTGCGTCCCACGTGTCTCGACGGCCCGGATGTTCCTTTGCTTTGCAGACTACTTGGCGGCCTTTCAGTTGATTCGCGCCCAAATGTCCGTCACGTCCCAACTGTTGCGAGGACTAGGACTTAGCCATTTTTCATGTATTTTCCTGGCCCAAGCTTGTTTTCTACAACTTTTTCACCTTTTCTCAGAACCTTCTCTTTTCGACCTAGACAAGAGAGTTAGAAAAAATATGAGGGGACCCTAGAAACATGATTTTTGCCCTGAATCAATCTGTTTGCTTGGGACTTGAGAATTTAATGCGTGTTATAAAAATTTACCCTAGGGGGTGAATTTTGGAAAACAATTTGGTGACTCAGCGGGGTTACCTGCCTGCTAGGTAGAAGATACCAGTTGCCTAAAGCAGTCCATTGGGCATGGAGTCATCAAATATTCTGTTTATAACCCCTAACTGACTCAGAATGTGCAAGGAGGAAGATGGAATATCACTTGATTAGAGCAAAGACTGCAAAACATCTCCATGGACAGTAAGCTGTGCACAAGCACTTAGGGAAAACAAAACTAATCTAACATTTACAAGGTAATGAACTTCCCTCTAGAAGAAACGCTTGAGATGGATTCCATTTACTGGAATCTGCAGTTCTTCACCATCCAATGAGGCCAATTGGAAATCATTGTTGTTCTTGCACTTCGTGACCATGTATGGGCCACTCCAAATGGCATCAAATTTTGAATGCCTTCCCGGTTTTGCTCTATCCACATCCCATTTCAACACTAGATCTCCAACTTGAAAAGATCTATCCTTGGCCTTCTTATCAAAGGTCTTCTTGATCAAAGCTTGGTCCTTTTCCATTGCTTTGGATGCCTGATTTCTTATCTCTTGCAGCTCCATCAACTCTGCAAACCTCACTTTCATGGGCTCAAATTCAAGCAACTCCAGTTGCTTCATGAGTTCCAATGTTTGCAACTCAAGTGACATGGACAAGATTGCCTCTATTCCATAGACAAGCCTGAATGAAGAGTTACCTGTGGATCTTTTGAGAGTTATCCTATCAACCTATAAGGCTGATTTCAGTTTGGTATGCCAAGACCTCTGATTCTTGTCAAGAGTCCTCCTAATGATCCTCAACAAGTTCTTGTTTGTAGACTCGGCCTGGCCATTACCTTGGGGGTAATAGTTTGATGAAGTGCTTAGGTAAATACCGTTCTTGACAGCCCACTCAGTCGCCTTAGATCCAATGAATGCCAATGCATTATCAGAGATTATTGTAGCAGGTACACCAAATTTGGTTGTTATCCCCTCATAAAAGTCTAAGATGCTAGACTCATTTGCCTCTTTGAGTGCTATGGCTTCTGTCCTTTTGGTGAAGTAGTCTATGGCTGTCAAAATCCATTTGTGCCCCTAGCTTGAATTGGGATTGATGACTCCAATGAATTCCAAACCCCATTGCATGAATGGCTGGTCAACTGAGATTGGATGCAATGGAAGGGCAGAAAGTCTCTCTTTTCATGTGAAGAATGCACAATTCTTACACCTCTTGATCCATGCATAGTAATCACTGAAGATTTTAGGCCAATAATAACCAACCTTCATGATTTTTAGAGTTGTCACTCTTGGTGCAAAATGGCCACCAGCTGGTCCACCATGGAACTCTTCCAACACCCTTTGAATCTGATTTGTGCTAACGCATCTCAGCAACACTCCATTCACATATTTCTTGTGCAGAACTCCATCAACAATGGCATATGGGACAGCCTGTAGTCTGAAGTGTCTTCTTTGAGTCTTGTTCATCTTTGGAGGGCATAGGCCTATGCCTAGGAAGTGTATAATACCTTGGGTCCAGCAAGGAGTGGGGGCAACATTGTCTTCTTCTTGCTTGCCTCTTGGCTCATGGCTGTCCTGGACTGTTAAAACAGCCACTTCTTCATTGCATACTTCTATTTGCTTCCCCAAAACCAGCTGCTGACACAATCCTTTCCCTCTTACCAGCTTGGTGATCTTGATCTCAATTTCATACTCCATGACACGGGTGATCCAACCTGCCCTTTTCTCATTTAAATCCTTGTTGAGGAGGAAGTCCTTAACCCCAGCATGTGAGACCAGCAACTGGACCTTGTTGTTTGAGACTAAATGCTTGAATTTCTTCAAGCTTTTGATTACTGCAAGTACATGCTTTTTAATAAAAGAGTATCTCACCTCACAGTCATCTAGGATCTGGCTGAAGAAGGAAATTGCCTGCTCATCATTATCTTTGTTCTGCTATACCAAAATGGTAGAGATAGTGTCATTACCTCCAAATGCATAGAGGATGAAATCCTTGGAGAAGTCTGGGTTGATGAGAGTTGGTGCTTGGGAGATGGCTTCTTTGATTGCTTCAAAACTCTCCTTGCCTTCTAATGTCCACTTGAAAGCCATGCTTTTCTTTAACATTTTGGTGATGGGCTTGACAAGGGCTGCAAAAACTGGGACAAACCTCCGAACAAAGTTTATCCTTCCCAAGAAACTCTGAAGGGCTTTCTTGTGGCTTGGCAATGGTAGTGCTCTTATGGCTTCAACCCTCTCTGGATCAATTGTTAATCCTTCTTTGGAGAAAATATGGCCAAGGAGCTTTCCTTCATGTGCAAGAAAGATGCACTTCTTAGGATTCAAAGACACTCTGAACCTTCTACACCTCTGAAACACTTTCCTGAGGTGAAAGAGATGGTCTGCTACATTCTTTGAGAAGATGGTGATATCATCTAGGTATACCAGCACTATCTTTTTGATCAAGCCTTTGAACGCCATATCCATAGCTTGCTGGAATGTTGCTCGGCATTCGACAGTCCAAATGGCATTTTCTTGTAAGCATATGTGCCCCATTTTGTAGTGAAGTTCGTCTTGAATTGATCTTCTTCCTTCACCACTATCTGATTATAGCCTGAATATCCATCTAGTAATGAAAACCTTTCTGAACCAGCTATAACCTGCAATATTTGTTCCATTGATGGAAGCGGATAATGACCTTTGAGTGATGCTCTATTTAGATCGCGAAAGTCCACACACAATCTTATTTCTCCATTTCTCTTTCTTACTAGCACCAAGTTTACAACCCAACAAGAGTGTTTGATGGGGAAGATGATACTAGCCTTAATAAGCTTGCTTAAATCTTTTCTCATGAGAGGTTCAATATGGGGATTCACTGGCCTTTGCTTTTGCCTGACAGGCTTGGATTTCGGATCCAGCTCAATAGTATGTTGTGCCAACTTTGGGTTGAAACCTCTTAGATCTTTGTAATTCCAAACAAAGACATCTGGGAACTCTTGACAGAGCTGAACAAAATCAGATTTCTCTTGTGAGGTAATTACTTTGCCAATCTGCAATGTTTTTCCTTCTTCCACTAAAATAGGCTCTGAATCTTCACCCTTCACTTGAATGTTCACTTTCTCCTTCCGGAACTGATCACTCGGGTTGAATATTGGCTCCCAGGTTATGAGGCCTTTTGGTAATTTGTTAGTTCTCACCTACACCACTTGGCCACCATACTGCTGCTGCAGCTTGTCTTGATTCTTGCGGAGAAATTAGCTTCTTCTTGTAGGAAATCAACAATCTGCTGATCATTCTCAAAGACTTGCCAACTTGTATTGTTATCCGGAATAGCTGGTCTCACAACCAATTTGATATGAGGTTGAGATTTCTCACTTTTGATACTTTCTACAACATCAAACGCAGCCCCAATTGTTGCTAGCCTGTCAATGGCTTCATTCTTTTTTCTTGGGATGGAATTGATGCTAAAATCTTCAAAATCTTCAATAAGATCCCATACCCGATTTTTGTAGCACTTGAGCAGATCATTTTTGGCATCACTTTTTCCTTTGACTTGGTTTACAATTAGCTCACTATCACCAAATACTTGTAAATTCCTGATGCCTTTCTTCTTTTCCCAGTGCAGTCCATGAATTAAGGCTTCATACTCAGCAGTGTTGTTTGAACAAGAAAACTGAAAATGGAAGGCTGAGTAACACTTTATACCTTGTGGTGAAATGAGCATAGCTCCACCTCCAGCACCTTGCTTACTTCTTGATCTATCAAAAAACAGCTGCCATACCTCATTGTTGTCCTTATGATCTGGCTTGGTGATGCTAGGGAGAGGTTGATTCTCTTCATGTAAACAATAAACTCCTAGCTCAGATTCTTCTATTTCTTGATAAGGATCAAAAGCATGCACCTTGCTTGCCCATTCATCAAGAGTCAAATCCGGGATGCTTCCAACCTTAGTGTCAGCCTCATCAGTGCTTCGGTGATCTTCTTGATCAAATGCTGAGTAATTGGCATTAATCTGACTTGGAGTGTAAGGCTCAATATGGAAGTTTGCAATAGGTTCAAACCTGATTGTAGCCTTAGTTCCATACCTTGTTCTGAACAGCATGTGAGACCAATCAACAGAAAGATAGCCTCCAATCATGGCTGTGAAGTCCCTTGACAAGCAAAGGGCAAAGAGTGGTGGAAGGTCTATGACTGATACGTCTTGTAACACTATTACGTTGGGACATGCGTGCAGTGTGAGGCTCAAACCTTTGATTACTCCAACCGTTGTCACTGCTATCCCATCTAATTATAGTACACCCTTAGAGATGACTTCATATTGAAGCCCTAGCTGATTAGCTATTTGTTTAGGCATGACATAACTACTTGCCCCAGAGGCAATCATTCAATTGTCCACTAGCTGATTTCCAATGATCAATGAAACATAGAAAGGAGGGGGCTTCAACATGTTACCTTGCTGTCCTCCATGATTTCCCTCAGGCTGGGTAGCATTTGCAAGCACTTTGTCTTGCATCTAAACTTGCTGATTTGAAGTTGGGCAGTCCTTCATGGCAGCTTGCAGCAGATCTCTTTGTCCTGGGATAGATAGGGATTCCCACATTGATATATTGATGTTTGTCTTCTTCATCTGATCAATGATGTTGAGTGGAGATGAAGGATCTCTTTGTTGTCCCTTGGTTTGCACATTCACTCCTTGCATGTGGGCAGTAACAACTGGTATTTGAGTTGGCCTAGGGGCTGTTCTTGGCTGCCCTTATGTATTTGGAACTGGACTTTGCTTGCCAACCATTTGCGGAGTCATGGAAGTTTGTGGATTGGTTGGGGCTAATGGATTTTCTTCACCCAAATTCCTCCTTTTTGACCTTGTGTTGGCTGCAACACCTTGAGAAACTACCTGGTTCATACCACAAAAATCCTCTACTTGCCAGTTTACCAATGTGGTGTCATTTGGGGCTAGTTGCTATTGGAATATCTCTTGTTATTGACTGCTTCCTTGACTACCCTCACCCTCCACACCAGTAGTTGTCACCATTAGTGCTTGATTCAAAGCACCATTGAAGCATATGGATTGGTTATGAGGCTCATTGCATGGAAAACACCAATCATACTCCTAGGCAATGTTGTTTTACGTTGGCACCAATGCCTTGGAGGCAGATATGGCATTTGGATTATATGGCTGAAATGGTCTATTGGTAGGAGGCCTTGTTTGATTTATATTTGCAACTAGATTAGGGGGTCTTTGTGGTTGGTAAGGCTACCTATTAGGCTGAGCTTGGGGTTGGTAGGAGGGTCTGAAACCTTGGGCTTGCTGCCTCTTGAGAGTAACCAGCTTGTTGCCTAGGTTTTGCAATTGCTTCATGACCTCTTGAAGCTCATTTGGGGCACTTGGAGATGAAGTGGAAGCTTCATTTGAACTCTAATTTCTAGGAGTGGGAGAAGGAGCCAAATTAGGTGCTTGACTGGTGTTTGGATTCTCTAAACTTGGAAACAGTGGCATGGGAGGTCTAGGGGCAAGTTTTCTAGCTTGGATCAAATAGTTTTCTGCCCTAATGGCAATGCTATAAGCCATAGGGATAGTTATGCCTCCCATGGACTGAATTAACATAGAAATATCAGAATTTAAAGCTTTGAGATAGTAGAGAAAAACACCTTCTGTTGTTGGCCTGACTGCCACTGGAATTCTCTCCCAAGTCTTTTGAAATCTGAAGTTGAAATCGGTCAGCTGCTCATTGGGAGCTCTCTTGATAGTTGTCAGCTGCTCCAAAAGAGACAAGTTGTCTCCCTTCTCTCCGAATTACTCATGAAGTGCAATACACAACTGATTCCAGTTTTTGATAGAACCAGTTCCAAGGCTCCTAAACCATTGCAATGCTTTACCCTTGAATGAAGATGCCAGTAACTTGACAGCCACTTGCATTTCATTGATTTCATGAATTGCACAAAGGTTAGCAATATCTTTAACATGATCACCTGGAGTAGTCTGATTTTCTCCAGTGAAGTAGGGAATGTTCTTCAAGGCTGCAATAGGAATTTGATGTTGTGCATTGAGGGCAATGGGCTGCTACCTGTGAAGTTGATGTAGATATTGTTCTGAGCCATTCTGATTGGTCTTAAAATTCTTGTTGACTGAATGAAAGGCCTACCAAGTGGAGGAGTTGAGAGAGTCCTATTTGGTGGATATGGAGACCTTTGAATCCTTCTTCCTCTTTGCCTTCTTCTTGGAGATAATTGCAGGTATTCAAATAGCACTTCTTCTTCTTCTACAACTCTTGACCTTGTGGTGATTCTTCTCATGAGTTTTCAGGCCTGCATTTGAAACTAGTTGATTCTTCCCCTTGGAGTCACCAGATATGCAAATAATAGCTCTTTTTAAGCAAGAAAATTGTAGGAGATGCACATCAACCTTGCTACAATAAAAATGAGACCTCTAGTGTCCCACCGGGCATGCCAAAACTATTGTTGCAGACTCACAACACCCCTGGATGTAGATTAGGCTTCTAGGTTGATCACTCTAGCATCCAGTGTGATTGCACAACATGGAAACCTCTCTCCAAGTGTGGGACTTGTGAAACTGAGAGAGGAATCTCCAGATTAGAGGTTTGTTCCTCAAACTCCTCTTATTAGATCTAATGTTTGCACAAATAAAGAGGTTCAAATCCTAATCGTACTCTAAATTGCAAGGAGACAAGGATAGAAGTGCAAAAAATTGAAACTAACTAAAGATGGTGATGCACCAGAAGGAGTGGTGAATAATTTTTTGTCAAGCAAATAGAAACAGACCAAAGATTGCAACATAAAATATACACAGACTGATAAGATATAATTTAGGATCTGAGATGAAGCAAACAATACAAACAAAGGACTGGAACTCATTCACAAAGCTTGCATTATCATTTCCAGGTCAAAATCACTGCATTACAACCTCAGAGAGGTAAAAAGCTGTTACAGTCTTTGGAGAGGTCTGATTCTTCAAACAATCACTTGCTAGAGGTGAAACAAAAAGTTGTTATGTCCAAAAAATGTTCCCCCCCTCGAAAATGAGCCAAAACTGGCTTTTACACTGCATAGGTCGAGCCCAGGAGAGAGAAACACGGGAAAACATGCAAGCCCATTCCTCCTTAACTGCAGATGCATTAAAATGGCATGGGGAACCTTTCAAACCCATACCATGTCATTTTTTACCAAATTTCAGGAGAATGCGACCCATTCTACATTAATTTGGTCGCTGAAACGTCACTTCTGGTCATGAACACATGTCATAGCTGTTTCTCAACTTTATCTCTCTAGACTACACCAAAATTTGAGATTAGCCCCAGAATCATGTAGAGAATTTCATAAGCTTTCTGTTGATATAAAGAACGTGCAAATTTGAGCTCTGGATCAAAAGATATGGTGATCTTAAGATTTAGGGCACAAAACAGGTGAAAATACATTTTGAAATCTTTTCCCACGCTTTGCCGCCTGGATGACACGTGGCAAGCGCTAATTAGATGCATAATTCTCTCTCCTCTAGTTAACTGTAGGTTTTCCCTTGAATCTTGACCTTTTTGATGATTTTGGAAAAAAATTTACTTTTTCCCCGTGCCCCCGCCACTGAAGACACGTGGCATGCATAGATTGGAGGACAGGGGCGCGGGGTCTTCCTTTACTTTTTAGCTTTTTGACCAAAACTTGGCCAAATTTTCTAACTCCTCCTTGAGCTCCGTGCTTCCCTGTTCCATTGGACACGTGTCCTCTTTTGATTGGTCTCCAGGTCTGCTGGTTTTTCACGTCCTTTGCGTCCTCACGGCCCCGCTATCCTAGTGCTGTCTGGGACAAAAAATTCCGATCCACCTAAAATGGGCTTCCTTGTCCCTTTTCTATCGATGACACATGGTGTAATTTGATTGGCTTTCGGATCCTTCAGCTATCTGCATCCCACACATCCCTTTGTCCCAAGTATCCCAGTGTGAAAGTTCTCCTTTTCGGCCGATCCGGGTAGTTCGCGTCCTTCGCATCCTCACAGCCTGGCTGTGCCAACTGTGCCGCTCAGCAGTTAGTCAATTTTCTTCTCCTTTGGCCGAACTGGCCTTTTGCGTCCTGCGCATCCCGATGGCCTAGATGTTCCTTTGCTCTACAGACTGCCTGGCAGCCTTTCGGTTGATTCGCGCCCAGATGTCCCTCACATCTCGACTGTTGCAAGGACTAGGACTTAGCCATTTTTCATGATTTTTCCTGGCCCAAGCTTGTTTTCTGCAAATTTTTCACCTTTTCTTAGAACCTGCTCTTTTCAACCTGGACAGGAGAGTTAGAAAAAATCTGAGGGGACCCTAGAAACATGATGTTTTCCCTGAATCAATCTGTTTGCATGGGACTTGAGAATTTAATGGGTGTTATCAAAATTTACCCTAGGGGGTGAATTTTGGATAACAATGACCGCAATGTCCCAAAATATAAAAAAAATGAAATATTGAAAAAAAAAGGAGTTCATGAAAATCCATTAGTGAAAGATACATTATAAATTCCTGCACGTGACCTTTCATATTCCACAGTGTTTTTCATATTCCCACTTCAAAAATTTCCAAAAGTTGGCTAAAGGAAGATACACTAGGTTGAACAGGTCAAGAGGTTGTTTTGTTTCCAATTTTAAGGCTTTGAAAAATCAACAAGAATGAATTAGAGATAATCCATACTTCTTCTCTCAAGCCTCCTCTCCATCTGACACTTTGAGTAGTTCATTTGGGAATACTATCAAGACTCCTATTGATACTCCCCCTAAAAATTCTCCCATTTTTCCATCACCATGAAGCATTGAGTTCTCAGAAGAAAAAGACTTTGAAGAAGAATTTGTAGAAGCAAGGGCTGAAGTAGAATAAGAAACAGTTATGGCTGATGAAGTACAAAGACATCAACCCATTGTTCCATAGGGAAGGAATACAGTCCCTCTTGATCTTGAACCACCTCTCCATGATCTACCAACAAGTTCCTGTAAGAACTTTCAAAATTTCAAAGGTGAAAAAAACAACATCCTAAAGAAAACATCACTTTCTTTATGACATCATATGGAATTCTTGGTGTCCAAAATGAAGATGTTGTTGTAAGACTGTTTGTGAAGTCCCTTGAAGAAAAATTAGAAGAATGGTTCTACCTCTTTCCTGCCAGATCCATCACTTGTTGGAATGACATCAAGACTACCTTTGAGGAAAGATTCAAATCAACTGAAGACTATCAAGACCTCTTGGTGCAGTTGCATTAAATGAAGAATTTATAAAGTGAAACCATGAGAGACTTCATGGATCATTTCAAATAGTTACTTTGTAGGATAATGGAAGAAGATTCGTCAACTAAAAATAATATCAAGAGATTATTCAACAATGCTCAATCATCAGAAGTAACATTTTTCTGTGAAGTGCCAAACCAAGGAACATTGTAAAAGCACAAAGGATGGAAATTGAACTCGATGATGATCTCATCCTCTCTAAAAATATGAAGAATCCATCGAAGGGCAAGGCCCGACATCCTGAAGATGAGAGAACCAATCCA
This sequence comes from Taxus chinensis, assembly GCA_019776745.2. Classification (NCBI taxonomy): domain Eukaryota; kingdom Viridiplantae; phylum Streptophyta; class Pinopsida; order Cupressales; family Taxaceae; genus Taxus; species Taxus chinensis. Next base: position 869,261,512 of record CM034146.1, on the reverse strand, counting down.
TCACTACAAAAGTTGGGAAATGAGATGGCATATTTGAAGAGGGAATTATTTGAACGAGTATCTTCTCAAAGAAGCAACAAAAATCAGATTGCAGGAGCACCCAAAAGGCTCACATTGGAGGCCCCACCCATGAATGTAAATTTTGAATTTCAAGAAAGTGAAGAATATCTTTAACAAGAAAGTTAAGGTGAAACTTCCTAGAGATCGATGAACTTGAGAATGATAGAAAAATGCATTTTTGTGAGTAGTCAAAAGGTGATGTAGAAGATGAAGAGGATGTGCCAAGTTTCTCATGTGTGCTAGTCACTCATCCTCAGTCTAAGAAAATAGCATCTCCCTCCACTGATGAAAAATAAAATAAGGTTGATGATCATCATTTGGTGACTCCACAACACAAAATAATCAGTCGAGTATCCCCACTTCCATCTTCCATGAAGTCTGCACTATTGGAGCCTGATCTCGTAACAAGTAAGAAGGTTCCCAGAATCCCAAGTAAATCTTTTGATGTCTCTTCCAAGTCTAAATATAAATTTTCTCCTTCAAAATCTAATACTTTGAAAGATCCTAGTGTGCCATTCAAAATACCCTCCATTCCTCAAACATCAAATCCTGATCCCAGGCCTATCCAGACTCCAAAATCAATCCCTTCACCCATGTTTTTCACATCTTCTCCCTTTGAATTCATAGAATATGCAAACAAATCCAAATTGTAGATTACCGAAAATGAATATTTGGAGACCCATCCTGAATAGTTCAAGAGGTTTGTTCAATACGTCAGGAATGGTATTCTAACACCGAATGATGTAGCTCATTGTTCTAAAGGAATACTACTAATCCCACCTACACCTCCCTCACAAAACATTCTTTATCTAACTGCATCAAATATTAATAAAGGTTAACCTTTCTATGTCTTGTCGACACTAAAATTTTCCTCTGTAATTTCTATTTCATTAATGTATGTATTAGGAATATGATGTTGTTAAGTATAATTAGTAGTAGCGTCTGATAGAAGATAACGGCACCATCAGTACGGTGCCGCCAATAATGTGGAGTACGGTAATAGTCAAAGTACAATAGGAATGTTGTAAAAAGTAAATATTTGTGGTAAGTGGTCTGGTAATGTTAAAATGTAAAAGTTTGGGTAATTAGAGAAGTAGGGTCTACATGATTAGGAATTAGAAATATTATATTGGTAATAAGGACAAGGAGTGAGGTCATAAATATTTTGTGTATTTTATTTGTAAAAAGTCTAAAAATGTGGAACCTATGTAAAATGATAAGGTTTATCTTATCTTAAAAGATAAGCTTACATGTACAGATAAGAGTTAAGGTATGGAATATGATTCATCAGAGTGGATTTCTTATCCTATCTTAGAGATAGGATGGATAAGCCCAGAAGTTCTATAAATAGAGAGGCCACCCCCCTCGTTTAGCATAGAAGGAAGTGGTGAGAAATATTGTAGGAACTGTGTGAAGGAAGCCATCAGTTTAAAGGTGTGTTAAAGAAGCCATTAAGAGGTGTAATTGTAAAGTTTCTCCCATAGTCTTGGTGAAAGGCAAGTGAGTCAATAACACTTGAAGTACCTCATGGGTGAGATTGTAACAGTTTCATGTTGATATTATAATTTACTTTGATATTTCAGATTTGTCATCATTCCATCTTATCATAGTCGATGGTATTCTTGTGTTATGTTGTTGTTTTGTTTCCAGATTACATCCACCAAACTAAAGGTTGTGCATTAGTAAATAATCATAGCACGAGGAGTTCCCAGTGAAGAATTATCATAGTGCCAGATTGGTGATGACATTTTGGTTCCGTTTCCGGGACCATTCCTCGTTGGTGGATTTTTTGGAGAGATATTCCCACTTAGTCAAAAATCAATTGGAGGGTAACCTTGTTTTTACTGTGCATAGTAGTTACCATGGTAAAGTCATTTTTGCCATGAATAGTAGTTACCATGGTAAAGTTATTTTTTGCTGGGAATAGTATTTACCGCAGTAAAGTCACTTTTTACCGTGAAAAGTATTTACCGCAGTAAGTCAAGTTTTACCATAGTTTGCCGTGGTCATTTCTATAGTGATTCCAATTATTTGTGCACATAAGTCTTGTTGATTGTACTTGTGGGTTGGTATTTCACGGTGGTTACTTTTGAAAATGGGAAAGATTCCTATTTTTTCAGCTCAATCTAATGAAGATGCTTCTTCTTTCATTCAAGAGTTTAAACGATCTTGTATTTGTAATGGCCTTCTAAGAAGGGAACAATGGAATGAATTTTTTCCTACCTTTTTGGATGGTCCAGCACTTAGGTGGTTTGAAACACTAGGTGATAATGTGAAAAATTCATGGGATTTATTAACTGAAATTTTTCTTGAAGAATTTGGTGAACAACAGAAATATGCAGATCTCATAATCGAGATCACAAAGCTATCCCAAGGAGAAAAGGAGAAGATAAGGGATTATCATGCTCGTGTTCTAGAGCTAAGGAGGAAGCTCAACACCCAGATCCGGAAGGAAGGATTAACGGATGGGTTGATGAATGGCATGGATAATCTCCTCTGTAAACACTTCATTCTTGGGATGAAGCCAGAGATCAGACAATGAGTGAAGTATGACCACCCAGCTACCATTGAACAAGCAAAGGAGATTGCAAGAAGGTAAGAAGAAAGCATAGAAGAGGAGCCCAAAGAAATTGTTGCTAAAGTAGAGCCTACACCAGCACCTTTGGTCTAGAATCCACAACCACTCCTGGTGAGCACAAATATTTCTCCTAGTACATCTACTGAGTATGAAGATTTACTCAAAAAGATGGGTCAGTTAACTATTAATCTTCTTCAAGGAAAGGAATTTAGTTCTCAGGGAGGAGATAGAGGTCTAAAAAGAAATATTTCCGAAGTTGTATGTTATGGTTGTTATAAAAAGGGTCATTATAAGTATAATTGTCCAGATAGAGCTTCTACATCTGGTAAAGGAGATAATGATAAAGGAAAAGAACCTGTGAATTCTTTTGATGTAGTAGACAAGAGCAGAAATAATGAAGTAGATGTGTTTCTAACAAAAAGAAAGAAAGAAAAAGATAATCAAGATGGAAATGATCCTAAGAAGATGAAAGAAGAAAATAGTAAGAAACATAGGAGAAGAAAGTTGGGTGTGCAAGATTTTCTGATTTCACAGGGGCAAGGACCCTACTCCATCTTGGAAGATCTATCCAAAAGGCCTGCAAATATTACATATGGTCAACTCTTGGCTATGTCTTCTGAGAAAAGGCGGGAGTTGCGAGGTGGACTCAATGCTCGAAGAAGGAAGGAGGTTGAGGTCCCTGTTTTGGAGGCAGAGGCAGATCCCTATGCTCCACAAGCTGAGGTATTATGTAATGGTATTTCAATTCATGATGTCTTAGTTGATGGAGGTGCTGTAATGTAATGATCGAGTCTGTAATGAATATGTTGGGTTTAAAAATTGATTTCCCTTCAACACTTATGTTAAGGTCATTAAATAAGGGAAAAACTAAACCACAAGGTGTAGTTTCAAATGTGGCAATATCTGTTATGGGTGTTGTATGTGTGGTAGACTTTCAGGTGATGAAAAATAGTACTGTTGCGTACCCAATGCTCCTAGGAAGACCATGGCTAAGGAGAGTTCATGCAAGAAACTACTAGAATGAAGGTTTCATGACACTTGGATGTGGTAGAGAGAGGGTGAAGATAAACGTGATCCCTCGACATCATAAGGTAGAACCTGTGGATTCAAGTGATGAAACTGATGATTGGAAATCCTCTTATTACTCTAGTACCAGTGAAGTGGACACTGAAGATGAAGAAAGCGAGGTGGATGTTTCAGTCATGGATATCCTTCCAGTCACACCAACTCATGACCCCATAAAATTATTTAAAGAAGAATTTGATGATCATCTCCAACAAATAAAGATTGGTGATGTTGTGATGGAGAGTGAGAAGGAATCCTACCTCCAACTCTTTCGAAGCTATATACACCTATTCACTTTTGATTACAAGGAACTCCGTCAAGTAAGTTGGGTAGAACATTGTATTGAGCTGGTAGATGGTGCTAAGCCCATAAAGCAAATGCCATATAGAATGAATCCTAATTTTTCCAAGACTGTAAAAGAAGAAATAGATAAGTTGCTTGATGTAGGATTCATATTTGCTGTGGAGAATTCAGAATGGGTTTCTCCCATTGTGATCTCAATTAAAAATAATGGGAAGCTACACATTTGTGTTGATTACAGGAAGCTCAATAAGGAAACAAAGAAGGATCATTACCCTCTTCCATTTTCAGATCAGATCTTGGACGAAGTAGCTGGCCAGGAGTGCTATAGTTTTGCTGATGGATATAGCGGCTACAACCAAGTTCGTATAGCAGAGAAAGATCAGCTGAAGACCACGTTCACCACTCCTTGGGGAACGTTTTCTTATAGAGTTATGCCTTTTGGGTTGTGTAATGCTCCAGCAACATTCCAGCGTTTGATGAATAGGGTGTTCGAACTCTACATTGGGACCTTCATCAGAGTATTTCTGGATGATTTTCACAACTATGGGAGCAAGTTGGACCACCTGCACGAGATGGAGATAGCATTTCAAAGGTTAGATGAATCACAAGCCTCACTAAACCCTACAAAGCGTGTCTTTGGATGTTCTAAAGGCATTTTGTTAGGGCATGTTCTATCCAGAGATGGTATTGGTACTGATCCTGATAAAGTTTCAAAAATCAAAGATTTACCATTTCCTATTAATAAAAGTAAGTTGAGATCATTTTTAGGCCATGTGGGTTACTATAGAAGGTTCATCAAGAATTTCTCAAAGATTACACAGCCACTAACCCAGTTCTTGAAGAAGGATGTTACTTATGAACTAGGAAATAAGGCGCATGAAGCTTTTGGACAACTGAAGGAAGCCTTGGTGTCTTCACCTATTATCAAGAATCCAGATTGGAGCAAGCCATTCATTGTGTACACTGATGCCTCAGATGCAGCACTAGGAAGTACTTTGAGCCAAAATGATGAAAATGGGAATGAACATCTAATTTACTTTGGGAGCAGACAAATGAGCAGTGCTGAGGTAAATTATACTGTAACTGAAAAAGAGGCTTTGGCTATCATTTTTGCTGTAAAGAAGTTTAAAAATTACTTGCTAGGGAAAAAATTTCTAGTTGTAACAAATCATCAGGCTCTAAAATATATTATAAATAAGCCTAACCCATCAGGGAAGATAGCAAGATGGATAATTTTGCTACAATAATTTGAATTTGATATTATAGATAGGCCAGGAAAGAAGCATGTCAATGCAGATGCGCTCTCTCGAGCCTATGATGGTTTAGGATCATCTTGTGATGATGATGATTTCCCCGATGCAGCATTGTTATCCCTTGACACAATCCCTAGTGAATACATAGATATTTGGAATTATCTGAATGAATTCAAGTTTCCTGATGGTGCCAATGCAAAGACTAAGAGAAAGATTACTCAAGCCAGTTGTCCATATTCTATTCTGCATGGAGTATTATTTCGAATAGGACCTGATGGACAGTACAAGAGGGTAATTGAACGTGATCAAGGGAATGAACTGCTAGAAGCCATTCCACAATGGTACATGTGGAGGGCACTTCTCTGGACAACTTACAGCAAGAAGGATCTTGGATGTAGGTTATCACTGGCCCACTCTTTTTAAAGATTGTTATAACTATTGTAAGACATGTGATATTTTTCAAACACATGGTAACCGTAAGACTTCATCAGCTCCATTATGTCCTATTCTTTCCCCTTGGTCCCTTTGAAAAGTGGGGAATAGACATTGTAGGTCCACTTCCAACTACATCATGCCAAAATAAGTATATTGTAGTTGCCATAGATTATTTAACCAAGTGGGTTAAAGCTAGGCCATTGAAAACAGCTTCCATGGATGAAGTGGCAAGGTTCATGTATGAACGCATTGTCACCAGATTTGGTTACCCATTAGAAATTATAACAAATCAAGGAATCCACTTCATTAATGAGGTGGTAGAAGCCCTAGTCAATAAGTTTTCTATTAAGAACAGGAAGGCAACAACATACAACCCAAGCAAGCACAAATGAACAGGTGGAACGAACAAATTTTGTGTTATGTAAAATTCTAGCAAAAGATGTAGCCTTGTAGGTACATAAATAGGATAAAATGATTCATGCAGCATTGTGGGCATATAGGGTAACATCAAAGTCAACAACAGGATACTCCCCATTTCAGTTAGCCTATGGCATTGATCTAGTTCTTCCTATTGAGTTTGATATTCCCACTATGAGAGTTATGAAAAATGAAAGGATGGATGAAAGTGATTCAGCAAAAGAAAGGTTGGTACATCTTCATTTGCTGGAGGAAATGAGAGCAATAGCAAAGGATACAAGCCATAAGAAGAAAATGAAGTAGAAGGAATACTTTGATCAAAATATCTGGTGGTCTCCATTTCATGTGAATGACTTGGTTCTAGTATATGATTCCAGATACAAAAAAAGAAGACAGAGAAAATTTCTTCCAAAATGGATGGGGCCCTACCAAATAGCAACTGTGCATGAAAATGGTACGTACCGACTAGAGGAATTGGATAGCACTCCCATTACGAAATGGGTCAACCACGACAAGTTGAAGATTTTTCAAGCACCAGAATAGTCTACTCCGAGGACGGAGTAGAAGCTAGGAAGGGGGAAGATGTCGACACTAAAATTTTCCTTCGTAATTTCTATTTCATTAATGTATGTATTAGGAATATGATGTTGTTAAGTATAATTAGTAGTAGCGTCTGATAGAAGATAACGGCACCATCATTACAGTGCCGCCAATAATGTGGAGCACGGAAACAGTCAAAGTACAATAGGAATGTTGTAAAAAGTAAATATTTGTTGTAAGTGGTCCGGTAATGTTAAAATGTCAAAGTTTGGGTAATTAGAGAAGTAGGGTCTACGTGATTAGGAATTAGAAATATTATATTGGTAATAAGGACAAGGAGTGAGGTCATAAATATTTTGTGTATTTTATTCGTAAAAAGTCTAAAAATGTGGAACCCATGTAAAATGATAAGGTTTATCTTATCTTAAAAGATAAGCTTACATGTACAGATAAGAGTTAAGGTATGGAATATGATTCGTCAGAGTGGATTTCTTATCCTATCTTAGAGATAGGATGGATAAGCCCGGAAGTTCTATAAATAGAGAGGCCACCCCCCTCATTTAGCATAGAAGGAAGTAGTGAGAAATATTGTAGGAAGTGTGTGAAGGAAGCCATCAGTTTAAAGGTGTGTTAAAGAAGCCATTAAGAGGTGTAATTGTAAAGTTTCTCCCATAGTCTTGGTGAAAGGAAAGTGAGTCAATAACACTTGAAGTACCTCATGGGTGAGATTGTAACAGTTTCATGTTAATATTATAATTACTTTGATATTTCAGATTTGTCATCATTCCTTCTTATCATAGTCGATGGTATTCTTGTGTTATGTTGTTGTTTTGTTTCCAGATTACATCCACCAAACTAAAGGCTATGCATTAGTAAATAATCATAGCATGAGGAGTTCCCAGTGAAGAATTATCATAGTGCCAGATTGGTGATCCTCTAGAAAAATGAGTTTTAAAATGCAGTGGTTCCCAATATGATGATGTAATCCCTCTAGATAGTTTTTCTTGAGCTACAAAATAAAGATTCTTCAAAGGCGTAGAAAGAGGAGTTTCAGGAAATGATGAAGCATAACTCTGTGTAATAAATATTAGATGTAGTAGAAGTTGCAGAGGACCCCAAGCTGATTCTTGATCTCTTCACTCATGTCAGGGACATATAAGACAATTATGAGGTCACTCTCAATCCTGTCGTTAGTACTCAAGCACCTCACAGTGGAGTAAAGGAAAAGGATAAGTTTGAGGTCTCTCATGGAAAAGATGTCAACAAGCATAGACCTAGGAAAGAAAAGAATCCATAATGTTCAAGTAATTTGAACAAAAATCACCTTTGGGGTAGTGATGAGATGTTAGGTGAAGAATCATATATGTGGATAAATGTGGAATGCAACTAGCACTATGAAACCAATTTAAAAGAGGATGAAGGAAATACAATTTCTAAGTGAAGTCTTGAACATCAAGAAGATCATGTAGGCTCACTCTTACAAAGTGCACATACAAATGTGGGAGCAGTTGGCTTTCATAAGAAGCTAAGGAGAGGAGGCTACTTTCTAGAACCATATAATGGCTTCGTAGAACATCATTATTCAGTTTTTCCCTCTCAAAGGTAAATTTCAAGAAATGAAAAAAGCTTCAGTGAAAGACAGTTGTTCCCTGCCTTGTACCATATGTGATTCCTAGTTGTGTTTCCCTTTATTTTTTGTTTTTTTTCCCTTCTTGTTGTGTGTTTCATTTCCTTTTCATGTGTGTGGGTGTTTCCTTATTCTCTATTTCTCTCTTATTGTAAGTTGTACATGATTCCATAGGGCCTAATGGATAATGAACTGGTCAACAAATTATATGGTCTAAAATTGAGATTCTTGATCCCTATGTCATGTCTTCCCTACACTCATTCCATGCCATGTCCCCAAGCTAGAGCTAGTTGTTTTTGTACAAATGTGTAATGTGGAAATTGGAAGTTTCCAAGCACGACAACTATACCTTTGTGCTGAAATTTTCCTGTTTTATCATTCCTAGGAATCCCAGGTCAAATCCGTCAGTCTGGTCACCCCTTATTTGATGTCAAATTGGTCCCCTAGGTGATTTTAGGGAGTTATGAAAATATGTTATCTTCTAGCAGTATTGGGAAGGGCTATCATTGGCCTTCCCAGGATCGGATAAACCCCCCTGGAGTAGAACATGAAGGACTAAATTAAACATGAAGGGGAATTGAATACCTCATAACATCATGGAAATTATTTTTTAATGTTTGGGGAAGTTTTGAAATACTTGGAACAGTCTGAAAAGAAAATAGGGTTCACAAGCCTAGGTAGTATACCAACCTAAAACAATTACTAGGCTTCAAAAGAAGATTCTGGGAGCTCCAAATGGGTTTCGAAGTAGAAAAAAACATCTCTGGAAAGAGGATTCCAATACCTTCATGATGGTGAAATAATATTTTTCACAACACCTTAGCGCATAGGATTTACATGTACTTTTTCTCAAGCACAAGTGGAGTCTCAGATCACAAATCCATTTGTTCAAGGATCATTTGGTTAAATCAAGACATGAGAACCCCACCATTTGATTCAAAATTACATTTCCATTCATGATCATATAACATATGACCAATAAATTTCATCAGGATCTCAAGTTATCATCATCCTAAGTTTCCCTCTCGAAGGCAATACATGAGTTAGTCAATTTTCGGGAGGACAGGTGTTAGCCCCAGGATCTTGGTGGGATTTCATTTCCTCAACACCCCTAAGGTCAAGTAAAATAACCTTGTAAAAATTTTCTCAGACCCCATGTGACCTCTGGGACCCTCATGTGACCTCCAGACTTGACAGTTCATCCCCTAGGTGCATTTTTGGAGCATCCATTCCCTACTGTTGAAGAGCACCACGTGTTAGATCTAAGACAACCATGGAAATTGATGTCCCTCACATTCCTGGAGCTAGGAAAATAAATCATGGAAAAATGTACCTAGCCCCTATGGGGAGTGTTTTTTGTCACCCATGTGACTGAATTTCAACCCTAAGGTGTATTTTTTACACATCCATTCCCTGTTATTGGATATGGCACCACATGTCAGCTCTAGGACCACCATGGAATTTTGTGTCCCTCGCGTACTAGAGGTCAAGGACATAAATCATGGAAAAATGTTCACATCCCCTATGGGGAGTCTTTTGGTCACCCACGTGACCCACTTTTAGTCCCTAGTGCTTTGAAATGATTTTTCTCACCTTCATTCCCTGTCGTTGGATTACCGCCACATGTCCTCCTCTTAATCATCTTGGAATTTAATGTCCCTCACATCCCTGAGGTTAGGGACATCACATCATGAAAAATGTACCCAAGCTTCTCTTTCCATGCTTTCAAAAAATCAAAAAATCTAACTGTCGCTTCAGTGCTTCCATCTAGCTCCACTCCCATGCACAAATTTTCTCCATTCTTCCTCTACAACTTCTCACCACCATTCCTCCATTTCTGATACTCAAACCAAACCTGATACAAATTTACTTCCCTTCACTCCACTAAATCATGCATTTCCTAGAAGGAAAATTGGAGAAAACACAGGAGTAGCACAAGAATAAGAAGGAGAAAACAGAGAAAACTCCATGACCGTGAAACTAGAAGTTGAAGAAATCTCCCAAACCGAAGTGTGAAAAAATAAGTTATAATTTTTTGTTCATTCCTCTACAAAATTCCATCAGTAATACACCTTCAAACTCTCCCCTTGCGCAGCAAGTCATCCACAATAAATAAATCCCAATTTTGGCTCAACGAGGAAAAAATCTCAATTTCCCATCAAATTGTTGGGAAAAACAAAGTAGAATTTCACGTGAAGCACCAGAAGCAAAAACCTATCATAATGAAATTTATTTCATCACAAATGGAGGAAAAAACTAGACCTACAATTTTGATGTCCATTAATGGTTGCCGTGTCAGGGCTAAAATTTGAAAGTTTAAAATATCCTGTACCAATAAGTAGGTGGGTCTAAAATTTCATAGGGGAAATATTGGGCAAAAACCCATATCAAAAAATGTTGTTCTGCATCAATCAGACCTTGAGAAGCCCACTTTCTAAAAATAGCAGGTCTTCTACATAGGGACTGTTATTTTGAGAAAATTAGTAATAAAAGAACCTGCAAATGAGACAGAGACATTGGTGGTGCACGATAACTTATAATTCATCAGAATGGACATTTTTGAAACTTACTAAAAATAATAAGTGGTCCCATAGACACCTGCTAAAAATAGAAAGTCCCACTAAAAGAGTAATTTTGGCACAATGGGACATTCAAAACTTCATCATATTTGGAGCTTTCCATCGACGAGGATCAACGGACTTTGTTGGGAACAACATCTCCTCTTCTTCTTCTCTCTCTCTTTCTCTCTCCTCTTCCCCCCAAATTTCTCTCAATTTCAAATGTTCTAAATCTTTGTTGGGGCTTGCACTTTTTGATATGTGCCTTGATTTTATAAAAGGGACTTAAATATTTTGTAGGAATATGAATAGTCTAAAGTTATAAATAAGGCATATGGAAGGTCATGAGGAAGATGAGGATCTATTTCTATTCTATAAATTACAAACCCATCCTCATTTTAAAAGGTTGGTCATTAATTTTGTAAGATCAAGACAACATTCTACTTTGAGAGAACAAAGGATATAGCCAAATTCTTCATTTCCCCAACTCTTTATTTTTCCTCTCTTTCCACACTATGTAAAAATTGGTTTAAGAATTCAATTCAAGAAGGATATTAAAGAATTTTTTCACTAGGGGGTTTATTGATACTTTGTAATCATAAATTCCATTTGTTCTTGTTGCTATGCTAATGTAGCCAAGTTCTAAACAAACTTGATATACTACAAATAATATGAACTCTTGAAGAAAATAGATCTCGTTCTTCATTATAGAATAATCAATTACAATATTTCCTAAATAGGAAAAACAAATCCCAACTCAAGTTCCCAAGAAAACCATAACTAACTTTGACTAAATCTACTCTAGGTCGCGAAATTTACTATTTTTAGCAATTTACTAGAACCTGCTATTCTTAATAAGTTTGCATGCTTATTCATAAGGGCACAAAAATTTCCACACATCTTCTACATTCCTAAATTAGATTAATTTCCAAATTTCTAATTGATAATGCAACTACTAGACTAAAATTAACTAATGCCCAAAATAGAAAAAAACCTAACTACAACTTAAATTCTAAATTTTTAGCCTGAAGATGGCAAATTTAGGGCCTGAAAATGTGCCAAAATTTTACCCAACATATATAGATGGTTTTTGGTGAATTCATATCATTGAAACATGTGGTTTCAAAAAAAATAAGTCTCAAACGGACACCCGGAGCTCAAGTTGTGACCTTGTCAAGTTCCTGCTAATTTTGGTGCATCATTCTCCCCTGCTTGAAAAAACGTAGCTCTTACAAGTTGTCTTCTTAAAAATACTTACACTTATCTACATCCAAATTCTTAATCTCCCACTCTATGACCCAAGTATTTTCCTCTTGTTCCAGTCCTTTCCAATGTACCAAATATTTGTTGTATTTCCCATGTCACATGTCCATTATTTTTTTAATCTAGAATCTGATCCACTTCTTCTTTGTTCTTCACCGGAACCTGTTGCCTCAAATCTATTTCTTCATCAATAAAATCCCCTTATGCACCATCCCCATGAAAAGGATACAAATATGAAACATTAAACACTGGAAAAATATCAAAATTCCTTAGAAATTCTACCTCATAAGCATTATCATTTATTTTCTTCACGATTTTGCAAGGACCAATCTTCTTGCACTTCAGCTTGTTATAGGTTTGTTTTGGAAATATTTCCTTCCGCAGATATAACATAACCAACTCACCAACTTGTAAATACATTTCTCCCTCTTTGCACATCTATTATTTCCTTATACTTATCATTACTATTCTAAAGCTTCTTCCGCACTTCTTCATGTAATTGTTGGATATGTTTGGCAAATGCTTCTGCATCATCACTAACTTTGCCATCAACTGGTAGCTACACCAAATATAACACCCCATTTGGATTACTACCATACACAATTGAAAATGGATACTTTCTTGTGGATCTATCTATGGAACTGTTATATGCAAACTTATCTTGTGGTAATGCTAAGTCCCATTGTTTCGGATTTTCCCCAACGATGCACCTTAATAGATTTCCCAAACTTTGATTGACCACCTTTGTTTTCTTATCAGTCTGAGGATGATACGCACTTCTAAAATGTAGTTGAGTTCCCAATTTCTTCCATAAATTCTACCAAAAGTGACTTAAAAACCTTGTGTCCATATCTGAAGTAATGGTTTTTGGAACACCATGTAAATGAACAACTTCTCTTAAAAACAAATCTACTATGCCTATTGCATCACTTGTTTTCTTGCAGGAAATAAAATGAACCATCTTAGAAAACCTATCAACAACCAAAAAAATGAGTCATTACGTCATTGTGTTTTTGGTAATTCCAAAACAAAATCCAAACTCAGATCTGTCCACGACCCTTTAGGAACATGCAACAACATATACAACCCTATTTTTTGTGCATGGCATTTTGAGACTTGAAAAATTTGACACCTCTCCACATATCTTACTACATTTATTTTTAGCTTTGGCCAATAGTATTTCTCTGCTACCAAGGCTATCATATTATCTTTACCAAAATGCCTAGCCAATCCTCCGCTATGAATCTCTTTCACTATATTCTCCCTCATAGACCCAACTGGAATACATAGTTGGCTTCCCTTGAATAGGTAGCCATCCTATAAATGTAGTGATCCTGGACATCTCTTGCATTGTTTGACAATGGACAAATTAATCTTTCAACAATATCCTTGAAATCAGAATCCGATGAATACAAACCCTTATTGCTTCAAAACCCACCACCTCATTTTCCATAGTTGTAAACAAAGTCACACACCTACTCAATGCATCTAGAACTTGATTCTGTTTTCCTGATTTATGTTTTAGAGAAAAAGTATAACCTTGAAAAAATTATACCCACTTTACATGCCTACTATTTAACTTCTTTTTTGTATTCACATACTTCAGGGCTATGTGGTCTGTAAATAACACAAAATCATTAGGCACTAAGTAATTCCTCCAATGCCTTAATCCTTGTCTAATTGCATAAGTTGAGTAGTTATTTCTTACCTCATTCAATTTCTCACTAAAGAAATCTACTGGATTTTCACCCTGACTTAGAACATCACCAATACCCACATGTGAGGTGTCACAATAAACCTCAAACACTTTATCAAAATCTGGTAGTGCCAAAATGGGAGCTTCTGTCACCTTCTTCTTCAAGAACTGAAAACTCTCCTCATCTTCCTTTGTCCTAAAAAACTCCCTTCCTTTTGTGCAATCTATTATAGGTGCTATAATACTACTAACATTTTTAATAAATTTTTTGTAAAATGTTGCTATACCATGAAAGCTTCTTACCTCTGTTATACTTTGTGGAGTAGGCCATTCAATAATTGCCTTTCTCTTTTATGAGTCCATATGTACCCCATCTACTGAAATAATAAAGCCCAAGAATACCAAAATCTCTTGCATAAATGTGCACTTCTTCATATTTGCATAGATTTTCTCTTTCCTTAACACTTCAAATATCACCCTTAGATGCCTCAAATGTTCTTCTTTAGTTTTATTAAAGATCAAGATATCATCAAAATAAACCACAACAAGCTTACGTTTATACTCCCATAGCATAGTGTTCATTAGTATGATAAAAGTACTATGTGCATTGGATAACCCAAATAACATCACCAACAACTCATATAATCCATTTCCTATCTTGGATATTGTTTTCCACTCATCTCCTTCTTTGATATGAATCTAATGGTAGCCACTTCGAAGATCAATCTTAGTGAAATACCTAGATCCAACAAGCACATCCATCATATCATTAAGGTGAGGTATTGGGAACCTATACTTGATTGTAATTTTATTGATTTCTCTACTATCCATGCAAATTCTCCATGTTCCATCCTTCTTTGGTGTTAATAGAGTTGGGGTTGCACACAGACTAATGCTCTCCCTTACAACCCTCTTTCTCACGAGCTCTGCCACTTGCCTATTCAACTCTACATGTAATGTCAGGATAATCCTATAAGACACTTGATTTAGGATTGAAGACCCTAGAATAAAATCAATATGGTGTTTAATATCTCTTTTGGGCAGTAATCTATCTGGTAGCTCATCAGGAATAACATCATAAAATTCTTCTATTAATTATGTTATTTCTAATAGTATTTGTGAACTTGCAGGTTCATCCTTATTTGTGACTGGGGCATAACATAAGTAAGTTTCCATTGCCTCCTTCACAAATTCCTTTGCAGAAAGCATATTTTCAGCCTTTCTCTCTTCCTTAAGAGGTAGAAAAATTATTTTTGTTCCATCCTTCTAGAAAGTATAAGTATTATTTCGCCCATCATGAATAAATTTTCCTTCAAATTTCCATGGTCTTCCTAGCACCATATGACATGCATCCGTAGGAGTCAAATCACACCAAATCTCATCCTTGTAACTCTTCCCAATAGAAAAACTTATTAAACATCTCTTATCAACAGTAACTTCATTAACCTTCTTAAACCATGCAATACGGTAAGGGTTAGGATTCTTCTCACAATGAAGACCCAATTTCTTGACCATCTCATTAGAAACCATGTTCTCATAACTACCACCATCAATAATAACATTACATACATTTCCTCCTAAAGTGCATCTTATTCTGAAAATATTTGTACATATTCATGCATCTGCCTTGATTCCCTTTCTTTGAGTGATCATTGTCGTCTTGATCATTAGATTTTCTCAAACATCTGGTGGAATTTCTAGGTCATGTTCATCTTTTACTTATTCAGATTCAACAAGATTTACTCTTTGAGCATCTCCTTTCCTCTTGTCATGTGTATAAGAATGTGGGTATTCAAAATCATGATGCCCATCTTCACCACATCTGTAACAAACAAATGGTCTTTGTGGAGCCTCCCATCCTCTATCGTCAACTTGTCCTCTTTCCCTAGAAAATCCTCTGCCCCTTTGTTGATTCTAGAAATCATGTCTTGTATCTTCTTAATTCTCCAATCCATAAGATGATTCTCCCCTACCTTGGCTGAAACCAGCTCGTCCCCGAAAGGAATATGAGTCCCCCCTATTCATTCTAGGTGATCACCTAAAACTTTGAAGATATTTTTTTTCCTTAGTCTTTAAGACTAATTGATAAGCATCCTCCATGCTCTTAATCCCATGCATACTTATCTCATCTTGAATAGAAAATTTTAATCCATTTACATACATTGCAGCATTTTTTTCCTCAGTTACTTCATGTTGTACATGAATGTACAACTTATAGAACTCGTTTGTGTATTCTTGCACTATTTTTAAGTTCTGTCTGAGATTCTGAAACCTCCTATAAATGGTTTGTGCATAATCCACAGGGAGAAATTTATCTTACAACTTATTCTCCATCTTACTCCACATCCTAATTCTTTCTTTCCCCTTTCTTGACCGCTCTTTCACTAGGTGATCCCACCATAACATAGCGTGACCTTTCAATTTTGTGCATGCAAATTTTACCTTCTTTTCTTTTGACATAGCCTTCCACTCAAAAAAATTCCCCATGTCAATCAACTAGTCTATCAGCTCCTCTAGTTTCAGACTACCACCATACTCTAAAACATTAAATATTATCCCATAATTTTTTCCTTCTAATGCTCGAAGTATCCTTTCTTCAAAATATAATAGTGGCGCTTGTGTTTCCTCCTCTCCACAAACTTCTTCTTCATCTGTCTCATCTCCACCTTGATTTCCTCTCTGGGTTATCCTTGGAGAAAGCACAACAACTTACCTTTTTAGATCTTGCATATTTCTATTCATCTGGGAAATATTGCCTCCTCTTCCTCTTCTTACTATTTTTAAAAAAAAGACTCAAACCACCTCTCATACCAGATAATGTAGCCAAGTTCTAAACAAACTTGATATACTACAAATAATATGAACTCTAAAAGTAAATAGATCTCCTTCTTCATTATTGAATAATCAATTCTAATGTTTCCTAAATAGGAAAAATGACTCTCAACTCGACTTGCCAAGAAAACCCTAACTAACTTTGACTAAACCTACTCTAGGTGGCAGTATTTACTATTTTTAGCAGTTTACTAGAACTTGCTATTCTTAGTAAGTTTGCATACTTATTCGTACTATTCTTAGAAATTTCCACACATCTTCTACATTCCTAATTTAGAGGAATTGCCAAATTTCTAATTCATAATGCAACTAATAGACTAAAATTAACTAATGCCCATAAAAAGAAAAAAATCGAACTACAACTTAAATCCTAATTTTTGGCCTCAAGATGGTGAATTTAGGGCTTGAAAATGTGCCAAAACTTTCCCCAACTAGTAGGTCTAGTTACCATTGCGTTCCTCACATCGAAACATGTGGTTTAAAAAAATAGACTCAAATGGACACCCAGAGCTCAAGTTATGACCTTGTCAAGTTCTTGCTAATTTTGGTGCATCATACACATAGAGTTATTTCCTCCTAATTCTAATGCATGTGATAAAACTTATAATTGATGTATGCAGGAATCTAATTTTCTACCTGTAATATTAGTTATCCTATCTAATATTACACTCCCCTTTCCCTCTCTATAGACAAAGTCCTCTCTTTTAGGTATCTGCAAGCTTGACCAAAGGGTCAACGGAGTGTCCTTGTTGGATCCCCAGTTGAAAGGAAAACATAGAAATCCACCCTTTCATGCATGTTGGACCCCTATAATATTAACCAAGTATGAGGGCGCATAGGTGCGCAGGGTCCTAGTTATGAAAATGTGTATAAGGCAAAAGCATGTGAGAGAAAGGTTTAAGGAAGCACATAGCATGTGCGACGCACAAAAGGAGGCTTGGGAATTAGTAAATTTGAATGCCCTGGGTAGAACACGTGAAAAGCATGATCGGTTGTACACGGATAAGGTTCTATCCTGGGGATAGGCTAGCCAAGAAATAGCATGCCCAGGATGGAATCTTCTAGAAGAACATCATGAGATAAAGTGGAAAGCTCAGGTTTGGAGAAGCACACTTGCATGGACCACATTCAACACTTGGCACTAGATTTAAGGGCACTAGATGGTGAGTTGGTAGTGTAGGAGAATTATAAATACAAGCACCTACTGAGTAAAAGGGAGAGACTAGGAGTTTGTTATACATGGTGAGTTTGAGATATAGTATGGGTAGAGCTCTGTAGAACCGCTTTGAAGACTCTGTTAGTAGATAATTGATTCAGAATAGAGTTTCTTGGGCATGGAGTTGTAATTTTTATTTTGATAGCTTAGTTACACAAGTACAGTGATATGCATGATTGCGGTTTTCTCTCTATGACACTCTGTAATGAATCAATGAATGTAATGGGGTTACTGATATAATATATATATATATATAATCAATGGTTCTAATGCATATTTCTCTCTTATGAGTTCTCCTTCCTTTCATGCTATGAAATAATGCTTGTATAATTATTTCTGTCATAATGCATGTTTTGGATCCTATTAAAACACTCGGTCTGAAGTGACTGCAAGGATCTAAAGGTCGTTTTGAGCCCTATGGTTCTTGCATGTTTCAACCTCCCTCATGAAAACTCTTACATCAATCATAGATGATGTTTCCCATTAAACTCACATAAAAGAGAGACTTGTTACCCATGCATGCCTCAGGTGAGCACTCAACTTTAACTAGGTGATAGGCCGGTGCACATGGGATTCCTTCCTTTTGTGATGGGAGTAAAAATGACTACATCTTGGTTCCATTTCCGGGACCCCATTTCAAAGTTGTTGTGGGATATAACATACATCATGATCTATGTAGTGAGGAATGATAGAGTGGTTAACATTGTAAAATGTTGAATCATGGTTTAAAAGCATGGAGGATGAATTTACTCAGAGATTTAGCACTGGACCTGAGTTTAATGCACGTAGATGGGTAGAAGAGAACCTCTACCATGATCTGTACGAGACCTTATTCTATTGCTTCTTAGTAGAACTATATGAATGGCTTTCAGCCTATGTGTCTAGATCAAGTTGGCGTTATGGATCGCAGGTATGGACCAAAAAAGACTACCAAAGGTTGTAGGATGTAGATATGACATGGACCCATGCTGTAGATCATTGGTGGAGAGGAGTACTGACTAGTTACACTTTAGAGTATGCCATTTCCATGTATTCTTGTTGGGAGGTTGCTGAGTTCAAATTTCTATGAGAACCTAGAAGAACATTTCTATGTGTTATTCCTATAGCTATGAAGATATTGATGGTTATCATGAGTTTAGAGGATTTTCCAATGGTCGGATAAACCATTCTGAGTGTTGGGTAAGGGAGCTTGGGTGGGGGAAGATGGTAGATATCATGACAAAGAAGGAGAGGTAAGAAAGATGGCTCAAGTATAGTGAAGAACGTGAAAGAGAGATTTCTAGATGATGCGAGGCTGCTAGTGTGATGGATCTATGGAGACAGAAGTTGTGGGAAGGAGTTGAGGTTCACGTAGAAGATGTGAAACTAGAGAAGTCTGTGTTACCCCATCTTGGCAAGCACGTGAGGGAGACCCCTTCATATTTTGGTGAGAGTTTGTCACACAAAAAAAGGTGAGTCACTGGCACATATCTGAACCCACCCAGTGACTGAGCCCTGGTGCTTATTTTTCTTGGCCCAGGAAGAAGTGTTATTTATCTAGTTTATATTAGTGGAAGAGACAGATCCACACCTATGAGATATAATTTTATAGTCCTTTCTTCTATAGCTACACATATTCCATTATTTGGAGGAGTCTTTGGACAAGGAGAAAGTGTACAAGGTTTTGGTCTTGCATCAGGGATTGGCACGGGACATAGTAGTGGGAGTGGAGCACCATCAGAAACCATCAGTGCACAGTTTATTGGGACCACGGGGGAACTTGACACATCTCCTACAAGCCTTATTGGACCCAGTGGTTCTAGTGGATCTGGTGGCTCTGGAGGAAAAAGACCTAGTGGACCTAGTGGATTAGGCGGTGGAGGAAACACCGGAGGGAACCAAGGTTCAGGCTCAGGAGGGCAAGGACCCTAGCCACCACTTCAGGTATTATTTGAAATTTATCTTCATTTTCCATATTACAGGGGCATTGAGGATGCTGTGGAACATGTTCACAAGTGTGAACTGCTATAGCACGTGAAGGGTATCACAACCCCAGAACGGAAGGCTAGTTAGTTTGAAACCATGTTGTAAGGGTGCACACAATGCTGGTATAGGAAATATGACCCTCATCAAATGGTGGTGGACTATACTACCTTAAAGAATGCATTCTTGGTAGAGTTCCACATTCCTGAGTTCAAGTAGAAGAGCATCATCACTTTGAAGGAGATTCAACAAGGAATGGTAGAGAGTGTGTGGGAGTTTGATGTCTGCTTTAAAACTCTCTTATCTAAATTATCATATGATATTCATCCATCTCAGTATGCACAGTGGTTTGTTGGAGGATTGATCACCCCTTTTAGAAGGGCCTTGTCTCATAAAAATTCTACATACCTGCGTGAAGCATTGGAAGCTGGCATGCACATTGAAGCTGTTGGTAGTATAGATACTGGCACTAGCCCATTCTTAGAGGCTCAGATTTCTGTTATGGAAAAGTAGTTGGAAAAATTATCTGTGAACTTAGCCCATGAGACTCACAGTGGTTTGTGGTGCATATATTTGACATAGAGGGGCACGTTAAGCATAATTTCCCCTAGAGGATGATACACACTATGATAGTAGACTGTGAAATGTGTCATGGGGACCATGATGCAAGTAGATGTCCCTTGCTACAGTTCCTGATCAGAAAGAATGTATCTTTTTATTGTAAAATTTACACCTTTATAACCCATGATACAAAGGACTGTAGGCTCATCGATCAGATCCATGAGGCCATTAATCATGGGGAGCACCAAACTAGCATTATCAGTGGTTCCAATGATAATAATCACCATTATGAGGAGCACGTAAAACGAAGTGTGCGTGGAAGAATTTTTTGAGAAGGATTTCATGGTTGAGGTAACCGTAGAGGAGGAAGGAGTGAGTTACCATGTGGAACCTATTTCAATTATGGATCTACAGAACATTACAAATGTGAATGCCCAGATCTGTTATAATGCTCATGGTGTGGAAATAAGCATAAGTATGAGAAGTGTCTGAAATTGTTTGAGCATATGAATCAGCAGCACCGAAAGGACAAGGGTGTTGCGATGATCAGTATTAAGAAGGTAGACATACAGTGGATGCCCCAGGTAACACTGGATGAAGGTTTTCTTAGAGCTTGTCTTGGTAACAACAAGGGCAGAAGCCATGCACATGAGAGAGGTACCAAGACAGAAGACCCTGGTTTTAAGGGAGGAGGTCATTCATGGATAGTATCTAGACCCCATGCATCAAAAGGAGATATATCAAGAAACCATGGATTATATTTAGAGCTTACAAGGGGAGATCCAATGTCTAAAGGAGAAATCCAAGAGGGAAGAAAAAGGAAGGAGGGTAGAGGCACAAAAGGATGACCTGGATGAGGTCAAGGAGGTGTATAAAAAGGTAAGACAAGAGATTATCATTCCCTTGCTAGGATCCTAGTTGAGAGAGAAGGTAGTCCATGTGCCAAAGAAGAGCATGAGAGACATGTCTTTCACGCAAACCGTCCCCCTCACAGCCTCAAAAATGACAAGGAGATTACATTGAATATAGTTGTAGATGGATGGCTCCTCAGCAATTCCTCATTGACATAGGTGTGGAGGTTATTATGTTTTGACTTTGGATGCATGGAATCAGATAGGAAGATTTGCATTACAGTCATCTTTGAATGTGCTATATATGGTAAAACTATACTAAGGCAATTCCCATTGGTGTCTTGAAGGATGAAGCTATTACTATATAGGGATACAAGTTTACTGGGGACTTCAAAGTCTTGGCACTCGCCGAGACGGACAATTTCCAAACACTACTTGGGCACCCTTGGTGCTACAAGAACAATGTGAACCTTCGGTTCAACAAAGGGTACATCAGCTTCGAGAACAAGGAGGAACAAGTCATTATACCCTTGGCTGTGTAGACACCAAATTCGTGTCTCACGACCCCTTGTGACCCGCATCCCATTTCGCAACCTAACCTCATTACCTAAACCTTACACAATTATTTATTAATTACCTTGTAATTGATAAATCCACATCACCTTACCCGCCACCTCACTTTGCCACCTCATCATGACCTAGCCCTAACCCTAAACTAACCTAATTAAGACCCATGACTTGGTCTAGACTCACATCCATAACTAATGCCTCCTTACTCGCACCCAAAGCCGACCTTCTAGCCACTTGACCAAGCCCGCAACTGATCCCTCGGGAGAAAAACAGGGAAGGTGGGCTATTTTACTAAAAATAGCCTACTTTTTCCTAACCGATGCCGGTTCCTACTCGACCGCCGTCGGTTACGCAACCGCCATCGGTTCCCTGTAAATGGGCTCCCCAAACCAAAACAACGGATCGGAATTTCATTTTGGAGATCAGTCGAAGGATTTCTGGATCAACAGAGAGCATTGCGAGCGAGGAACAGAGTCCAGAACTTCACTTGACCAAGCAGAGACGAGTGAAGAAACCAGAAGAGTTGGCAGCCAAGGAGATCAACTTGCACCTTCATCAAAAACCAGTAAGTTACATCTTGCATGTCCTCCATTATAACATTTCTTATGCTTTTGGAATTACAGTCCTCCCAAATCCGTTTCTGAATCCATTATCCAACGTACCATTGCCTCTAACTGTCATTCTTTTGCTTCTAACCATCCCATTTCCTAATACTATCCAAAAACCAGCCATTACAAACACCACAACCAGCCCAGAAGATCCTAGAACCCACCGGTATCGGTTATCAGTAACCGGCATCGGTTATAGGTAACCGGCATCGGTTCCTTTGATCAAAAACCAGGAAAAACAGCCTTTCCCCTACCCAGTTCAGCCAAGCAATTTAATTGATATTTTACAGTCTTTTGTGTTAATTCACGTTAGCAGGGAAACTGACCACCTTCGAAAGGAAGTTTTACATTTCCTGGGCCCAAGGCAGTTTCCTCATTTATTGTTTAATCAAATCTTGTGGTCTTGTGTTCTTATTTGCAGGTAGTCCTTCCCAGACAAAAAGGAGTTCTCCGCAGTCAACCTGATCTTTCTCTACGGTACGCGCACATCATCTCGACATTCTACAGGTATTCCTCCTAACCCTAACCTTATCTGTTTCTAAAAGGAATGAAGCATTTTCCTAGTGAAACATTTTGGCACGCCCGGTGGGACCCATTTTGGGTTTATCTTTATTTCTTGCTTGCTTTCATATAGGGAGCATACTTGCTATTTTCTTCTTCTAGAGATATTCACATGGTATTTTATTATTCTGGTAAAAGAACTTGCTTTGTTTTTGCATCTTGCATTAGTAAAAGTCATCTCTTTTGCTTCATCGAATATCACTTTCGATTTGGGTTTTAAAACACATGCATTGCATTCCTGCCTGTTGTTTTTCAATTCTAGTGAACATAGATTAAGTAACAGGTCGTACACGTGGGGGTGATATCCACGGTATTGACAGGAAATTAATCTTACATTCACTGCACAACACATACCGAATCACTTCACAATTAACACAACAGCTCAAACATCCCCCCTTTTTCCGCGGTATTCCTCCGCCCGATTGAGGTAACCTTATAAGCCAAAACAACTTGACATTTCCCCTAAGTCTCTTGTTTAGGATTCTGACATCATTCTACGTCTAAAGGCATAAGCCCACAATAATTAAAATTAACCCTAAGGTTAATCTCTGGATTTGCGTGTGCATCTTGCTTGTTTGCTGTTCTGTTTTCTCTGTCATACTCTGTCTTTTTGTGATCAATAAGTTGATAAATATACTCAACGTTGCTAAAAATCAAATTAGCAGCCCTTTGTATCTTCTTATCCTAGATTTTTGACACCGGCATCGGTTAAGGGACCGACGTCGTTTCCCCTATGACCGACAGCGGTTAGTAAACCGATATCGGTTACTGTCTCCATCAGCCCCTGACAAACCAGCAACTTGCCAAATTCATCATTTTGAGGTTGTTTTTGTTCTTGATAGATTGAAACTTTACCGTGAACTGCTGTCCATGGTTGTTATCACTCGAAAACAAGCCGCCGCCATGGTTTCACACGCTTGCTCTGTTTCTTTGCCTGAATCACCCCCTTCACCTTCTATGGGGAATCCTACTGATACCAGTGAGGTTCCAAAAATTCCTGTGGGAGATAAGGACTTTGCCAAGTTTCTGGATGCTAATTCCAGCGCTGTACAATACTATTTGTCTCATACCCCTGACCGTACACCTGATGGTCAGCTCCTTGTAGGTATGCCTATCAGTATAGCTGCTCATTTAGCTCCCACTCCTCCTGATAATACCGCCTTGCTTCCTGCATCTCTAGCCCCGTCTCCCAATCCGACAGCTGCAGAGGTTCATACGACCCCGATTAGCTTTCCTTTTGTTAATCTTGGACCCCACGTATCGTTACCACCAACTGCCCCTACCTCATCTCTTTTGCAGACTGCTCCATTCATGACTTGCTCTCTGCCACCTATCCACACGAGCTTTCCTTCTCAAGCTCCGCCTACCTTTTCATTCCCATACACGTATCCAGTAACCTCAACACCTTATATGGGACATCCCTATTCTGGTGCACCATCATCTCATCCAACCACTGATTTCATCAAACAAATGATGGACAAAATGCAAAATTTGGAGGCTTCGGTTTCGGGAAGTCGTAGCGCCTTGACATACGAACAAGTTTGTCGGGAGCCCATTCACCCTTCTGTCCCCCTTCATTCATATCCTCCTCAATGGGAGTTGCCGAAATTTACTCGTTTTAATAGTAAAGAGGATCCTCAACAACACTTGCGATCATTTAGACATGCTTGTTATTTGATTGCCCATAATGACGCCTTGTTACTCCGCACCTTCCCTATGTCCTTATCAGGACCCGCCCTGGAGTGGTACAGTGCTTTAACCCAGCACTCGATCTTCTCTTTTAACCAACTAGCCCAATCTTTCTTGGATCATTTCTCCATTAACATTGCTAAGAAAGTATCTATCACCGACCTTTATGCCATCCGACAATTTGAGGACGAATCTATCGCAGATTTCGTTGGACGATGGCGGGGCCTTATCAACCAACTTACGTATGCCTTGCCTCAAACCGAACTTATCGAACTCTTTACGCGGGCCTGCGCTAAGCACATCTCCCCTACCCTCCAAATCCAAACTTTCCGTACATTCGACGAGGCCTTTACTATGGCTCAAAAATTAGAAATTCGAGCCTTAGAGGAAGAGAAATTGCGGTTGCGCAACAAGAACTCCACTTTCAGAACTCCTGATTCTACCAATAAACCAAATACCACCACTCCTCACGCGTCCACCTCTTCTAAATCAAAAGGAGCTGTCCACGCGGTGATGGTCAAATCCCAACCACCGTCCAATACTCCACCAAAAACCACTTATAAATACAAAGCCGAGCCCATCAACTACACTCCCTTGGGAGAAACCTATGGTGTGATATTGGAGAAATTGCTCAAAGCTGGGGCTATCACCTTGCCCCCTGTTAAACCTCACTCTGGGTTTGACTCCACCCGCGCAATACCTTCCTGGTACAAAGAAAATGACTTTTGTAACTTTCACCGCATAAAAGGACATAGTCATGAAAACTGCAAGATGTTGAAAAACATAGTGCAGGAAATGGTTGACGCAGGGGATATAACACTCGATAATCCTAACGCCCCTGCTAACCGAAATCTGAAAATTTTCAACAAGCCATTCCCGAATCACTCGTCCAGCAGCAACGTGAACCAAGATATCTTAGCTGAGGAGAGTGTTCATGAGATCCATGCAGTCTTCGATTCTCAGCCAAAAGCCTCTATTGAAAAAATTTTAAATCAAGCCTCTTCACTAACACAGGAGCCCGAACCTCCTTTACCACCATCAAGCCAAAGTGAAATCGTTCCTTTACCCATAGAAGAGTTAACTGCCCAGGCTTCCCTTCCCATCAATGAGTCTTCTTACACCACATCCCTACAAGACTGTGAGCGGATGCTATCTAATTTATCTATTTCCCAAACGTCCCCTTCTACCACTCTTGCTACACAAGAGGAAGGCTCACCACTCCTTTTGACATCCTTAGACAAGAAATCTCTTACACTAACATCACCACATTCTTTAAACATGACAGATCCCCTCGAACACGCCCTCCTACCTATTAGTCCCTCATCGCCTAAATCTTTTCAATGACCGGTTGACCTCTTAACATCTATTGATACAGTGCCTCATCTACCTCCTGTATCACTCCCACAGTGGACTGGAATTACAACCCACCTTTCTTCCGTACCAAAATTACAAATCACACCTGGAGACTGTCATTCCACAGAAGATAGACAGGCCCTATGGGAACGTTTGAGTACCCCTTTTTCTACTCAAATGCAAATGACTGATCCTGATGTCTCCACCATCTACCCGAAGTGCTTACAGAAGCTTAAAATGCCCCTGTTCTCGCCTTCACCCCCCTCACCTCTACCAAATGCCCCGTCCACTTCTATCAACTTAACCAGATCTTCCCCTACGCTTGGGACCTCACCAATGCCCAGTCTAACACACCCGCCTAAGCGACTCGATCTATCCAAAAATAAATCCGTTCCGCCACCTAGGAGACGAACGCAATCCGGGCCTCTATCACAATTAAAACCCTCATCGTCACACCCACCTTCCATATTGGGACCTCATCCCTCCACATTACACCAATATATCATACCTCCTTTGTTTTCTGCAAAACGACCTACGCCTTCTACACCTATACAGAGATCAAAGGGTATCACAACATCGTTACCCCGCGTATCCGGTCCACCTATCAACCCTAAACCAATCCCATCATCAAAGGATTTATTTTCTGTCACTCCCCTTTCTCCGTGGTTGTTTCCCGCTACCACGCCATCTGTAGCCTCATCATCTAACCAGCTGAACGTAACTTCTGTGTCCAAGAAACCATGTTTAGTGAAAAACATGTGTCAGCACCCCTCGGCTAAACCACCACCTGTACGAACCAACCACGCCCAAACATTACCAAAACCCACACAACCAATACCCTCATCCGATTTTGACCCCCTCAAAGGATCTTACGCCAAAATCCTTGCTATGTTGGTGGAGAATGCGACCATTTCCCTACCTCCACTTAGACCTTATGACCCGTCTAAACCCCGACCTATGGGTTACGATGAGTCTAAAATCTGCGCTTATCACCGCACACCAGGACATGATGTGGAGGGATGCAAAGCTCTAAAAACCCTCCTTCGTCAGTCACCTCTCCCGGATAGAAAGATTAAGAAAGACAACTTACGAAGGGAGAGACCTCTAGCGTCAATTCCCTCTACTATATCATCTATCCCCGCCTCACCAAGATCTATCATTATTACAACCCCACCTCTTGAAGACCATGAATTATCCCAACCATCTTCCTCATCTCAGATCTACGAGATTAATATGATTAGTGTTGCTACTCGAGGACAGAAAAACAATGGGAAAGCGAAAGAAAACACACCTGCGGCATCTCTTTCTCCTTCAACCATCCCGATTACACCACCACCTAAAGTGGTTATTCGCGGACCCGCCTATCCCGTCTCTAATGGAGTTGCCCACCGAACCATGATCAAACAGCTTCATCAATCACCCGTAAAAATGACACTATATGATCTCATTCAGACTTCTGAATCTCATCGACAAGCTCTCGTTGAGATCCTTCAAGGGATAGAGGTTTTACCCAACGAAACCCTGCCCGTTGCCTCCATTCTAACACCCAATCACGTTGCCTCTCTCACCAAACAATCCATCTCCCCCACCACTTCTGTCTCAAAACAACAAGCCGCTGCAGTTAGTTTCTCGGAAGATGAAATTATCGACTTTGGTGCAGAAGACCCTGACCCTACCCTTTTCATTTCCGCTTACGTCCGAGACATTCGAGTACGTCGGGTTATGATTGACGGGGGCGCTAGCCTAAACATCATCTCTTCAAAAGCCTTCCAACAAATGAACATCCCTTCTAGTTGCATGTGTGCCAACCCCATCATGTTGCGGTCATTCAATGACGCTATTACTTCTACCTTAGGCACCGTGATCCTCAACATTCGCGTAGGCCCACGTACTTTACCCGAACTCTTCTATGTCCTTGAAGGAGAGTTCCAATATAATATATTGCTGGGTCGTCCTTGGATCCGAGCCATGGGATGCGTTCCCTCAACATTACATCGATGCATAAAATTTGAGTACGAGGGGAAGTCCTACACTGTAAAAGCTGATCCTCCCCCCTTCAAAACTTGCAATATGTTATACCGCCCAAACGATGTGCTTATACCAATTAAGACACCCATACATTCAACCCAACCATCCTCTTCAAATGTACCTCAACCATCCACCTCAACTGCACCTACGCCTTCAACTGATGAAACCACCGTCGCACAAACCACTTCTCTTCCCGCAGCTAACATCCCAACCTCCGACCCCTTAGTAGATGTTTTTCATCGCCTCACGCTGGGGGAGTACCGCCTATATAACGTTAGTTCTTTCCCTACCCCGCAGGAGTACGGACAATTACATGCGCATCCCACCTACGACCGTCGCGTGGGGGAGGTAATCTCTTACGGACCACCCCATTGCCGCACTAACCTAACGTATGGGGGTGTTGACGCATCCTCCATTACCCCTGAACCTCCTCTTGGTGTGGTTCCCTTCCAATCTGATTTTCAATACTTGACAAATCGTCGTTTCGCCCTCACCTTCTTGACTCGCTGTGCGTGGAAAGGCTTTGGTTTTGGCCTTTACGAACAAGGCCGACATACACTCATTCCCGTGACCACACGCAAACATAATGATCGAAGTGGTCTCGGTTTTTCCGAAACACCTACACAGGAGACACCTCCTGTCAGCTGTATCCTGGAAGAGGAAGACGTTGCCCCTACCGAACCATCATCACCCACTTTGCCATCATCACCCACAGAATCGATGGACCCTGAATCTATCCCTCCTAACTTTTTTTTTTCATAAATGCTATCTTCATAGGTCCTCTCACTTATCAACGCGATAATGAGGACCCATCTTCTCTTCCCCTTCTGTATCCAGACATGATCGAAGAGGATTCACCTTTGATTAATGTTGTTGAATGCCAGGATGACGACTCCATCCTCACTTACCTGGGCGCGGATGATTCTTATATTCAACGCGCCCTACCATCTGAAACCCAAACTATGCTGAACGAATCTACTATAGAAATCAACATCCACACGGAGGAAGATCCTCACATAGTGAAGATTGGACAATCCCTTAACACATCAGAACAAGCCGCCTTTTCTACCTTTCTCCGTGCTCGCAACCAAGCTTTCGCATGGTCTTACGCTGACATGCCAGGAATTGATCCTACCATTGCCGTCCATAACATCACCCTAAACCCCGATTCCAAACCAGTCAAACAGAAATTGAGAAAAATGCATCCACGCATTGCTCTCTTGGTCAAAGAGGAGCTCCAACGACTCCTTTCTGTTTCCTTCATCTTGCCTATTGACTATCCTCAATGGATTTCTAACATCGTACCTGTCACTAAAGCGACAGGGGGACTTCGGATATGCACAGATTTCTGGGATCTTAACCTTGCTTGCCCCAAGGATGACTTCCCCCTCCCAAGTATTGATCAACTTGTTGATCTCACTGCGGGCCATGAAATGCTTTCTCTCATGGATGGCTTTTCAGGATACAACCAAATTTTGGTTGCCCTTGCCGATCAACACAAAACTGCCTTCATAACTCCTTGAGGAACCTTCTGTTATCGTGTCATGCCATTTGGCCTTAAGAATGCTGGTGCTACCTATCAGCGGGCTATGACCTACATTTTTCATGACATTATGCACACTATCCTTGAAGACTATGTCGACGATCTTCTCGGCAAGTCTAAACATCGTAGTGAACATCTCGATGTTTTAACAATTATTTTTGATCGCCTGTTACAATATTCTGTCCGCCTTCAACCGAAGAAATGTGTCTTTGGTGTTCTTTCGGGAAAACTTCTTGGCTTTATCGTCTCTTTACGTGGCATTGAGGTCGATCCATCTAAAGTAAAAGCTATCCTAGAAATGCCCCCACCCAAAAACCTCAAACAATTGCGTAGTTTGCAGGGTAAACTTCAATCCATCCGGCGTTTCATCTCCCAACTCTCAGATCGATGTCACCCTTTTCATCACCTTCTAAAAAAGGACGTTGCCTTTCAATGGAGTGAGGAGTGTCACCAAGCCTTCGAAGCTCTCAAAACGTATCTCTTGCAGCCACCCGTGCTTATCCCACCCCAGGACGACCGCCCTTTCTACCTTTATCTTTCCGCCACTGACCATGCTATAGGAGCTATGCTCGCACATCGAGACTCGGCACGCCGAGAGCAGGCCGTTTATTATATAAGTTGTACCCTCATGGATTACGAGACTAGGTATACACATGTAGAAAAATTGTGCCTGGCCCTATCATTCGTCGCCACAAAACTCCGACATTACCTCCTGAATCACAAAACTTTCATCATCACCAACACAGACCCCATTCATTATATGTACGCCAAACCACACCTAAACCAATGCATCGCTCGATGGCTCATGCTCCTCGCCGACCTTGACCTTGAGTTTATACAACAGAAATCAATCAAAGGACAAACTCTTGTAGACCAACTTGCGGAGGCCCCTCTACCTGGGGAACAATTTACCAATTTTACCTTCCCCGACGACCTCATCGCCACTCTTTCGCTCGGAGAAGAGTCATATCAAATGACCCTCTTCTTCGATGGATCTAAGTGCCAGCACGGCGGAGGAGCCGGCGTTGTTCTCATCCCTCTTGACGCTGAACCTATGCCTCTTTCATTTCGGCTTGATTTCCCCTGCACTAATAATACAGCGGAATACGAGGCCCTTGTTCTGGGTCTCTAAGTTGCGATACACTTAGGCATTAAATCTATCCATATCTTTGGTGACTCTCAATTGGTAGTCAATCAAGTTATGGGCAGCTACCAATGTAAAAACGAGGAACTTCAGAAGTACAAACACCACGTGGAATCACTTCTAACCTTATTTACTCACTATTCTATCCAAACCATTCCCCGCTCCACTAACAAATTTGCGGATACTATGGCTTGCTTAGCCTCGCAGATTCCCGCCGCACCAACTAACTCTGAATTATTCGTTGTGGTCCAGCAACTTTTTGCACCATCCTATTCAACCCCGGTAGTTTGCATGATAAATACTGTGTCTACTAATTCGCAGGATACCTGGTACCACCAATTTCACGACTACCTTACAATCTCTGTTCTCCCACCTGACCTTACTAGTAACGGAAAACGTGCTTTTCTCAAAAGTGTTTCGCGTTATGTTGTCATAGGAGGACTCCTCTATAAACGTGGCTTTGATGGCATCCTCCTTCGCTGTCTGACCAACGCTGAGGCCACTCATACCATCCAACAAGTACACGATGGGATTTGTGGTGGACATTTTAGTGGCCTTGCCGTGGCTAAACGAATCCTTCGCCTGGGTTATTATTGGCCTACTCTCAATAACGACTGCTACGAATATGTTAAGTGCTGTGTCATGTGTCAACAACATGCCAATCTTCAACATACTCCTAGCCACCCGCTACAAGTCGCTCGTGATCTTTGGCCTTTCTCACAATGGGGTTTAGACCTTATTGGTGAGATTCACCCGACCTCTTCACAATGTCACCATTGGATAATCACAGCGACCGAATATTACACAAAATGGGTGGAGGCCATCCCACTCATTTCAATCAAAAAAGAAAAAATTGTCGAATTCATTAACCATCACATTATCTGTCGTTTTGGTATTCCTCATCGCCTAATAACAGATAATGGTAAATCTTTCAAAAACAAGTTGTTATAAGACCTTTGTGACAACTTTGGTATCAAACTTAGTTTCTCATCGCCTTACTATCCGCAGGCCAATGGTCAGGCTGAATCTTCTAATAAAACTCTAACCAAAATCCTCATGAAAGTTGTCAATGAATCTGGAAGAAATTGGCACGATCACATTCCCTTTGCCCTTTGGGCTTATCGTACTAGCATTCGTACCTCTACTAATGCCACACCTTTTTCTTTGGTATACGGTACCGAGGCTGTTTTGCCTCTCGAAATACAAATACCCTACCTTAGAATATCTCTTCAGGATATTCTCACCAACGATGATTTCTGCCAAGAGCGGTTAGCCCAATTAGAGCTTCTTGACGAACACCGTCTTATAGCTCTCGATCACCTTCAAATTTATCAAAAACGCATCAAGCGTGCGTATGATAAGCGACTTCATAAGCGTACCTTTAAGGTTGGTGTTGTATATATCTTCCCCCCAGGTAGATATAGACAAGCGGAAGAATATGGAAACCAAAGAAATTCAAACCTCAGCCCATGGCGCACAGAAATGGCGCATAACAATGAGTGTCAACATGAGAATGTATGTGCCAAGGCGCAGGAAAGTGGCGCACAGAAATGGATGTCGACAATGTAAAGGATGCACCCTTGGCGCACGGAAATGGCGCACATAAGAGGATGTCGACACAAATGTAAATGCACCCGTGGCGCACAGAAGAAGATGTTAACATAGAAATAGATGCGCCTTTGGCGCACAGAAAGGAATGTTGACACAGGAAAAGTTGCGCCCTTGGCGCAGGTAAAGTGGCGCACGTAAACATGTGTTGACATAAACATATTTGCGCCTTTGGCGCACAGAAAAGAGTGTTGACATGCAAATGAATGCGCCTTTGGCGCACAAAAAGGGTTGTTGACACAAACATATTTGCACCTTTGGCACCCAAAAAGGATTGTCAACATGCATATGGATGCGCCAAGGCGCACCTTCAGGAGGCGCAACATTCTGAACGCTGACAGGAAGCAGACCCTGACCCAGATATTCAGATGGCCATAACTTTTGACTGGGAGCTCTGATTCACACAAGGTTGGACTTTTCGGAAAGCCTACGGTGTCCTCTACCTAACTATGACTAGTTATCTTTAATTGGAAGGGAACAAGTTCTTAAAAATGCAAAATACAATTTTCCACTTTTGGGGTTTGATATGGTCCTCACCTACCACCATAATGAGATGAATTAGATACAACCTGAGGTGGTTGGGGTAGATTTGGACTTTCTCTCTCTTCTCTCTCTCATTCTTCCTATAAATTGTAAGGAGGGGCTTCTTTCTAAAGGTTGGACATTCTTGTTTTGCCCCTCCCTTCTTCTCTTTGGCAGGTGAATCTGTGGAGTTAAAACCTCCCATTTAAAACTGTAATGCAGCTTTGCCTCTTGGCATTTTGCAGTGTGTTGTATCAATCTTTGGAGCAAGTTAATGCATGTCTGTGGATGATTATCAACCCTCTCAGTGTTTATTTGCTTCTTCTTGATCTTTCACTGTAAATCTGGTTATCTGTGCATGATCTTGCATTACATTTTTTTTGGTCTGTGTTTATTGGCAAGACAGGTGTTCTTCATTCCTCGGTGCATCACCTCTGTTAGTTTAGGTTTTATTTTCTGCATTTTCTTACCCCTATCTCCTTGAAAAATTAGATTAGGTTTTAAGTAGACCCTCTACATTTTTACGTGTGCATCTGAACAGAGGAATAGGAACCGGCCTTCATCCGGAGAGCTTTTCCGATTTCGCAAGGTCCCACACTTGGGAAAAGCTCCATGTTGTGCAATCACACTGAGATTCTCAACCCATCGAGTTGCAGAGTCCCAGGGGTGTTGTGATTTGACATCAACAGTTTTGGCACGCCCGGTGGGACCAAGAGGTCATTCCATAGATTTGAAGGAGTTTTCATGAAATTTGGACCAAAAAATTGCAGGTTTTACAATTCCAGATTTTTCACCTTCCAGGCTGAACTTTGAAATTGATTTTCAAGGACTTAACTTGCTCGAAACAAGTCAAAATTTCATCAGTTGATAGATCGGGGGGTAATCTTCAAAAGGGTATTCCTAGAATTTTGAGATTTTGACTTTCAAAATTTCATGGTTTTTTGAATTTCGGATTTCAGGTTTTCAGAAATCTGGCATTTTTTGGGTTTTCGGGACTGTCATTCCAAATCAAATTCCAAACCCTAAAATCTCAAATGTGCAGGTCTTTTAAAAAATTTTGTGTTTAAATATTGTCAGGTTTTGGTGTGTAACTTGGAAAAATCTAGTCTTTTGAGGCTTGTTCTCTAACACATCTGGCGACTCCGAAGGGATAGAATTCAATGGTGTAGCAGCACAAGTTGCCTAGGCACATGAGAAGAATTCGAACCAGGTCCAATACTCAAGAAGAAGGGCTATTTTTCCACTTGCAACTATCACCAGGCAGAGGAAGGAGAGGAAGAAGACCACAAAGATCACCATCTCCGCCTAACAGGACTTTGTCTACACCTCCACCTGGTAGGCCTTTTCTCGCATCAACCAGGGTTCTTAGGCCAATCATAATGGCGCATCTACCACCGAATCCCTTTGTCAATTTCACGGGCAGTAGTCCACTTGCCCTAAATGCTCAGAATCAAATTCCAGTTGCAGCGCTAAAGAATATCCCCTACTTCACAGGAGAAAATCATACTACTCCTATTGATCACATCCAGGATATTGCTAATGCATGTGAAATCCACGAAATAAATGAAATGGATGTTGCAGTCAAGTTGTTGGCTTCATCTTTCAAAGGCAAAGCCTTACAATGGTTTAGGAGCCTTACAGCAGGCTCTATTACGAATTGTAACCAACTTTGTTCTGCTCTTTGCAGCCAATTCGGGGAGAGGGCGGACAATTTATCTTTATTGGAACAGCTGACAACAATCAAAAGGGCTCCTAATGAACAAATGGCAGATTTCAACTTTAGATTCCAATGGACATGGGACAGGATCCCAATAGCTGTTAGACCAACTGCCGAAGGAGCATTCCTTTATTTCTTAAAGGCTATAAATTCAGACATAGCCATGATGATCCAATCAATGGGAGGGACAACACTGCCAGGGTCCTATGACACAGCGATCAGAGCAGAGAACTGTTTGATCCAAGCTGGAAAACTTGCACCAAGGCCACCAATGCCTCTCTATCCAGACATGGGAAAATCCTACAACCAGTCAAGCACCAGAGTTGAATCCCATTCCAACTCCTAGAAATCAAAGCAATAATGAGGCGTCGACTTCTTTGAATACTTCAAAGGAATTGCAGGAGGTCATGAAACAATTACAGAACCTTGGAAATGAGCTTGTGACTATCAAAAGGCAGCAAGCTCAAAGTGCTAGACTGTATTAGCCTCAAGCACAGTACCAAGCTAGGCCCCCATACCAACAAAATAGACCACCACCTCAGGCTGCAAATCAAAACCAGAACCAAGGACAGCCTCAAGCTGCTAGGCCATTTCGACCGTATGATCCAAATGCAACGACGTCCTCAAGAGCCTTTGTTCCAACACAAAATAACATGGCACAGGAGTACGACTGGTGTTACCCTTGCAATCTACCTCACAATCAGTCAGCATGTTTCAATGGTGCACTGAATCAGGCCTTGATGGTGCAAACCATTGGTGTTGCTCAAGAACCAAGCCAGGAGGAGAATCAACAGCAACAAACACAACAAGAAGGACCTCCAACAGAAACCACATTGGCAAATTGGCAAACGGAAGACTTCTGTGGAGTTAACCAACAGCCTTTTCAAGGCGTGGCTGCCAACACACGGTCAAAGAAGAGAAATATAGGAGAGGGACAACCATATAATCCAGTTGTTTCTCAACCCACTCTTACACAACAAGGGGTCAGTAGACCAAACGCAGCTCCAAATGTGCAGAATCAACCTAAGGTACCTGTTGTAGCAACACATGCACCTGTTCAAGCTCCAGAAAAGGTGTGCGCCAAGCAAGGGACAGCAAAAGGACAATTCATTCCCCTTCAACATCATCGATCAAATGAAGAAGACACATGTGAACATTTCCATGTGGGAATCACTGGCGATCCCAGGGCAACGAGATTTATTGCAAGCTGCAATGGCTAATTGGTCTGCCACAAATGTATCAAATCAGGGACATGAGAAAGTTCTCACTAATGCAGTGCAACATGATGGGGGCCAGACAAGGAAAATTTTGAAGCCTCCACCATTCTATGTTTCGTTGATTGTTGGAAACCACTTGGTACACAACTGCATGATTGATTCTGGGGCAAGTAGTTCAGTGATGCCGAAGCAAATAGCGGATCAGCTGGGTTTGAAATATGAGCCAGTGCTGAAAGGAGTGGTACAGCTAGATGGAACGGCAGTAGGAACAGTTGGGGTCATCAAAGGGTTAAGCCTAACACTACATTCCTGTCCTAATGTTACAGTTCTACAAGATGTGTCTGTGATTGACCTTCCGCCACTCTTTGCGTTGTGTCTATCAAGAGACTTCACTGTAAAAATCGGTGGATATTTATCTGCAGATTGGTCACACATGTTTTTTAGGACAAGTATGGAGCCAAAGCAACAATCAGGTCAGAACCAATTGCCCATTTCCATATTGAGCCTCATGTACCAAATCCTATCAATGCAAATTGCTCGGTTTTTTATCAGGAGGAGTGTTCAAGTGATCTAGAAACAGATACTAAGGTCGAGGGAATTCCTGATTTAACTTTGGATGAATGGGCAAACAAGAGTCATGAATTTGACCCATACAAGGAAATTGAAGAATCTGAATTGGGCGTGTATTGTATACACGAAGAAAATTCACCCATTCCTGGCATCATTCAGCCTGAACAAAAGGATGAAAACAAAGTTTGGAAATTATTTTTCGATGGTTCGAGAAGCAGACAAGGTGCTGGAGGTGGTGCAATGTTGATTTCACCACAAGACATCAAATATTTTTCAGCTTTTCGTTTCCAGTTTTCCTGTTCAAACAACGCGGCTGAATATGAAGCATTGATTCATGGAATTCATTGGGCCAAGAAAAGGGGCATAAAGAACTTGCAGGTGTTTGGAGATAGCGAGCTAATCGTCAACCAAGTTAGGGGACAACATGCTACAAAGAACGACTTGCTAAGGAGCTACAAGAATAGGGTATGGGACCTCATTGAGGATTTCAAAGCTTTCAACATTGTATCCATACCCAGGAAGAAAAATGAAGCTGCAGATAGGCTCGCAGCAGTTGGAGCGACATTTGATGTGCTTGACAGCATCAGGAGAGAAAAAACACAGCCACACATCCATGTGGTTGTGAGGCCAGCAGTTCCAGATAACAACACAAGCTGGCAGGTGTTTGAGAACGATCAACAGATCGTCAATTTCTTACAAGAAGAGGCTGAATTTTCAGCTAGGAATCAGGACAGATTAGGGCGAGTAGTATGGGGATCAAGTAGTACAGCTGCGGACAAACAAGCTTCCTAAGGGTTTGGTAACATTGGAGTCTATCTTCAACCCTAACGACCAGTTTCGTAAGGAAAAGGCAAACATACATGTCAAGAGAGAAGATTCAGAGCCAATTCCGGTTGGGGAAGACAAAACACTTCAAATTGGCAAAGTGGCCACTGAACAAGAGAAATCAGATTTCATACAACTTTGCCAAGAATTTCCAGATGTCTTCGCTTGGAGCTACGAAGACTTGAGAGGATTTGATCCAAATTTGGCACAACATACCATAGAATTGGATCCAGATGCTAATCCCGTCAGGCAGAAACAGAGACCGGTCAACACTCACATTGAGCCTCTAATGAAGAAAGAGCTAAATAAGTTGATAGAGGCAAGCATTATATTCCCGATCAAGCACTCAAGCTGGGTTACAAACTTGGTTCCGGTCAGGAAGAAGAGTGGAGAAATCAGGTTGTGTGTAGATTT
This sequence comes from Taxus chinensis, assembly GCA_019776745.2. Lineage (NCBI taxonomy): Eukaryota > Viridiplantae > Streptophyta > Pinopsida > Cupressales > Taxaceae > Taxus > Taxus chinensis. The sequence continues at coordinate 869,223,926 of CM034146.1, read as the reverse complement.
CCGAGACCTCAACAGGGCATCTCTCAAAGATCATTACCCACTTCCTTCAATGGAACAAATATTGCAAGTAGTATCCGGTTCAGAGAGGTTCTCTCTCCTAGATGGCTACTCAGGGTATAATCAGGTGATGGTAAAAGAAGATGACCAGTTCAAGACAGCTTTCACCACCAAATGGGGGACCTATGCCTACAAGAAGATGCCATTTGGGCTATCAAATGCTGGGGCCACTTTCCAAAGGGCAATGGATATGGCATTCAAGGGGTTGATCAATAAAATAGTTTTGATATATCTTGACGACATCACTGTATTCTCAAAAAATGCAGCGGATCACCTCTATCATTTGAGGCAAGTATTTCAAAGGTGTAGAAGATTTGGGGTATCATTGAATCCCAAAAAATGCATATTCTTGGCTCACGAGGGAAAACTTCTAGGCCATATTGTTTCAAAGGAGGGGTTGGCGATTGACCCAGAAAGAGTTGAAGCAATTCAAGCATTGCCATTGCCAAGTCACAAGAAGGCTCTTCAAAGCTTCTTGGGAAGGATCAATTTTGTCCGCAGGTTTGTTCCAAACTTTGCAGCTCTTGCGAAGCCAATAACACTAATGTTAAAGAAGAGCATGGCATTTAAGTGGACATCTGAAGGCAAGGCAAGTTTTGAGGCAATAAAAGAGGCTATATCTCAAGCCCCAACTCTCGTCAATCCAGACTTCTCTAAGGAATTCATGCTATATGCCTTTGGTGGTGGAGACACAATTTCTGCAATCCTGGTACAACAAAACAAAGAAGGGTTAGAACAACCAGTTGCTTTCTTCAGTCAAAGCTTGGAGGAATACGAAACTAGGTACTCTTTCATTGAAAAGCATGTCCTTGCAGTAATCAGAAGCTTAAAGAAATTCAAGCACCTAGTCTCAAACAACAAGATCCAATTATTAGTCTCTCATGCGGGAGTCAAGGACTTCCTTCTAAACAAGGATCTAAATGAGAAACGTGCAGGATGGATAACTCGTGTCATGGAATATGACATCGAGATCAAGGTCACCAAACTACTACGTGGGAAGGGACTATGTGAGCAGCTAGCCTTGAGTCAGAAAGTTGAAGCTGGTGATGAAAAGGAGACTACCTTGATACTACAGGATGATCAAGAACAAGAAAATGATGACGTGCCTACTCCTTGTTGGACTCAAAATATGATACACTTCCTACAGACAGGCCTATGCCCTCCAGAAATGAGCAAAGCAAAGAGGAGATACTTCAGATTACAAGCCATTCCATATGTGCTTGTTGATGGTGTTTTGTTTAAGAAAGACATCAATGGAGTTCTATTGAGGTGCATTGGGATAAGTCAAATTGAGAGGGTGTTACGAGATTTTCATGATGGAGATTCTGGAGGACATTTTGCCCCACGAGTAACAGCTCTCAAAATAATGAAGGCAGGGTATTATTGGCCGACAGTCTTCAGTGACTGCTATACATGGATAAGAAAGTGCAAGAAATGTGCACTCTTCATAGGCAAAGAGAGACAAGCAGCACTTCCATTGCACCCAATTTTGGTTGACCAACCATTTATGCAATGGGGATTGGACTTCGTCGGGGTCATTAATCCAAACTCAAGCCAAGGCCACAAGTGGATTCTCACGGCAACAGACTATTTCACCAAGTGGACCGAAGCAGAGTAGCGCTCAAGGAAGCAAATGAGTCTAACATACTAGACTTTTATGAAGGAATAGTGACCAGGTTTGGTGTGTCGTCCACTATCATATTAGACAATGCATTGGCATTTATAGGTTCCAAAATTACAGAATGGGCTGTTAAGAATGGAATCTACTTGAGCACCTCTTCAAATTATTACCCGCAGGGTAATGGACAGGCAGAGTCCACAAACAAAAATTTGCTAAGAATCATCAAGAGGACTCTGGATGAAAATCAAAGAACATGGCATACCAAGCTAAAATCAGCATTATGGGCTGACAGAATAACACCAAAGAGGTCTATAGGTAATTCCCCTTATAAGTTGGGTCTATGGAAAAGAGGCAGTATTGCCTATATCATTAGAACTACCTGCATTAGAATTCATGAAGCAGTTGGAGTTGGCTGAGTTCGAACCAATGGAGGCTAGGTATGCAGAGTTGATGGAATTGGAAGAAATTAGAGAACATGCAGTACAAACAATTGAGAAAGATCAGGCCTTAGTGAAAAGATGGTTTGACAAGAAAGCAAGAGCAAGGACCTTCCGGGAAGGGGACCTAGTTCTGAAATGGGATGCAGATCGGGCAAAACCAGGAAGGCATTCCAAGTTGATGCCATTTGGAGTGGCCCCTACATGGTCACAGGATGTAAGAGTAGTAATGCCTTCCAATTGTCTACATTGGATGGAGAAGAACTTTCGATTCCGGTCAATGGAATCTACCTTAAACATTTCTACTGAAAAGAGAAAATTTCTACCCTTGTAAATATTAGCTTAGATTTCAATTCCTCTAAGTGCATTTGCACATTGTCTTGTTGTAGTTAGGTTTCAGTTTCCCTAAGTGCTTTGGCACAAGTTTCGTTGCTCTCAGGTTATTTCTACAGTTCAAAGTGCTGTGAGAGAAGGAGTTGCGATTTCAGGCTCGGGATCAGAGATCAAGTTGGGTTTCAGTATTACTTATGACTCCATGCCCAATGGATTTCTAAAAGGGCCATTAATCTTCTACCTAACAGGCAGGTGATCCCGTTGAGTCGCCAAATTGTTGTATATATCTTCCCCCAGGTAGATATAGACAAGCGAAAGAATATGGAAACCAAAGAAATTCAAACCTCAGCCCATGGCGCACAGAAATGGCGCATAACAATGAGTGTCAACATGAGAATGTATGCGCCAAGGCGCAGGAAAGTGGCGAACAGAAATGGATGTCGACAATGTAAAGATGCGCCCTTGGCGCACGGAAATGGCGCACATAAGAGGATGTCGACACAAATGTAAATGCGCCCGTGGCGCACAGAAGAAGATGTTACATAGAAATAGATGCACCTTTGGCGCACAGAAAGGAATGTTGACACGGAAAAGTTGCACCCTTGGCGCAGGTAAAGTGGCGCACGTAAACATGTGTCCACATAAACATATTTGCGCCTTTGGCGGCACAGAAAGAGTGTTGACATGCAAATGAATGCGCCTTTGGCGCACAAAAAGGGTTGTTGACACAAACATATTTACACCTTTAGCACCCGAAAAGGATTGTCAACATGCATATGGATGCACCAAGGCGCACCTTCATGAGGCGCAACATTCTGAACGCTGACAGGAAGCAGACCCTGACCCATATATTCAGATGGCCATAACTTTTGACTGGGAGCTCTGATTCACACAAGGTTGGACTTTTCGGAAAGCCTACGGTGTCCTCTACCTAACTACGACTAGTTATCTTAAATTGGGTTGGAACAAGTTCTTAAAAATGCAAAATACAGTTTTCCACTTTTGGGGTTTGATATGGTCCTCACCTACCACCATAATGAGATGAATTAGATACAACCTGAGGTGGTTGGGTAGATTTGGACTTTCTCTCTCTTCTCTCTCTCATTCTTCCTATAAATTGTAAGGAGGGGCTTCTTTCTAAAGGTTGGACATTCTTGTTTTGCCCCTCCCTTCTTCTCTTTGGCAGGTGAATCTGTGGAGTTAAAACCTCCCATTTAAAACTGTAATGCAGCTTTGCCTCTTGGCATTTTGCAGTGTGTTGTATCAATCTTTGGAGCAATTTAATGCATGTCTGTGGATGATTATCAACCCTCTCAGTGTTTATTTGCTTCTTCTTGATCTTTCACTGTAAATTTGGTTATCTGTGCATGATCTTGCATTACATTTTTTTGGTCTGTGTTTATTGGCAAGACAGGTGTTCTTCATTCCTCGGTGCATCACCTCTGTTAGTTTAGGTTTTATTTTCTGCATTTTCTTACCCCTGTCTCCTGAAAAATTAAGATTAGGTTTTAAGTAGACCCTCTGCATTTTACGTGTGCATCTGAATAGAGGAATAAGAACCCGGCCTTCATTCCGAGAGCTTTTCCGATTTCGCAAGGTCCCACACTTGGGAAAGCTACATGTTGTGCAATCACACTGAGATTCTCAACACCATCGAGTTGCAGAGGTCCTAGGGGTGCTGTGATTTGACATCAACAGTTGGTGATCTTGTCCTCAAAGAGAATCAACATGTCACCAAACTAGAAAAGAAAAAACGTGAAATTTGCTTCCCAC